>VXAA01004466.1:0-103744 GCA_013399115.1 Anseranas semipalmata
CAGGCTGAGCAATTCTTCAACCCAGGCACACCTTCCACAGGCATACCCACCGCTGCTCTCAGACACTGACAGAAGACTGGGGCACACCCTGCAGCCCAAGACCTGGACGGCTGCGTGTTTCCCTGAGACCTCTGTCTGGGTAGCCACGTCAGTAGCTGCGGCTGGAGAGGCTACAGCTTTCTGCCGGGTGGATACCATGGCTGGGCCCTTCACAAGCTAGTTGCAACCCCCCGTTGGAAAATAGGTAGATCTGAGGATGAGAAACACTATTAAGGGTCCACCTGGCAACAGAATCCCATTGGAAATCTGTTGAAATGACCATTTCAACCACCAGCATGGTATAACTCTTGTTATTGGGTTGCTTGGTTGTGGTTACTTGGAAATGAATTTGATTATTCGAAAAGGGAAGATAATAACCAGGAAACACTTGAGTTCTACAAGTTGCGTATACTTCCCTGTTGACTTCAAAATGTGTCTAAACATATACAAATCAAATCAAGCCAGTGGCATCAGTGCCTTCATTATTCAACCCAATTCAGTTCATCTTGTGAACTGCAAATTAGTTCTTCACATATTTGTAATAATTAGGCTAGGTTTATGAGTGATTCATAACAGATGGATAGTGGAATACATAATAAAGAATGGGGAAAAAACAAGGAGGCTGATGTTTCTGGCACACCTCAGACGGGGATGATATGTGGTGAACGTGCTAAGAGCACTGGCTTCCTCCAGAGGGGCTGTGAACATTAGCATAGTATTTATCCAGCTCAGATATTCCCAGTAAAGACCCTGAAATACCTGTTCCTCAGACAAGGTAAACAGGTTTCCAAGGGAAGATTTTACTGCCCCCTGTATCTGGAAAGCAAGCCTTAAAAAAAAAAAAAAAAAAAAAAAAAAAGAGAGAGAGAGGGAGAGAAAAAGAGTATTGTTATTGTTTTGGGGATCTCTCAGTAAAATTCAGCACAAGAAAAAGAAAGGGCGTGACTGAAACTCCGCATGATTTAACCTGCAGGGGAAAGTATGTGCCTCTATTCTCTTTCAGCCTAAGGCAGAAGATAAGGTTAAGAAAAGTTAGAGAAGCGGCTGCTGAGACTTCACTAGTGCAGAATAAAGGATTTGAAAGTCATATGGAAAACACTGTCATAAAAACTACTCTACTTCCTTGTGTTCTGCAAATCCTTGAAAGGTACATGCTGTTGAGGAAACATGGAAGTATAAATTATCTTGGCAGGTTGATGTTGTAGTGCCATGATGTGGTAGTTTATAAAGGAAAGACAAGACAGAATAGACAGAAGACAGTCTGTTCAAGCTAGAATAATTCTGAGGAAGGACGGTAGAAGTTGGTTCTACCGCATCTCCAATGGCCTAAAGAACATCATCAGGATAGGCCATAGTCCTCCATAGTGCTCTCATAGAAACATCATGTCCAATACTTAGATTGCAGAACAAATATTATGGTCTAAATACTCACTGGGAGAGTCGGATTTCTTCACCAAAGAGTCATTATGTAGGGCTGCAGTTAAGACCTGGTTTTGGTGAGCAGGGATACATCAGACAAGAGCTAATCATAGACAAGAATTCTGCAGTGAGCAGGCATGAGCTGGCTCAGTTAAAATTAAATCAAAGAATAAACAAAAATAGATCTGTTACTATTTATTGAACTACCAGGAAACAACTAGCGAAAATAAGTTGACCAAATAACTCAGGGATGACTTCAATTTAGAAAGGGCTTGACATTCAGATCAAAGAAGCCTTCAAGTAACTTGGGAAGGGGGAAAAACAACAACTTCTAGTGAAATGCTTCAGATCTAACATGATGAATAATCACTTCAAAATGGCTATTACTCATAAGGAGATCAGACATCCCAGGTTGTCCTATATATCTCCTGGCAAAAATCTCTGCGGCAGCGCTGAGCCCTGGGTTTCCTCCATCCCTTCTCCAGGAGGAGAATGAGCCGGCCCCCGGTACCAGCGTGACGGAGGGACGGGGCCAGCTCCGGCTCCGCACCCGGTCGCATGCCCCAACGCATGGGACATGCCTCTTGCCACAAGACCCCATGTCTCTTCTAAAACAAAGCAAAGTTAATCACTCTAAGTCCAAGTAATCAAAGCACTTAGAAGACATGGAAAAAGAGACAGATCAGCAATGAAAACTGACTTGGAGGTCAGAGAGTGCAGAAATACAGTGGAAACTGCTGAAAGTGAAGCATTGCAAAGGAAATTAAAATAACAAATGGCTCCTTGGCTATATAAATAAAAGGAGAACAAGGGAAAAATGGAACTGCTCTGAAATGGGAATGATGTAAAGATCAGAGATAATTCAAGTATGACTCCTAATCTGAATGAGTACTTCTGTTTTCTATAATGACAGTGCTACTGAATTTAATGGAGGAAAGTGTATATATAAAGATGGATAATAGGAGAGAAAGAAAAGTGGAAACGCAAGGTGGTGTGTTCAGATGGGGACAGAGGGAACAGCATGGGGTGAGCTCCCTCCTGATTCTGAGTGACCAGGACACCAAACAAGGCTGTCAAGGGGCACCAGCTCCTTGGAGAACAGCACAGGTAGCACCTACATAGGGAAAATGAAAAGTGATCTGGGCAACTATATGCCCTGTTGCCTGAGCTCATTTCTGTGCAATTTGTTAGGACAATTTTTGAATACAAGCAGATATCAAAGACATGAAAATAAATGGGGGAAAACATAGGCTGAACTTACCAAAGGTTATCTGCTATTTATTCCTGAGATAACATTTTTTCAAAGAAAAAAAATAAAAGACAAAATTATAACTATCTGGACTTTGGTAAAGCATTTACAATAGTGTCAACTGGGAAATTACTGTTTAAATCAGCATGTGCAATTCACAGCACAAACATGCAGTATGCAGCGATCTGGCCAGTGCAACAGGACAGCAGGCTTTACTGGAAAAGGAAGGACCATGCCAACTGAGTTTCCTACACAGGGAGGGACCAAAAGTACTGTCCATGAACAGCTCTTGTACAACAATTTCATTAGAGGTGTTTACAAAAAGGAAGTTACATTAATATGATATTTAAATATATATTTATATTAAGAAAATTTTCTTATGTCACAAATTAAGGAAGTATTACCAATGCAGCAAAGGGTAGGAATATCATGCAGAAAGACCTCAATGACTTTGAAAAACTGACATAGGCTGTATTTGTATGAAAAAGCAAAGGCTGGTAGCAAAACTGTTGCAGTAAGATGGAAAGTTGAAAATTATAGAAGACAAAATCACAAGGTACTCAACTGCAGGGCGAGTACTTCTAGGAGATGATCATATGTACTCCTAGACTGCGCTCAATGAACTCAGAAATGTTATTTCTCATTGTTGGAGAAGCAGTCTTGCCACTGCAGCCACTGAGGGGCATCCCCCGCGGATCTCTGCACCATTCTGGTAGCGGGACACACAAAGAGGAACTCTTACTGTGCATACCATGTATACATTGTCCCCCAGCTCAAATGATGTACTGGTGGCTGAACAAGGCATTTCATTTCTGTTGAATGAGAGTTATGTCCTCAGCTCCAAACTGGCAAAGCTCTGCTAAACAAGCAGAGCTACAGGAGGTTGGCTCTGGCTAGAGATCTAGCCAAGAATATCTAAGGGAGAGAAAATACATGAAAAAAAGAAATCACAGATATTAAGCAGTGCTTTGTGCTACAGCTAGCACTGGTACCCTGAAGACTCTGGTTCACTGAGGGGTCCTGGCGCAGGGAAGGGGGTAGCACTTGCCAAAGGAAATACTTTTTGCAAATTTCGCTTCCTTCCTGCTTTGCAGTGCTCCAGAGGTCAACCCCCTGAATTTCCACACCTGCCCCAAGAAAGGGCTGTGCTTGACGAGGAGGTGAGTCCCTCCGGTATTGCAAAGCGTATCTGAGTACATGAAAGCTGAAGGCCAGCTACATGGGTGAAACAATCCCAGCTTGTTTTCTGCTACTTCAGCGGGACCTGAAATACTCACATTTTACAGAGAGTCTATAAATCTAGCTGTACACACATACACATGTATTCATTTAATTTCACTGTTATGAGTAGCTATATAAAAGTCCACAAAAATTATTTGCCAGACTTCCCCCTCCTCTTTTGCTAGGTTATAACAGCTGGTATATGGATTTACATTACGAACCTAATACAGTAATTGCAACTCTAATAGTGTATTATCCTTTTCCTCCTGATGGGACCTGGCTAAGAGTGTCTGCCTTAAATTAACTGTACAGGTATACAGAGATGGATGCTTAATCTAACAGCCACATCACTTCTGATCTTTAAGAAAAGCTCAGCATAGGAAGGATAGTGCAACTCTAATGAATTGATTGTAAAACATCTTCCCCCTCCCTCCCCCCCCAAGGGCTGCAATTTATAAAGTTTTACCACCATATCCTTAACATAAGATGCCAGGCAGTCAGGAAGAAACATGCAAAGCAGTGCTGCTTGCAGAGCGAGAAGAGGGCGAGCTCTTCACCTCCCTCCCTGGGGGAGCAGCCCTACAGAAGCCCCAGGATGCACCCATCCTGTGGCCAAGTGGGGTGACGAGGAGGCCAGTTTCCTAGGCTAGAAAATGATGAAACAGCTTGGGAAGATCTTAACTGATAACGCAGACTGGCATTTTTCCTCTTACAGCTCTTTTCTTTAGTAACAGCTTTCATTGTTGCCAACCTACATTTTTGGCCCTCATCTTGCCTGTTTAAAACAAACATATGCCTTTCTTATCCAGCCCTATCTGGTTATGAGACTGACAGCAAGTGCTATGGCAGCAATGATGTCCTCTTCTCTGGGAAGAGAGGTGTGTTTGGGGCGTATCAGGCTGCTTTTTCCATCTAGCAGCCTCTGCTGGGTTAGGGGCTTCTGGGAGTCCGGAGAAGCATCTCTCAAGCTGCAAGGTCCTGACTGCAGGCCATCAGCTCTGTAGACATTTGTGACATTAAGGCTGACATACGAATAGAAATGCCTGTGTCATAATACCATAAGAATCAAGAAAGTAAGGCTTAAAAGAATATCCCATGTTGATTACCAAGGATGCGACTGGCAGTAAGTTAAGCTGTAAATACTGCGGAGTGCGTTCACATGAAGACCAGCTGGCTACTCTCCAATAAGGCCCCACCAGAGATGATTCACCAGCAGAGGTCTTGTACTTTCATAACAGGAAGATGGGAGCAAGGATATACCACAACTCTTCTGCCATCCTCCTCCTCTTGTCCCAACAGGAAAGTGGATAAAAACTTCAAAATGGGGAAACAAAGACAAAGCAGACCAACTTTGCTTTACATCATTAGAGCAAGGACTGAGCAAGATTTGAGGCCAAAGCCTTACATCACAGTAATTGCTTGACTCCTAGAGAATACAGAAGGACTATCCAAAGGGAGTTTGTCACTGCCAAGAGACATAGTGAGGGCTCAGTTGTCAGCATCCCTTGTCCCTGCCTCCTCAGATGCAGACACAAGATAGATCCTGAGCAGGTGTGGACATACATGAGCAATCTGAGAGATTGAGCATGAGGGACTGGCAATGGATTTGTTTAAAATAAAATCACTTTCCCTTCCATAAGGTCTTACACTGCTAAGAATACATTCATTTCCTGCAACACATAGCAACAAATGTGGGGAGGAGTGTTCCTCTTTGGAAAGCACTGGGGAAGTGGGATAAACACCTCAAACTTTGAGGTTACTCCCCTCTTGTCAAGATCCCCTCTACTTTTCCCCAAAAACCAAATTTTCTGGTCACCAGCCACCATTTTGCTTTTGATTAAGCACCCTGCCCTATCTCACAGTGATTTTCCCCCATCCACCCCACCTTTTTTCCTACTGTTTCTTTGTCAAAATGTACCTTTACTTTCACTTGGAAATCAAGATTAGTCAAATTCCAGGCACTCACCAGCATAACCTCTTTTGGCCAGCTTCAGGTTATTGGTAACAAATGACATACTTCTGCATACCTGCATTTCACTACTCAGTTTGTTTTGTCTTTCTGCAAAAGACTTGTATTTCAGTTAGAATTACATTATGTACTTTCTGGAGGAGCAAAAGTTAAGATCTTATAATGTAATTCCATCGCCTACTGACTTGCATGTGACCTTTGGTGTTTCTGCCAAATATCCTGAACTCCCCTTTTTATACAGTTTATCGTGACTCACCCATTACAATGTTTGTTTCATTTGGTGGAGTCCTGAGTATATTAGTTTTGGAATGAGTTCTCTAATACAGCTGTGATATAATCACTAGTGCTGCTGCATTTTAGCATTACTAAATTAGGATGATAGATGAGAAGTGATTTCTTAACAGAGGTAAGTCTCCTTTACTACTACGCTTGCCATAATGAAAGAGGTAAGAACTCAAACTAGGATGGTAAACATACCATTGAAATGTTTTCTAGATCACTGTTGTGGGCTGGGAAATGCTGCCCTCCTCTTGACACGTGGGTCCATGCCTGTCCCAGGCCCCCAGTAAGAACTGACACACCCAAAAAGCAGAGACCTCCCATGGGGTAATCTTAAAAACATATGAGGTAATTCTGCTTGCTGGTTCGGCACTGGTGAGGTCACATCTCCAGTATGTCCCAAGGTAGACATGGAACAACCAGGGACATACCAGATGGGATGAACAAAAGAGATCAGCCATCCAGAAATTACAGCTGAATGAACCGGGGCTGTTTAAACTAAAAGGAAGTCTGACTGAGGACACTACAGCATCCTTTAAGTGGAACCAGACTGTTGCAAAGAGAAAGGAAATAAAGTAATTTCCATGTCTGTGATGGATTGGGCAGGAAGTAATTGCAGAGAAGTAATGGACGAGGATGTAATTGCAACAGTGACAATTTGAGAGATTTAGGTCAGATATTAGGAAAACCATAAACAGGATAGAGATGCACTAGAAAAGATTCACTGAGGCGACAGTGGAACCACCATTAAAGAAGGTCTTTAAAAACGGGCTAAAACAAACAGCCTTTAGGATGCACAGTCTGACTTTCAGTGGTGCAGAAAAATGATGCCTTGCAGCCACATCTAGCTCCGTTTCAAAAGCCACATCTACTATAGCAGTTTCCATGCAGGTCCCCATGCTCCCGGTGCTCTGTCTCAGTCCTAGTAACAAGTCCAGAAAGCACTGTGCCTTATTTTGATTTATCACCCACAGAGAAAACAGTTCTCCATATGTAATTCACCCTCTAGAAGCAGGCAGCATGGGTTTTATTGACTGAAGGATTTAACAAAATACATGTCAAACCTTCAGGTACACCATGCAGAGGTCTGTGATGTCAAAGCATCAGCTGGCTTATATCAGCATGTACACTGTTACATATGCTCTCCCTGAGCCGTATTATTTAGATGAACCATTGCATTCTGCTTCATTTTGCAGAAGTGGGGAGAACTACAAACCACAGCGAGTTCAAAGGGAGCACAACCATGAGCTTGAACAGCACGAGACACCAAAGAAAGTGCAGCCTTAATATCCTGGGAGGTTCCTAAATGTTATCTCACTTCAGCCATGCAAACAGATGGCCCTTATCTATGCTAAGGACAAGCATATTTTCTTTCTATCAGAGCAGCAAGATGCACCAAGGCTGATGCTTCACCCCTGGTAATATGGCTCTGGAAGATGCAGCAAGAGAGGCAGGAGAGGGCTGCAGCTTCCGCAGAGCTTCCGCAACACCGCTCAGTCTGTGTCGCTACTATGGACCTACTTCTGTGTTTCACTGAGATGTGCAGGTGAAACATCCGTGCTGCAGCCTGGCTCTGGCAGTGCAGGAGCTGGCACTGGGCTTCTGGGAATTTGACTGTAGCACCCCAGGGGGGCTCAGTGCCCCAGCTCCCCGGGCCGCAGCCCAGAGCCCACTGGGTAACAGCCACTGGCTGTAGCTGGCTGCATTGCACCCGGCTGGATAGAAGCAGCCCCGCTTGGTTTTGCATCCCAGGTCCTGCGTCACTGTGGAGAGTCTCATTGAGCCACCGCTTGCTGGGGGCTGAAAGGAAAGTGCTTTTTAGTTCTAGAAGATCTTAATCTCTGCCCTGGCTGATGCCAGCAGTAGCCACAGCATGAGGCATGGTGACAACTGAAGTCCTTTGTTAGCCCATGGGTTATAACAATGCATACGTAACTCCCTCAGGCTTTGTGGGGATTAATTAGCTAATGTTCATGAAGCTTTGAAGATAAAAAACACTCTGTAAGTGTTAAAGGATTGCTGTCCCAATGTGTCATCAGGATATCAAGCAGTTATTTCTTACTCTGTGAGAAGCAGTTGCTTCAGGTGATCCTACACAGCAAGCTATTTTTTCCACTGCTTGTGCTAAACTTAAAACTTGATTGGGGAATTATTTCAATGAAAGATGCAAGAGTCTTTTCACTTCCCCTCACTTACATGGGCTGTGTCCCTGCTGCTCTTTGACTGTGCTATGAGTGTGCCATGCTCCCGAGAGGTTTATTTAAGCTTTCCAACACACTCTCCTGCAGGAGAAATCATGCTGCCAGGATGCCAAGAGGAGCAGATGCAGCACACCTAGCCCTGCCATCCTCTTCCGCAGCGACAACATGCGGTATTGGTCCAAACACACACCTCCGCAGAGCAGCTTCTGGGGAGTCGGGTTGCAATTGGAACAGCTTTGAAGCTCGGCTTGCAGCTGACTGCTCAGTTCCAGCCACACGTAATACACCAGTAATTTGCTTTCAGTTGTCCCTGGTATCTCTTCCCCAGCAGTGACAGAAGACAAGAGAGACTGTCATGTTTGGGAACTAATTCACCTATAAAGACATATATGAATTTCAGAGAACAATAAGGGTACCTATCTGTAGTACTCCTTCCTAGCTGCATATAGGCACAGAAGGTTTGTAACACAAGCTGCAGCTCAGACACCAGCGGTCCATCACACGGGGGCTGGACACAATTCACTGCCTGCTGGAGTCTCACTTGGCTCACCCCTTAGCTGAAATCCCTTTTTCTTAGAAAGAACAAATCCTTATTCAACCCTGGATGCTTACAGTTGGTTGTAACTCCAAAATAACTGTCAGCTCCAAAGCACATTAGAAAAAAAATAAAAAGAAAAAACGTTTCTAAGCTCTCTGGGAGAAGAAAGCCAATTCCTTGACTGACAGCGCAATGGAGGGCTTTCAAGTACTCCACTTAGTCTTAGCATTTAGGGGACTAGATTTTAAGAAGCTAAGCAGGATCTGAAGGCAGACATCAGGTGGTATATTTGGAAGTCTCTTGGTATCCAGTTTCTATCAATGCCATCATAAATCAGAAAGCTACAGCCCAGCCCTGACTTAAACAATTAAATCCCTTTTGTTTTCCTTGGTTATTCTGAAGCAAAATTCATCAGTAGATTTAAAAGCGGAAGAAAAATGAAACATGGAACATTTTTCTAAAATACCCTGTGCTCTAGTTGAATGAGCCAGTATTTGCTAAGGGAGAAGCTGGTTTGTTAGAGTATTACAATCCTTCCAGTTGGACATGGTTGGAAAACCTTAGAAGCAGCTTTTCAGTTTTCATCCTCTGGAAAGAAGGGTGGGGCTTTGCAAAGTTCAAGGTATAGTATAAAATTTAATGTGATATAGGCAAATGCATTCTGTCCTTCAAACAAATGTCCACAAAAGTTTAGGCAGAGATCTGAGATGTTACAGGTATTATACTCACAAAACATTGTGCATCTTGGACCTGAAACAAAACTTGCATTTCCTGAAAGTTTCCCGGTTTGTATCTTTGTCACCCAGAATCTCCTGCTCTGTGGAAAGCCAAAGGTGCTGGTCTCAACACGTTGCATGTTCAAAGTCAGAGGTGGCAGCATCACCTCAAATGGCTGCTGAAAACAGTATTTCCTGCACCACATGCATACACTCATGCTGGAGGACTTCTGAGACTTGTGAAGCACATCTGTTCAAAGACGAGATGCGGCTGTTTTCTGCCTTTTTTTTCCAACTGATTTTCTTGCTTAGCCTAGAGGGGAGATCTCTGCTTTTTAAGGGACCTCTTCAGAAAAGATGCTGAATTGGGACTTCAGGCAAAACGTTCTGCAGTCTTCTCTGGAGAGGAGGTTAATGCATAAGCATAAGGTTTCATAATTTTATCTAGATAAAAGGCTCTTGACTTTCTCATTCTGGACGAACAAGCCATACTGCAGCAATCCTAACTGAAAACCAGAGGCTCCAGCAGTTTTGTAAAAAACTCCCCAGAAGTAAAAGCTTTCTGCTACTAATAATTAGCTGTACAAATATCTTCACACACACACACACACACACACACACACACAAAAATGGCACTAGCTACAGAAACATTACTTTTGTAGGAACAGGAAGGGTAAATTCTTGCCTTTCACCAGAAATCAAAAACCTGGGAAAGCAGTGGGGCCAAAGTGCCCACATGCCTGGCGGTGGGTGGGAGCAGAAGGACCTGCCCCAGGCACCTTTCACCCTCATAATGCTCCAATGGAGCTTGGCCTTGCAGCAGGTCAGGGCAGTCATTGCTGTGGTACATGTGCATGACCATCTGAAGGTGAAGAGATCCTGTTACACAAGTTCCTCCTTCTTATTTATATAACCGTTAAAAGTTTATAAACATGCAGAAGCATGTTTGGAACATTCCTGCACCAAATAAACATGCCCATGCTACCTGTGGCAATTTACTCGTACTTCCAGGTTCTCATGCACTTGTAGAAGTTGCAGCTGACCAGTATGTTTCTATCGTCAAAAGAGAAATGCAACTACCAACCCATTTTCATATGCAACGGGCCAGAGTTAGACTGAGCACCACTAGCTAGAGCTTATCATTTATTTTACAAAAGGACTACCATGGGGTCTCTCAGCTACAATGGCCCAGATAAGGCAAGCGTGCATTTTGTAACTGACTGAGACAAAGCTAGAAATCCCAGCAGGGCTGTTTCAGCTACAGCGGCATTCCTCCCGCAATTTCTGTTTTTTTTCCTCCCTATGCCACTCACATCTTTTCAGCTCCAAAATGCTCCCTATTTTTAGTACACAATTTGAATTAAAAATTAAACAAAATGGGAAATAGCAGACTGGCAATCTCTGTCCCAAAGCACTGTATGCTAATTGCAGACATGCTGCATGTCTTGGCCCCATTCTCTTCCCACTGAGTTGAATGCAAGTTTAACAAATCCTCCCTCCCGTACTCATCTGTTCTCCTTGTTACTCAGGGTATACTTGGTTCCTTCTTCCCTCCATTTTCTGATAGATGCTTTTACCTTCCCTTGGGAAGTAATAGGAAACTCTCATAGCATACTTGCTCTCAGGCAGACTCCTAACTTGCACCAATGAAGCTTCCACTGACTAAAACACTAAGGAGCAGCTACGGCAGGAGAAGACTGGGAAGGACTGGAGAGGGACAATGACTTCATACAGATGAAAAATTTAAGTGGCATAAGGAAAAAGTGAATCTGAAGCATAAAGCTTTTACCTACCCAGAACTGCTTAGAACTTAATAGAAACTAAAGTCCTCATAAGAGGGCATGAGGATACAATCACTGCTTGTTACGCACTCTTCTTTATAAAGCACAGTAGCATTGCCTGGTGATGTACCCGTGAATGGAAAGGGAAGAGTTTAAATGATGGAAATGCAGAGTAACTTCCTGGAGCAAACAGTTATTCCATCAGCATAAATGTCTTTGAAATTGGGTCCCTATTCTAAGAGATTAATAGTATTACAGTCTGCTCCAGAGACCTCTGAAATCAGCAGAGATCTTTCAGTCTATTTTACCTGGCTTTTGATTAGCCTCTTAGCATAGACTAAAAGCATGACAAGGTACAATAGAGCTGAGAAACAAGGAACAGGGAAGGAAAGGTTTGTCAGAATATGACAGACAGCCCTTGTTATTCCAAAAGAATTATGATGTCAAGTCCCAAATAGCTGCAAAGTGTTTGAACTAATATGTTTTTTCTAATCCATACATTATTTTTAAACCGGAATCATTATGCAAGCGTCACCTGAAAGATCTTCACTGCTTACATTTACTACATTAGCCTTAAATTTACAGTGTTATTAGAACCCCAAATTACCAAGGTAAATCTGCAAACATCTCTGCCCAGAAACACTACAGGTTACATCTCTCCTAGCTATAAAAGTCATTAAAATTCAGACTCGGGCTCACTGAACCACAGGGTCCAAGCCCATGGCAGCCACACTGCTTGCCTCTGGCAGCTGCTGTATGCAGTATTTCAGCAGGCTGGCCCCCAACTCCCATACCTCTTGTTTCAGCATATAGGGACCGTTGAGAACATGCAGCTAGCACATGTCACGCCCTGAATCTCCATCATGGCCTTTAACAGCAGTCCTGTCCATTTTGGCATGCCACTATGCAGACAGCCCTTTCCATGCAAGCAGGTAGCCTGACACACAGAGGTGCCCAACCAAGAGTCTATCTCAAAGCAATTTTTCTGAATAGGGTTCAGACTTCAAGCCGCTCCCTAGCATCGTGACCCTACTATTACCCCAGACAGCTCATCTGTCCTCAGCTTGGCAAAACCGAGCATGGAGAGAAGCAGCCCACCACAATTGCAAAAGATATAGTTGAAAACCTGGGTTACACCATCCCACCTAGCCTTTTCAGATTGCCAGACACATACTGCCTTCACCTAACATGGCTTTGCAAGCCACGCAAGCAGCAGCATACACATCAGTGACCTGCTGCAGCCTGCCCAGAGGAACCCAGTGCTATATGTATGAAAAAAAAGAAAAACACAAATAAATAAAATCTCTTGCTTTGCCCCAGTTCAAGGAGTCTAGAGAACATCCAGGCCATTTCACATATTGTAATACAACCAAGACATTGTTTAGCAGTACCTTTGGACCTCTTTGCCACAAGTCAGCTCCCACCTCTATCGCACGTGGCATCATGAACAGGATCAGAGCACCAGTCTGCCGAGCTCTTCACACCACAAGTACTCACAGTCACCTTAAACAGATCTTGGAGCCCTACTAAAGAAATGCTACATTAGTGAGAACCCTTACACTTTTAACACCTCACGAGGGGGGCAGGTGTTTCTAGTTGCCTCTGAAGGCACATTTGGAAGGTGTGGATGAGCTGAGTCAAGCCTGCTGGGTGCTGTTGACACCTGTATCGCTTTCAGTGTTGGGACTTGTATGCTGGCCAGATTGTTCATGCCAGCACAGGTTTCACTGCTTCCAAACATACTGCCATGGACAACCTATGTAGGGTGTCCTGTAGCTTAGCCCCTCTGTGGTGGCCTCTGGATTCCACTCCCATGGCACAGGGACCTGCAGCTGCTGGCATGCAACTCATGGTGCTGCTGGCCAAGGGATGAAGTGCACTCAGTGCACCAAGTCTCAGCCTTGTTCCCAAAGAAAAGACAGGCACAAGAACAAGGGAAAGAAAAGGCACAGGACACCAAGTCATTAATTAGGGCTGCTCCCAAACGGCACCTTCTGGTGCATTGGCTGAGCTTTGCTGCTTTACTGCTGAGCTGCCAAAGGTGTCTGACTGTATTGAAGTACCAAATCCATGTCTAGGTATTTAGGCTAAACTGCTCTGGTCTGATTTTCACAAATGGAAAGTATCTGGGACTTTCACTGCAACTCAACACATAGGACCATTTTAAATAAAAAGAGAAATTCTGCCTTTCTGTGCTTTTCAAGATATTCACTCACTCTTCACCTTTTGTTTTATGCTTGAGACATTATTTGAATAATAAGAGAATATATGAGCTGTTTCCCTATTCTTTAATGCGTTTTGAATAGTATTGTTCTTGTAAAAGCAATGCTAAACAGACAAATCTGGCATATAATTGAGGTAAAAGATGTTTTACAGAATCACAGATCAACGGGCATGTTTTTAAGGGTTTTCTGTTTTAATTCTTTCCATTGAAATGTGTTTAGATACTAATAAGTATGTTCTGACAGTATTTTCTAACTAAACACTAAAATATTATTGTATGGAAACATCAAAGCCTAAAAGCAACATTGACAGGAAACCAATACAAACCAAAGAGCTATGTTACTAAATGCTGAAACCTAAAAAGGAAACACACTGGCAAAATAAAAGGGAATTAAGATATGGTCTCAGTTTTTTAAGTTGCGGTGTGGCAAGAAACAGAGAACAGAAGCTCTTAAAACATGTTAACCAATATGATTATATTTCATAGCACAAAAATACAGAGAAATCTCTACTTCAGAAATCATTTGTCTGAAATTCAATACTCCGTGATTCTGCTCCATGGTAGCAACTCATTTCTTGTCTTTTTTGAATACATACACTTCTTTTTGTTTAGTACCTTTTTTTTTTTTAATGTTCATTGCATAAACTTTAAGGAATTGCTTCTTTTGATGTGTTTTATGTCAAAACATTTTTTTTTTCAATTCAAAAACACGTGGTAATATCTCTGAAGGATATATATATGCATGAGCAATGGCCACATAGCAGCAATGTGCACTTTCATTAGCCTGACTGCAGGAATGGTCACAAATCACTCAGATGAGTTCATTGTCCATATTCAGTTTATCCACAGAATTATTGTTTGAGGTGCTTTGGCCAAGAACTGTAAGGCCTTCCTGTCAGTGTCAGAAAAATAACCAAGACAAATTATACAGCAGATGTGAGTAGTTCACCTGCCTCAAGTAAATATTCATCTGTAGGTGAGATTACCCACATGGCTTTCAGTAGGGCAGAGGGAATCACATCTATTCACCAGCTTGCAGTCACTTCAGAAATAAGAAGTATGCCTGCTGGGCTCTCCTAACATACCTTAGCAGAGGTATAATAAAGTGTTATGTGGTCAGACTTTGTCACTGACTGACCTAGAGCACAAGTGCTAGTGAGTTTTAAGGGGAGCTGAGCTGGTATGTGCTGGAGGAACTTTTGAAATTCCCACCTATATTTTCTCAGTAGTGCCTAAATCTTACAATTTGCCAATTGCAATTGGAACTGAATCAAACCAGAGAGAGCAATACAGGCTCATTGCGGTAACGGACAAATTGATGTTGCCTGAGGACAGCAAATGCTCCAACTGCCCAGAAATACAGGCAACATCTCACATTTGCTATGAGAAGCTGAAGTGTGGAATTTTAAGCCGTAGTGCTTGGCAAACTGTGAAGAGACTTGAAAATTAGATTGATTGAGCACCATAGACAAGACTATTATTCTTATAAAACTCTCTCACTTTTCCCAATAAAAAGATTGTTGTAAGCACAGAAATGTAAAGTGCTTTGACAAGAAAAAGCAACAGCAAGGAGCAGACATTGGCTGACTTCTGTAAACCTGGAAAGAATTAATCTTTTGAAAATAGAAGTCAGGTTCTCAGCTGTGGAATAAAAAAGGCTCAATTCCACTGTCTTCAACATAATTGTTGTGTCTGAACCGTCTACCACTGTGTCATATTTGCGAGACACATTTGTTATACAATTGTCATGGATTCCTCCTTTTTCTAGCATAGGCAAGGAAACCATAAAGCTTAATATAGTGGGAAGAGAAGAACCAAGCAGAGAGGAAAAAATAAAAAACTCTAGGGAAAGAAAGAAATGCAATGAAATAGTCCAAGCGACTGCAGTGTTAGCCACAGTCTAGATGTGAGCACACAGGGTTGTCATGAATTTTAGAAGAGCCACACTGAAGTGTCCACCTGGAACAGGCCCACCCTGAGACCACCTTTCTCCAGGGCATGGGGACTGGGAAGCTAGTCTACCCAGAAACTGATCTAATGCTGCAGTTTCAGAGTACACAGAAGGGAATCAGATAAGCAGAAGACAAGTTCTCACTCTAGAGGGGACCAGAGATGGCGAGGAGGAGAGAGATGGACACAACATTGCCCATTTTGTGTGGAAGAGAAAAAAACAGGCTTGACATACAACAAATGGGATTTTAGAAATTAATTACAGGAAACCAGCTTGGCCCAGTGAGGTTCAGGGGCTGTCTGCAGGAAAGGCCAGAGCCAGGACATAGCACCAGGAGGAAGGGTGCAGAAGAGGCCCAAGCCCAGCCCCATGGCCACCCCCGGCCCCAGGCTCAGCCCTGGGACCCCAGTGGGCTCATGTGGCTGTGTGGACATCAGCAGAGGGGCACCAGGAGTGGCTGCAGCCACCGCGACAGCAGCTTTCCCTGCACTCAGGTGTCCTGTGCTCTGAATGGACTTTCTTTGCCCCATCCTTGCTGCCCTTTTCTCGAGCCAGTCCCCTCCCTGCCACCAACTGCCTGTATTCAAAGCCTCACCACAGTGCGCATGTTCCCCTCGTCTCTCCTAATTTTACATCCCCTTTACTGTTCCCTCTCCCACTGCTTTTCCCTTCCAGCCTCCCTCACCTATCCACGTGTGTTACAGGGGAAACACTGGTGGACTTCTGGTGTCTGTGCTGCCTGGGCACCTGCACTGCCCATGCCGTGGGCCTGCCCTGCTGGTTTTGACCAGAGGCTCTTTAGGAGCGGGCACTGTCGTCAGCTGGAGTCCCGGGACATTAGCCTAGCAAACCATGTCTTGTATAGAGGGCCAGCACCTGCAAGCTGGGGAGTGGGCACAAGGGGTAGAGGCTTTTCACAGAAAAGAAAGAGGAGGAGGCCATGATGGTGACCACAAGGCTGCCAGCCTGAAGTGGGCAGCTGAGAATTTGTCTGAGAGGGACTGCAACGTGCCTGTTGGTGTTAGCCCAAGGAAACCAGGGGAGCCGAGGGCTTGAGCAAACCCTCGCTCTCGCTGGCTGCTGAGGATCAGTTAGAGGACCCGGCGCAGTTGTGCAGCCAAGGAGGACTGTGGGCTGCAGCTTGTCGGCCATCTGTGCCTGCCGGGCTCACGCCAAACAGCTCCCCACAGGACCCTGCGCTGACACTCGCTCTCATTTTGGCAGGCAAGGAGGGGGAGACGAGGGAGGAGAGGTACAGAGCTCTGTCGTACGTGGGATTATTAGTGTTAACAAATTCCTGTTTTCCTGTAAGAACTGTGACTGATTGCACCAAACTCCTCTTGCAGACAAAATCTGAAGAGCTGAAGAGTATCATATAAAAAATGCATGTGTTATGCAGAGCCATACTTGTGTTATCGCTCTCCTACCTGCGGCACATCCTGTGTGCCACTGACTTCATTTAAGCTCTATTAGACTGAGGACTTATTTTAAAGAAACACCCACTATCTAACTGAGAAGCATCAATTCATGTGGATACATAACACTCTGCATCAAATATTGAACCCCTCATCCACAGAATTCAATGCCTAAGTAAAGGCAAATTTGTATTTGAATAAAAACCTCTTGCATATTTACCTAACAATTCTCCATGAAATACTCATGTACTTAACTATCTGCTGACACATTAAAACTTCACACTAGCTTTCCTAACGTATACGGCTGGACTTTAGGAGCAGCAGCTTATAACTAGTTCTCAGATCTCAAGGCAGCAAGTGTCTATGAGCATTTTTACTCCTTGAATGTAACATCCGATACACATCCCAAGCTGTGTGTGGTTATTTACTTGCACCCTTGTCTCTACCTGAAACATCTGAGAGAAAACAAAGGTGAAGAAAGATAACTGGCTGAAGTGTATTCAGCATCCCTCTGGCTCTTAGCTGTGAAACACTGTGTGTGCTGCTGATTGTATTTCTGACAGGCCTTCAGATACAGGGGATCTCTCCCAGCATGTCCCCATGCTGTCAGGAGCATAGTCTGATCACAGGCACTCCGCTTCCCTCATTCAGGAAAACCTCTTCGCCACTTCAGCAGGAATTTGAGGAAACGCCTCAGGCTTCCCCACCTGCAGGCTGCAATGCCGTGGCCATGTGGAGCTGCTCATAGCTATATTTGCTATGTCAGAGGCAGACCAGATGACAGTCAGAATATAATTTTGAATTTGTAGATATTTTTAAATGAAATTGCATTGAATGAAGCATTAGCTTCATCAAAAAGCCAAATTCCACCAGAGTTATCAAACATCACTCAGCTGTGAACAAAGTTCTGTTATTCCTTCTCTGTGCTTATTTGGTCTTTTCATGTCCTCAGCATTAATTTCCCTCGGGTTTCCTGCCCCTAAGTACTGTCTGATGAGGAGATTCTTTCATTTGGCCCCTGTTACACGGTCCTCCGGCTGCCTGGTGACAACAGATATAATTAGCCTGAACGGGAAGGAACAGCAAAAGATAATCCAGCGAAATGACAGCTGCAAACATCATGTTTGATACTCTTCATTGTGTGCTAATGACTGTTTTCAACACATGCCAGTGAGACACATTGTGAACATGACTGTGGAGTGGGCACGTATGAGAGCTGAAGAAAGTAACACAACATCTCCTATCAAAAGATAAATGGGCAAAGAATCATTATAGATAACCCCTTGCTGACATATACAAGCAGACAGAGATCTTGGCCCATTTCTGCCCTCAATTACATGGTGCAATGACCAGACAATTTAAGGGGAGTGGCACCTGTGTTAGTGATGGCACCTTGGATCTTCCATATATTATAATTACAGGAGGCAGGGAAAGTTATCAAACATGTATAAGCACAGCTTGCACCTAGTTCTGTGAATGAAGCACATTTAACATGCTGATATGTCTTCATTGTTCTAGTTTTATATCTAATAATTATATCTAATAAAATCCATCTAGTAATTATGCTCTACTATTACTAATAAAGCCAATACAAAGTACTTAGCATTTTGCTACAAAAATGTATTATTTTTTGAGTTTCACATCCCTTGGAGTGCTTACCATAGTCTAGTGAATCATGTCTTTCATCTCCTCAGCCTTTCAGACGATGCATCAGATTAGAAGAAACTGTGAGTAGCTTATTTTTACCGTAAAACCATTGAAGTGACTCAGGCTTCTTTGGAGACCAACCTGTTCAGGTACTTGTACTAGCCTTAAGAAAGGGAACAGACTTCTGGATCTAAAAACATTCTGCATCTTGGAATACACTTATATATAAATGTATGTGTTTAAAAATGTATGTCTTCATTGTCAGGTAAGACATGCTCTGTTAATTTAAAATCCATTGATAATGTTTTCTGCTTACTATCATTAATAATAATAAAATACAAAACTATAATTCTAAAAGTCAAAAATATGCAGAGGGGGAAGATGTGCAGGATTTAAATGGACAAGCAAAGAACAAGTCAGACTATTAAGGGGGCAGCTCAAATCTGAGCTCTTCCTGTGTGCTGTGGAAAAGGAATTTGTTATTGAGACAACAATGCTTTTACGTTTGTGATGTATATCATCCTACAAGATTTACTCTGAGGCTTGCACAGTCTTTAAGTATTAATTTCTGTCCTTTTAAGTCTTTGTTTTGTAAATGCTGTGATGGATAATTATCTGTAGTCACTTTACAAATTTGGCTTTGGTAAAGATATCTCTTTTCTACATCTCCTGGTTCTTCAGATGTATTTTTCAGATTTGACTTTTCTGATAGATAGATAAAATAATAAAATAAATAAATGGAGTCACCAAGGTCACTAGATAATTAAAAAAGAGTGAAGATAGCTGTGGCTGGAACTGGATATTGACATCCCATTGTAATTATACCTGGAAAGCATCACACAGCAAAATGCACTGTCTGCATAGAATATGTGTTGTCAACACACACGCAAAGGCAGGGGCACTGCATCTGCTGGCTAGCACCCTGCATGCCAGCAGCACCCCAGCCAGGCTTGCCGCTTTGCTCATGGATAGCAAAGAGCAAGGGCACACAGTGCTGTGCAAAGCATGCTCTGCTTCGCCCTCCACTCTGCCTTAGAGATGTATACCCAGTTCTCTATCCTCTGTACTGTTTCTCACGTTGAGTACTACATGATTTACTATCAAAAGCCTATCTATCTATCTATTGGCATCTCTAAAGCACTTACCCCCATGTACGATACCTTAGCATTGTACATGGAGAAAAGTAATTACAGCAAGACTGCTTATTGGTAGCTTGTAATGATGGCAAATATTTTCATTTATATTACTCTTTCTATAGGTAGTTTGAGATAAACAATACGTACTTTCTCAGCTTCCTCTGAAAAGGTTTGTTAGTTTTTTTCCATTTCCCATTTATTCATTTCTCCTGAGCTTCTTCCTTTTTTTCTTCCTGCACCTGAATCTCCTTACTTCTTTCACATGCCCCTAGAAGAGATGAGAACAAAAAAGTCAGAAGCTTTGAAAAGAGCATTTCAAAAAAGTTTTCTAAAGAAAATGGTTGTTCTGGCTAAAAGAATGTGAATTGTACCTGCTGCTTAACTCACAAAGAAAACCTATCTATTTTAATTTGTAGTAAAGCATAGGATTGGATGAGGCTAAATAGGTATGTGAGCTCTTTTGTTGTTTGAGCTCATATTGCCTAAGGCTTAGTTCCATCAGCTAATAAACAGAAGTGTTTTTACTGTATTACTATTTCTGGTGGCAAGATCAAATAAATACCCAAATACAGTTGGGTCTATTTAAAATAATGATTAGAAGACAGAAACTGAGAAAAACAGGGGTTTTCATCCTGCAACAAGCGAGACACAAGACCCCCTGTTTGAAGGACAGCGCTCAGATCAGGAAAGAGGTTCAGGCACAGTTAAGCAGAAAGGACACTTCACTGAAATTAAACATATATATATATATATATATATATAAAAGATTTAAATCTCAATTTATTTGCACTGTCTGCAATGAGTTTCTGCTGTAATACAGCTTATTTCTAAAAAATATGAAGTCTCTGACCTTCTGTTTGTATACTTTCTATAGCCCTTAACTATAATCAGCTTGGCCCTTAGAACAAAGTATTTTACCATATAATTTAATAATCCCTCAAAGCTTGCTGGGGTTCTTAACAGCCCTTAACAGCTCAACAGTCAAAAAATATTAAGCAAATAACATTTTGTATTGTTATTGACAACTGAATAACAGCCAAAACTGCCAGCCATCTTCCTTCTCCAGAGAAAAAACAAAATTCATCAGAGATCAATGGGCTAAAAGAGGTAGCTTGAACAGACAGCTGACTTCACCCATTGAAAAAAAGTTCTCTTGGTTTAGCTTAATGTTATAGCATATACATAAGACAAAGCTCTAAGGACTGGACAGTGCTGGTGTCATTCCACATGCTCACTTCAAAGACAGGGAGGGACGCACCTGGCTCAGGGTCGCATCATAGGTAAGCAGTATCTCCTAAAGCGCTGCTCTGCATGGAGGGGAGAGACTTGGGCTTGTGGTGGAGAAGGAGCAGAAGTGCAAAGCAGTGATGACTTGATCAAATGTACTTCTCTTATTTTTTTCTTTATTCTTCACTTTGTTACATTCTTAATGCATGTGGTATTCAGAAACAATTCCATTTTTAATAGAGGGAAACTTCAGCTTTTCAGCCATTGATATAAAACCAGGACATGGGTCTCTGTCTTTGATGTACTACACAGCAAACATTATTCTTTTTGTAATCATGACAGATGGAGAAGGATTTCCAGGGATCAGCTCAGTCTATCAAAATTCTGCCCTGCAAATGAGGTAATGCACCATGTGGCACTGCCCAGAGCCCAACAGCTTATATGCACTTGTAGCTGGCAGCACATTGGCAAATTCTGCTCAGTATTTTTTTAGGTAAAAAGGGGTAGAAGAAATTTTCTGAAGTGCAAGTGCCAAACTACTTTCAGAAAGCCAGGGGCGGGCGGGGGGAGCAGTCCATGGGTTTCCATCAGCTCAGCAGTGCTGCAAACAAGAGCAGCATCACATTCCCCTCACCTCCATCCAGTTCCAAGGCGCATTCAAGTGCTATCGAGGCAGTCAGACATCTATTTCCTTCACTAAGCAGCTCACTTCAAACAGCGTGATTTTCAAAATGCTGAGCAGCCACAGCTCCCACTGAGATCACTAAGGGTTGTAGCAACTTAGCATGTGTGAAAGCTTGGGGGGGGTTTCATTTCTACATTTAAATATCACCTTTGGTGTCTGATTTCAGGTGTCCAACACTTACAATGGGTGGCCAAAGCAAATGAACATCTCCACTCCTGTCTAACACTTTTTGGAAAGCTGAGCACATCAGAAAATAATCTTGGGACGGAAGGCTTCTTTCAGTAAAATTGTTTTCACATAAAAGAATGGAACAAAGCATTTGTTTTATTATTTAAGTATTTCTTAATGTATTTACTCATACAAAATAACAATCATTTCTAATATAGGACCACATGTACAGAATAAATAATGGAGTGGACTGGAGCTTTCTCTAGCACGTCTTTTCATATCCTCACTTCTGCTTCTGATTAGGTTGGAAGCACAGTGCTGGGATGGAGTAATGAACATCTAGCCAGTAATTTATGTGACAGGAAATTGAACAACCAGCTCCTCGGCCATTATTTCTGTGAATTTCCCAAGCTGTAAATGCATCAAATCGTAACAGAAAAACATAAATTCTGTTACGCAAAAGGCCCCATTTTTCTAGGTATGTCTACAGGCTTTATGGAAAAAAACAAAAACAACAACAACAAAAAAACAACAACATTAGAACTAACCTGTTGACAGAAAACCTGTAAGACCAAATTTTTACTCGTTTGTTAATGAATTACCATGGTGGCCTAAATTGTGTGAAAGGGTTAGTGATTTTAAATGCCCGGTAATACAGGATCCTAAGACCTTAAAAAAGACATTGGTTTCAGAAAAAGCCACACATTTGCCACCCACACTTCAGACCTTTTCTAAACCACTCGACACCCAAAACAGCTCAGTATTTTTACCAGATGTTAGCCTGTAGATTTGGAAAAGGAAAAAGACAATATTCCTGGTGAGGAACATTACTCTGACAAATAGACACTAAAGTACCATCTTCCTGATGTGTTACAAATACAGGACTTCATTTTACTTCCCCAAAATTAGAATTAAGACCACTAAGAGTTTATAGAACTAGTTTTGAAAAAGTGGAAAGAGAGCATGACTAACTTTGTGATCTTGTCAACCATAAATTTATAATCTGATAAAATATATTTGAATAAGGAAAACTCTGTGGATTCCTTAGTAACTAAAACTTCAGTGAAGTTTAATTCTTAGGTGTGTTTCAATTGTCTGAAATAGACAACATCAAAAACCTCAGCAGCAAAGAGCAAGGTGCCTGTGTCCATTGAGTAATACAAGTATAACATTCAATTCTATTTTTTCACTGACTGCCAATTTTATGGCACTTCATTTAAGCCTGAATCTCCAAAGAATCAATTCAAATTAGCTTTATAATTTTCCCCAAAGAATCTGCTTTAAAATAAATTGAATTGGAACATAAGACTTAGTAAATGAGTATAAAATTCAAGTGAACTTCTCTGAAGAAAAACCTCTTTTAATCAGAAGACAAATAAAGCTCAGGTGCAATAATATATGACAGCTCTAAAAATAGTTTGTCCTTGCTGGTGGTTTAACATTGGACAAACCATACTTTGTGTTGTTGTGATGTCTAAGGGCTTCATGCCACGTTTCTCTGAATATGAGTTGTTATATAAGATGGTGTCTTAAGGCTGACATCAGAATCCTTTTTTCTAAAAGAACCGTCATTTCATCAAATCTTAGTGATGTTCCTGCAGAGGACCAGTGCTTTTTGACTTGTTTTCATACAGCTGTGGTCCAGAATGAGATATATGCAGTTTTGCATCACCGACAGTGGCATTATTTGTTACAACTTCGGATGTTCTCCGGCACAGATGTTGAAGTTTATCCTCCCTAAGCAGCACAGTGCTGATAGGAAGCTGGGGGGGGGGGGGGGGGGGGGGGCGGGGGGCAGCACTGCCCCCCCCCGCTGCACAGGGAGGGCTGCAAGGACTTAGCAAGGGTCCTTTGCCAGAGGATTCCANGCAAGGTGGTGAGACAGTCGCAGCAGTCACCTGCCAGTTCGGCTCGGCCTTCTCCCCAGGGAAGAGGAGAAGAGCATGCTTGGCACTGGCCTGGAAATGAAGGCACAAAACCATAGCTAACTGCCAGAGGAGTTGTCAGAAAAAAGCCAGGGATGCTCACCTAAAGTGATATTAACAGATTTTAACCAATGACTGGATATTCTGCAGAGCACCGAGCCCAGAAGTCAACAGCCCTTCTGAGTCCTATCCCCGTCATTAATTTTCACTATGTCTCCTTGGCAATTCATTTAACTTCCCTTTACAGTTTTGAATAGCAAATGCTGAGAAAGTGCTAAGTTTAATTATCATATCACATACACATAAAAATCACTTTGCCTTCTACTTATATGCAGCTATGCTCAAGGTGGAAAGCTGGCAATGAGATAATATTAATTCCAGCCACAGCTTCAAGCAGCCCCAGTGTCAGGCGTCCCCAGTAATCTCCCTACAGAAGGACAACTGGGGGACGGGACACGTTCCTGCAGACTCCTGCGGCACCTTGCCCACTGCAGCCTTCAGGAGGCTGACTCCACGCCCAGCCGCGGGAGGTGACTCCTGCTGCCTCAGCACCGCAGCACCGGTCTGGGTCTCAGTCTCCGCAGCTCCAAGCACAAGCAGTTAATAAAGCGGTCAAAGAGAAAAAATCATGTGTGCACTCTGACACCACATGTTTATAGAGGTACTGAGTAGTCAATGATGTTGTCACCTTTCTTTTCCTGTAGAAGGGAATGAAATCAGTAAATGAGATTACCTCCCATCTGTTGCTCCGTCCTTATGCTGCCGTGTGGACTGTGCGCAGAGTTGCCCTTCGTGCCACCCACAAGCCAGGAATTTGAACACTTCCTCCTACCAACCACTGCAAAATCTAGCCACTTGTTATGGCAAGATGGAAGATGGCATGCATGTCCTGTACGTCCCCAAGAATTTAAGAACTCCGTTTTGTATCAGGACAGACCGTGAAACACCTCTAATAGAGCTCGTCTATGTTTCTTCTAAACTTTAAAAAAAAAAAAAAAAATGCCACCTCACAACCTGTTGAGGCAGCACAGGCCTGCGGCTTCCCTGAGGCCATGGGAGCTCCCCAGGGTACAGGGCAGGGCCTGGCAGCCAGTGCCTGTCCCACCGCCCCAGCCGGGAGCGGGGCAGCCGGGGGCACCAGGCACCCCCCAGGGGATGGGACTATGCCAGGACCTGGGCCTGCATGTGGGCCTGGCTCGGCAGGGCCAATGGCCAGGCAGGCCTGGGCTGTGGGGAGCTGGAGTCCGGCCCTGCTGTGGCCTTGCTGAGGCTGGGGCTGGTGGCCCTGGGGCTGATGTGGTGGCTGGGCCTGGGCTGGTCAGAGGAGGCTGAGCAGAAGCAGTAAGGCCTAGTCATGTCCTCAGGGCCATAACACGATTTTTAATATTCTTATGTTTGACCCTTTATAATACAGACAGATACAGTACTGAAGAGCAAAAGTCCCTTCATTTTATCCAGCAGCCTTCATTAATATTATTTCAGGCTTCTGCTTGAAAAAATATATTGCTAATATCCATATGGGCAATGACAAGCCCAAGATGCCCAACAGAGCACAAACTACAGGAGTACAAATACACTTTTGATTTTCCATAAATACAGTCAGAGAAGTCATCATTCAGGACACCTCATTATTCACTTAATTATTCATTTTGTTTATTTACAGTAGAGATATTACACATAATACGGTGTAAATCCCTAGCATCCTCAAACACCAGATGCTGGTTTTTCTCTGCAGTCCCAAAAGGAAAAACCAAAGCATCAGTGTGAGAATTAACAAAAAAGCCCAATTAAATTCCTTGCCAGAATGTTAATTTCCCAAAGATAAAAGCAGCAAATTAATAATAAGCTTCTAGTCACCTCCCTTACCACTTTTGCACACATTTGAATTGGCAATAATCTGTGTTTAAAATGAAAGTTATCAGGTAGGCAAGAAAATTTTAAAACTGATTTAAAATCCCCAAATACATAATCACAATTTTCATCTCAAATACAGGTCATCAGGAAGAACTGCTAAGGTCATGGCTCAGTTGAACAACAAACCATGCACAAACGGTGGTATAAAGGCATGGGAGTTGAGAAGTCTTCATGCAGGATACAAAGAACCACAGCAGGGGCTGGATGGGTCTCAGAGGTCATTCTCTCATTTCCCTGCCCCATGGCAGAATTGACTATACCTAAGCTTTTCCTGGCAGGTATACATTCAGCCTCTTCTGAGGCGTCCCCTCTTAATTTGACAGT
Organism: Anseranas semipalmata; assembly: GCA_013399115.1. NCBI lineage: Eukaryota > Metazoa > Chordata > Aves > Anseriformes > Anseranatidae > Anseranas > Anseranas semipalmata. The sequence goes on from VXAA01004466.1 coordinate 26,029, forward strand.
GTCTCCAGGCAGTAGATCCCTGCCAGTCACTCCCCCATCACTGAAGAGTTTTTCCTGCTTTAAAGTAAACCTCACTTGCTTCAGTTCTGTCACATTCATTTTTGTATTATCAATGGATGTGAAGAAAAGTATTAATATCTGCAAGTCTTCTGTGCATTTGAATAACGTTACCACGTCCTTGCTTAGTTTTCACTCCTTCTCATTGAACAATCCCAGCTCATTCAGTCTTTCTGCCAAGATAAGTGCTCGCTTACAGTCCTCACAGTTCTTGGGGCTCTTGCTAAAGGATCTCCATCTTCAGGCAGCGTTTGAAACCAAATGTTTTGACAAATGTCCATTTACTGCTCTATAGAGCATGTATTCATATTCATGTTTGGGAAGGAACACACACACAAAAAAGAAACATAAGCAAGCCTAGAAGAGGTTTCTTGATAGAAAATCCCATTCCACTGTGGGCTGCCCAGCATTAGTGGAGGTCAAAGGGCTGTCCAATGGCCATTTTCTACCTGCCCTGACTTCTAAAGCAAGCTAAAGATGGCTTTGACACCACCCCCTGTTTTGGGGGGACAACGGTGATGCCATCCACAGTTATGTCAAAGGGAGTTTTCCCACTTACTGCCACAAAAGCTGGCTTGAGCTGCGGCCACCTTTGAACCCAGCTGCTTCCTAACATTTCCCCTGTGTCAGGGAAGCCCTAGCACTGCATGTAAAATCGGGTGAAGGCTTCATACTGCCACTCCATGCTCATAGCAAACATTAAATTTTTCAAGCCCCAAATAATCAGGTATCTTCCAGTCAATACTTTCATTCCATTTGGAAAAATTGTTATTAAATGCACGTTTCTTAAAAGGTTTTGACAAGACATTGCTCTTTTTTATATATCAGGGTCCTACAAAATCAAGCAGGCTCACATTAAACGCACTTCTAGTTCATGTGTGGGACCAAATCAGCACTTTCATTATCAATGAGCAACACATCTTAAGTTGCAACCAGACGGCACTTGAGCAATTATGCACATATATTATCTGGCGCATGGAGGCGAAACATCAAACATAGCGTGCCAACCTACTGCTGCCCATGTGATTTCTGTGATAATACCAGAAACTATTTCACAGAGGTGAAATATTTAGGTTATCTGTTGATTAATTCAGGAAGGGGCATTAGTGGGTTTTGCAAAACATGCAAAAAGTGCAGCATACGTGTAGCTGGAGATAAGTAAAATCGGTCAGAAAACAGTGGAGTAGGAGGTTATCTCAGCAGGAAGAAAGATGGACTGAATTTGTACCTGTTTCTTAGAGGTAGAGATCCTTTATAGACATGTTTGTGGAGTACTTTGCCTAATGGGATCCTGTGCAAGGATAGATGCTGCTGCAGTAAATATTCCTGAAATAGTGACCATGAGTATTGAAAGGAAAGAAAAGCTTTTATACTGGATTGCATGCAGTTTCCAGCATGGAGGCTTTAGAGGTCATAAAAATACAAAGTTTAACATAACCCTACCCCTATATTGCAGGTAAGTGAATATAACATATATTATACAGTAACAGTGTAGCTGTAGAGTTAGATTAACTATTATGCTCTGAAAAGTGACAATAAAATGATATTGCAGTGTTTCTTGTTTATTGGGCACCAATGATTTTTTAATCAAATACATGTTGTAAGTAAAAAGATGCTTTGTGTAGCTGCAAATCTTCCAACAAAACTTCCAGACCTGACATGTAACTACATTACTGTTTTCATGCACTTCCATCAGAATTCAAGGCTGTGCAGACAAAATAAAATCTTCACTGACATCTCTGATTCCATTGATTATGGGTGGGATGTTAAAAATGTCTGGGGGTATTTCTCAGCTGAGGAACACAATGTAGAGCCCTCCCCAGTCAGAAATAGATGAACTAGCTCAGGTATTGAAAGCAGCTTAGCTTCAGCTACTTTTCACTGAATGAATGAATGACATGAATTAGCTCATGCATCACTTTATGCGCTGTGTCAAGCCCCAAGGTATTCAGCAACACGTGGAATGACTTCAGTGAGGCATGCCACTTATTTTCATAGACACTTTTGAAAATCCCACTTTTACCTTCGCTGGTCCCTAGATAGTCCTCCTGGATTACAAAAAAAAAAAAAAAAAAAAAAAAAAAAAAAAACATACACAATTAATATATCTATTACAACTATACGTATGGAATAAAAATGTATCAAAGGAAAAAATATGTTAATTTAACTGTTTTTGTATGAAAACCACAATTCTATTTGTTTGTGTATTTCCCCCAGCCCTTTAAATGCATTTCTAGTGTAATTTTCCAAGGTTTTCTCAATTCTACTGACATGCTCTGGTCAGTCTGACACAACACTGCGAGCTTGTGATCGTTTGCTTCTGGACCTGTTCCAGTTCTGTTGTTCAAAACAGTGTCCTTACTAAATCCCCATCAGCATTTCTGCTATGCAATCAGCAGGACTGTTTAAAGATGGTAACCTATTTAAATTTGTGTGTGTGTGTGTGTGTAACTACTTTATTAATAGTAGTCTAAATCTTGTTTTATGTAAACTAAATTCATGCTGTTGAAAAGTAAATAGAAGAGTGGAAAGGAATTTGAAGTTGTTCATTTACAGTATGAAGATTCAGTCTTTCTCTGGAAAAAAAAAATACGATCTGCTTAACTTGTCTTCAGATTCTCCTTCAGGAGAATTTTTAGGTAGACTTCCTGGGGATATACATTCAAAGGGTCCTTATATTAACTGAAATTTTATCTCCTGGAAATCTCCACTTTTTCATGTAATAACAGGATGTCACGTCCATATCCATTGTGTAACAGAAGGAGTGAAGAAAACCTCTAAAGTGAGAGATGGAAGATAGGTACTTCAATTATGGTCACGCACTTTGAAAGAAGTAATATTTCCAGGAATTGGAGATATTCTGTGAAGGCTCTCAGAGAAGCCCACAACTTTAAACAGAGACAAAGTTACATAAAAATAACCATGCCTATGATCTTCATTTGTTCATTTTATACCATTTGAGAAATATAAGTGGATGTTCGAAAGAGTATAAATTACATTTACACTCATTCTAAAATCCCTTTGCAGTGTGAGAATGACATAAAAAGGCCTAAATATAAATAAGAATTGCAGATCATGCAGGAGATAATACAATACTCAGGCAATAAAGAATCACAGGATGGCACTATACTTATGTCAATCAACACATTTTTAAAAATCAGATCTTGTTAAATAAACTTGATATGATTTTCCTATGAAATTACAAGTCTGGTATGCCAGTGTTGTTCTGATATGACAGTCTCTGTGAGGCATTTCACTCTGTACTAAACAACATTTGGATTTTGAAATTACTGTGTAAAAGCAACACAATGTATTGTAAAGGGATTCAAGTGCCCAAAAAAACTCGTTTATGAGCTTATGAGAATTTTTTTCTGAATGTATGTGTTCAATTATTTTCTGCATTCTGTATTGCTATTTTCTGGAAGACTAGTTTTGTGATCTTTATTAATATGCTATTCTTTAACGATTGTGTTAGTCCATTAGTTAGGTAATTTTTTCACCATGTTTAAAACTTGATGCAATACATGAACCACATCAGGCACATCTTTGTGAGATCCAGGGATGTGACATTGAGAAAAAAATAATTTTCATGTTTTCAGCCCAACTAGATAGATGTTTTGAAGTAAAATCTAACTGAAGGATTTGTCCAGCCCTTCTTCTGCATGCAAGCACCTCCTTGTATCTTTCCAACTTTGATACCAAAGTCCCTATTAAGAGCTATAGCTCTGCTGAAACTGCTAGAAAAGTCATTTAAAAGACAGCAGTAAGTGAGAGCAAAGTTGCCGCTGAAGAATTTCCTCTGTTGGCACAAGACTGTGGCACACTATTAATTAGCAGTTAAAATCTAATCTCATTTGTACACTTCCTAGCGAAAAAGAGCTGTATAAGAACAGCAAATGACATATCTATGTAAAGGATCATACACTCACTATGAAAGCCTTGGACTGTTTACGTTTGCTTTTGACACAGTCTAGGTTTTGTTTCTTCAGTGATGATTGAACGGGTCCAAGTCATTTCAAGTTTAGCACTAGTCTGTGTTTAACAGTTCCTGTAAAAGTAAATGTTTTGTTTTCTCACAAGTCTTTAAGACAAGCAGTGTGCCCTCCAGCTTTCTTAACCTGGTGCCTCTGGATGCTGGGGCAGTATGAGGGGACTGAACTGCAGGTAGCGTCCTGGCTTCTGCACTCTTTCTAAATAGCATCTCCTATCGGCACAGCTGGAGATAGGCGATGGACCTGACCCCATAGGGCGTTTCTTATTCAGCAGCACTAAGCTGCCTGAATTTCTTTATGTCCCTTGGCCTATGTGCACCATTTCTAAAATTTTTAGTTCCATTCCGTAGTTAGAGAACCGCCATAGAGAACAGGGAACTGCAATAATGAATCACTTCAGTGGAGAACCAGAACAAATCAGAGAGCTACAAATATTTTCTTTATTATCCTACTGTTCTTTTTGCCATGACTGGTTCCCAACAATAGATCCAGTGTGATTTCTCACCCTTGACTTACAGTCCTCAGTTCTGTACACCTGAGAATGTCTTTTCCTGATCTAAGTTTTATTATATCATACCAGCTTGTAGACTCTGAGGGTTTTCATAATTATGAGCAAAATACTATAATCATGTCAACAATGTAATCTTAGTTTCTGACAAGTCTTTGTCAAAGGCACCTAATAAGTTTCAGTATTAAATTATTTTTTTATAAATCCGGATGACTCACTTTTCTTAAGCTCCAGTAAATTTAGGTGATTTGCTAAGTTTAGAAATCTGCAGCTGTTCTCATGGGTTGCTGTGAACAGAGAAAATCTCTCTAAGAAGTAGTCTCTCTCTGATCATAATATATCCAGGCTGCGGCCCTGCATAAAGATTGGAACGCTGCTTGCCTAACAAGGCAGGTCAAGCACGGGAGAGTGCTGTGGAGGGCTCTCAGCAGATGCCGAGGAGGACTGCTCCACCATTTGGAGCAGCACCGCTGCGTCAGCGCAGCAGAGTACAGGACCCAGATCTTGCTTCTAGGCAGTGTCCTGCATGATATTGCCCTGCAGTGTATAAATACACCAGCGGTCAGGAACCAGTCTGAGGATCTCTGCACCACACCTCATGTTCTCAGTGAACTCTGGGAGCAAGGTTGCCTATGACATGCCTGATTTTTAAAACTCTTCTTTTTAGTATTTATTCACATGCGGTGCCTAATTTTAAAATCTTAAAAATGCAGGCCGATTCCTGCAGGATTTTCAAAGCTCTGTATGTAGATAGTGTAAGGACTGTTAGATTCCAGAAGCTAACAGCTAGCTGCCTCAACAGTTTTGCAGATTGCAAGACCCATCTTCCTATTTATGTAGGTGCTTAAATATAGCAAAAATATGACTTCTATTTTTATTTATTATTCATTATATATATTTTTATGATAGTAAAGTTACGTAATGTATGAATGAAGATAATGGAAAAAATAAAGAGAAATCTAACTGGTCCCTAATATAATTTCTGAATTAGCTGTACTTCACTACTGAATCTTCAAGTCATTGTTATGAAAGCTATAGAACATAAAATGGGAAATATCATTATGCCACTATATAAAGCCACAGTTATTTCCACAATTTCAGCAGTGAGTGCAATTCTAATCATCTCAAAAAGACTATAGCAGGACTGAAAAAAAAAAGGAAACACAAAGAAAAGAGCAAGTATGATTCAAGATGAAATCACTTCTATAATACAGGATGTAAAAGCAAGGAGTTGTAAACCTCTGATTGCTGGACACACAGAGTGTCCAGCATCACTCTGCACCCCTGTTGCTATATGGTTAATCATCACTACTGCCAATTGTCAGAGGCTGGACACTGGGATAGGTGAATCCTAGGTCTGTCCTGTACAACAGTTACAATTTTATGGCACTCAGCTTAAGCTTCAGGACTCTGCTTTCCATCTTCCATGTGGCAAAATCCTGAGTCTCTGTCCAGATGGGGCTTCTGGGCACCATCATCTGCACTATTCTGCAATTGTCTCTGTAGGTCTGACTTCAGGGCAGCATTAAAATCTCCGGTAAACTCTGTCCGCTTTCAAAAAAAAAGCTAAAGACCAAAAAAACAGACAGTCCCCCCTCTCCCCGCCCCTCCATTTAATTAATTATGTCAGATCAAGAGCCTTTCAGAGAAAAGAAGGTTTAAAACATGCTGCTAATATATTTGCTGGTTTATCAGGTTGTGACCTATCTTCCAAATGGGGGCTTGGAAAATCTGGCATACTTGGTGTCTTTCTTCAGGGCTGCTCTCTTTGGGTGCAGCATATCAGTTCTGGAATAATGCTTCCCTCTTCCAAAACAACACTGTCAAAATACAGAATTTCAAGCTCTTCAGCTGAGGCCTTCTTAGACAGTTAAACATATCCGTGTGCTGCTTCCCCACCAGAGTGGGTGAGTAGAACTTCAACTGACTTGTTATTTGTACTCTTTTAACACTAGCATTTCATGTTACTAACTCTCAAAATTGCCCTTAGCCAGAACAGGAATGCTAACAAATATATGACACTTACAAAATTAGTACAATGTTTGACTATGACATGATTCCATAGCATCTGTTACATCTCAATATGTCACTGAATATTTCACAATTATTTAACATCTATCAGAGCTTTCTTCTCCAAGAAAGGTTAAGTGTTCAAAGTTCTTTCCTTTCTAGCATAAATGTTCTGCAGCTACTAAGGTTACTCAGTAGACCCACCTTACGTCTTTTAATGCAGCAGTTCATCCTAAGATGTACTGTTGTAGGTGTCTTACTTTTCATAGCTAGTTTGTAAGCCAATTTTATCTGCAGTCTTCAGCATTTTCTTGTATTTAGTAAAGCCAATAGTAAAGGAAACAAAAATTTCACCTTATATATTAAATCTATTTAAATTAGAATGACTTTAACTGAATTATATATGTAAATGCAAACTCAACTGGACATTTTGCAATGCACATAGAAGTACTCCTTGCTGTCAGTCAGATTTCATCTGACTAAGGCTGAGATTTTCACTGTAGCACAGGTATCAAGGCAATTTTAAACAGCAGGCTCTTTCTGGCTAACTCTACATTAGCACATACTTCAGTGCAGAAGCAGTTGTTAAGTATTTTGCTGACTTTGGTGTTGAGGCTCTTACAAAGTGGAATTTGGGAGGTTTACTATGGACTAGAATGAGTGATTCACGAGATGAAGTGTTCTCACCATGTATTTTGTTCAAAGTTGTTTGTATAGAAGCTATGCCACAGAACTGTTGCTTCCCTGGGACTGTCTGTCCCATTCAGGTGACAGTAGCATGCCACTGCCCTGCCTCCTTAAGGTCTCACATTGAAAAGTTTTATTTCTGTTCTTGCTCATTTCAGGCTGACACCATGATGCTGGCTGCTAAACTCTGCCCCTGTGCTGAGTTTGATCAACATCCAGAAGTCCGTGGCAGGGACTAAGGAAGGACTGGAGCCATGGAAACAACTCCAAGAGGACACTATGATGGCCGTGCCACTGGCTTTTCTTTCAAATGAAAAATCAGACATGGAGAATGGGATGCCTTGTTGCTGTGACTGTTTTTCTGATGGGCATATAGAGGTTCTGGGCCCAGGAGACGAGCTCAGACTGTCCCCCTTGGAATATGGGACAACAGCAGTGGTTTGTGCAAAACCTTCATATGTGGGAGAGCATTCATAGCCCTTCAAGTGTGCATTGAAGGGCTCACTTGAAGTGTGAGTTGGAGTACACCATTACTCCAGCATAATTGCAAGACGTTTTGGCATCTCATTCCTGTGTTGAGAAGTGAGTATCATCCTGTGGAGCCTTATAACCCTTGTCTTCTTCTAACCCTTGCCTCCTACTGATTAGTTGGGGTAGGCAAGTCCTCTATTGGCCATGTTGTGATCAAGAACTCTGAATCCTTCCTTCTAATACTGATTGACAGTCAACTGCAAATATCAAAAGCTTATAGGCCATTTCATCATTCATACATTATGAGAAGCCCTTCAGAGCATGGTAGAAGGTCTTGACCATTCTGCATGTCTGCTTGATATATGCTGGAAACTTGGAGTTAATGGTGGTACAAGTTAGTCACTCATTCAGACCCATATGTCTCCACTAGGTATTGAAGCATGTTTAGTGGGTGTCCAGAGTGGACTTCTGGTTTACTTTCCACCAAAATGAATCTGATTTGCATGCACCGTAATGGCTCTGCAGACTGGACCAATACACAGAAAGTGGGGAAGATCAAGGCATTCACTTCAGAACTACTCTGTGTTAATGCATGTGCAACCTATATGGGCTCTTTTAAAATTCATCACTAATTTTTAACTTCTTGCAAATATGAGGCTCAGATAAGAGTCCTTAAAAAACTATGATTAAACAAAAAAACCTTTTTCCTCCTGTTTCTCATGGGAAAATGGTGCAATGTATTTTCTGAAATCGTTATTGGTAATCTGTACACAAGAAGTTACAAAAGCAGGTCTTACTCTTTTTTTCCATTTGGGTAGCTTTCCACTCAAAGAACAGTGTTAAGGAACCGAAGCAGGAATGCAGCTGTAATTCATACTAATTTTAAGACAGCATTTCATTGCCAGAGAAGTGTAAAGCTGATATGTTATAGTAAATGAGAGTCACGCCAAAGCTTTTCTTTGAACTGTGACATTTTGTGTGTCAGTTAGTTACTGGGTTTGACTTGTCAGCCACCACCCACCCAGATGATTAAAGATAGAAGACACAGTAACACTGCCACAAACCTAATGTACTATCTTTAAGTTTTATTTTGGGAACCTTATAGGTACATATTGTATATTCTATGATGCACTGCACATATTTACTTTTGGATTCTTCTGATTACTGAATATATGGATGAAATATTCATTATCTGATACACCAGAAAAAAGAAAACAAAACATTGCAGTGAGGAAGATCTTGATATTTGGCTCAGTCCTCTGAATTCTTTTTCAGTCAAAGCTCTCCTGGATTTCAGTATGCTCCACTACCAGAAACATCAGGTTGCCCGAAGACCATAGTTTAACAACTGCTCATTCCATCAATAAAATCATCCAAATCCTTTAAAAGGAAATTACAGATTACTAGATTTCAAAAGCTGTAGTGAATTACAGAAGTCCCAGTAGAACAAAACAAATATATTTTGAAAGTACAGTTATATAATATATTATTATAAAGTGGCAGCAATAAACTAAGTGTACAAAGTATCCATTTGCAAATAATTTGAACAGATGATCCCTCATTTGAAAACTCAAGAAAAGTAAATATTCTTTTCATAGGTATTTTTAACAAGCAAATCCTGCTCATTAAGAAACTGAGGTGTCAGAAAGCAACAACAAAAAATCTACATAATAAGAAACCAAATGTGCTTATAAACTTGAAAAAGATGGTAAGTAAATCCTGAAGATTCACCTCTGTGCATATATGAATAATTACTTGCTCCTTTTAAAGCTACAGCTCTTTAACTACTGCAACTCAGTTTTTCAGTGCTGGAGGTTCAGTCCAAATTTGGTTCCCAGGATTCTGCCAAAGATAGTAGCCATCAGACAAAACTTTTTTTTTGTTTTGTTTTCTGGGTTCATATTATTGTTGTCCTTACATGGTTGGTAGTGTTGCAAATAAAAATGTAGCCTGTTAGTGAATGTGTAGTCCCTTTTATGTTTCTCTAGAGACATGAGTTGTCACTGACATGAGTTGCAGCTTGCGATCTAATGCTGATCATAGCTCTTAGCTCTGCCAATCCTTTCATGTTGACCAAAAAGGGAGCTGTTACATCAGCAATAGAACACATACAAAAATGAAAAGTGTATGGTCTCTTTCATCTGATAGTTGAGTAGCTGCTGCTTTTATTGTTTCCCAAACCATTAGTGAGAATAATCCACCACCTAACACACCTACTAAATGTCATTCCTGATTTTATCAATTTGTAGTGACAGCTGAAGTGTCTCTGCAGTTCACTAGTCAAAACCCTGATAAACACTAGCTAGTAGTTAGTCTTTATTCATCTATTCAGTAGGGAGAGCATCACCAGAACCTACTCAGTTCCACTCAGCTGTGGTCATCAGCAGTTTCTCTCCATGAGTCCTCATGGGAGGAGAAACAAGAACACTTATGAACCTTTAATAAAGTTCTGTTCTTTCCTAAAAAAAACCCTTTTGCAACATGGTAAAATAGTTTTGTTGGCCTCTCTTGGAGTTTTTGTTCTCAATAATTCAAGTTCACAGTAACTTTTAAAGTCCTTGAGAAAATGAGGATTGAGAGCATATGGAAGTAAAGGAGAACACCTTCTGCTCTAGAGTTCCTTGCCACATTTACAAGACATATATTTCTTAGAAGGAAAAGCATACAAAGGCTTTTCTGTCTGTAATCATCTTTAACAGCAGATTATTCTTGTACAGTACAGAGTCTATAAACTGCAAATATTGTCAGATATTTAGACAACAAACCACAGTCAGGCTAGAAATACAAACAGGAGGCTACAGACTCTTTAATGGCTAAATGCAAGCTAGTAGGAAACTTCTCAGATCAGCTGCTCCTTATGAACTACATAATTACTTTGAAATAAATAAAATAATAAAATGGTGTACATTAATAATTACATAATACTGCATGGAATTAGTGTTTAGGAAAGGTACAGGGACTGGATACCATAGTCAGTAGACTGAAGTCTATTGACCAAAAAAAAAAAATAAAGTGTAAGTAATAGCACAGCAACCCATCATACATTTTTTCATGAATGTGTCTAGACCTGTAGCAACTGTCCCTGTGGGATAATAATTCAATCTTCTGTGTCTCAGCAGAGACTGTGATGATATTGCTAATTAACATCCATGATGATGATTCTCTTATGAAAACATTCATCTATTGGGAAATAGCATTTCTACGGCAAAACTGCCAATCTATTAGCATGTCTTGCCATCACCTTTCAAAGGTAACACCAGTTCTCTTGCACTGATTAGCACATAAAGCATGCTATTTGAGTTACAGCTCATTTCACCTAATGGATATCTGGTTCTTATATATAGAATCAGATACATCTGCTGATACATTCAGTGCCTCCAATTTCCTCTCATTATTTATATACTATCTGCCTTGGAATTAAAAATGAGAAAGATTTCACTTTATGTGTATATAGTAAGTTACATCTACGTAACAGGAACAGAAAACATAGACATTATTTTATAAATACTTTGCCCAGGTATTTTATTCTGGAGTGTCTCACTAAAGTTAGGAAGAAATGGGAGACTTCCCTTTTGATTTAAGAGTATAATTGATACTCTCTTCCTCTTACTGATCACTATTATGTGTTATTTATTTACAGTAGTATTAAGTGCATGTTACAGTCAGTGAGGTCTCATGAGCAGGGGATTGCTTCTGGACAGTTTCAGAAGAAATCTCTAATCCAAGCAATTTAACAACTGGCAGGTAAACAGAAACAGAGCAACAGAGTGGAACATATGATCAGAGATCAGTGCCCATAATGAAATCTCTATTATCTGTTACTACTAATATGAAAACACAAAGGCAGTAGGAAGTAAGGGATCACAGATAAAATAAATTGAATAAGAAGGATTTATCTCACTACAGCACAGCTTGGATGGGTGGAAAGTTACAGCAGGCATCTCCATAAGCAGTTACCGGATGAGAGAGATAGAGAGAGAGGGAGGGAAGGAGAAAGGGAGAGAGGCAGTAAGATAGGTGTGTACACAGTGACAGATTCTACCTTATTCTTCCCCTCAACTCTTGGAAAATTCTCTGATCTTGCTAAAGCATATACATCCAAATTCTTCACTAAAAGTCAGCCGAAGGTTTGAATACATACCATTTTCAGCCCGCCAGATTGAGGTCCATGACATACACTTTAAGATTTATTCTTATCTCCATTTAAAAAATTGTTTCAAAAGAAAATAGTATTCATGTTTATTTTACTTCCTTATTTTTTACTATACATACACAGTTCTCAATAATTGTTCAGAATTAAATCTGGTAGATAATTAACCAGTAAATGCTAAATTAAAAATGAGATGTAATATTAAAAGAAGAACAATATATGAAGGTGAAACAATAAAGGAAAGGCAGATATACTATTGATTTAAAAAAACAATAAACAGGCATCATCCACTATAAATTTAATCAGCTTTTACATGTGTGAGATATTTTGGTCTGTCAACAAAGGACTGTTGAAAAACCTAACAAAGAAATTTCACAGTAACTAGAAATCAGTCAGTCCCTGTTAAGTCAAACACAAAAAGTACAGAGTTGCAGTTCCTAACGAGGGTGACTGGGAATCAACTGAGTTTTCAAATATTTTAAGTATTCTACACACACATACACATGTAAATTAATACACCGAACTTGTCAACAGTAAAGCTTCAAAGGCTGTTCTTCAGAGCTGCACTTACAGTCAAAGATCTTAAAATGCTGGCTGAAACAAATGAAGTTTCATTGATTTTAAAATAACTTGAGATCTAAAGTTTTCACTTTGTCTTTTCACCAGAGACTATACTTTAGGTAAAGTACAATGGTGATCCTTCATCTTGTCCATACTTCATTGCAAATTCAAACTCTTTGAAGCTGATGCGACCATCAGAATCCTGATCAACCTCTCTATAAGAGAAAAGAGATCTGGTATTTAGAACCCAAAAGACATTATGTAAAACAGACATTATACTTAGTTGCAGATATCCAACACCAATATTGTTTTGAAGACCTCAAGTCCTACCCATTTGAATTCTATACAAAGAATTAATGAACTAAAAAATGCTTTTTGTGTACTACATCTCATATGAGGATTTCAAAGGTTTTTAAAAAGTAGAACAAGTATCATTGTGTTTATTCAGCAGGAGGCAAAAGTAAATTATTAAATGGCAATATGAATTCTGCAAATTTAGCACAAATTTAGCTCTTCCACATCCTTCCTAATTCCCCAAATTCAGTCATCTGTGGTGGAGATCCTCATAGTTCCATAACACAACATGGAACCCAAGACTTCTAGGTGTTAAGATATTGCAAATTTACATTTAATTTTTCCCAAATTGCCCCATGAACTTCTACATACAGCAAGCAGCTTATTTTGAAACAAAGATTGTGTTAAGAAAAGGCCTACTCCTCATAATTGTAAGAAAAAATAATTTATATATTAATATATACTAAAGTAGGTATTCTAATGCCCACAGAAATGTCTCCAAGAAATAAAAACTTAATATGTATCTCCATGATATAAGTTGATAGAGGATGGCAATTCAGTTAATGTCATTAACATACATACAGGTCCAGGTTTTGTCAAATATAGTTTACAAAATTATTTGATGTAGTTACAGATTAAGCTGACAAAATAGTCTTCTGTAAAGTATTTGTCTTAGTTCTGTCTACCTTTCTTACTAGAAATATGAGAATTATACAGAAGATTAAATAATTAGAAAGTTGGTTAACTGTTGGAGCTCAAAAGTTGCTCATCATCTTGGAAAATATTTGATTGGTTCATACCAATGTGCAATCCATCATTCCATTATTAATCTGGAATGATATTTATAATTATTACTGATAAAATTGGCAGATAACACAAAAATTGGTGGAATTATAGTGCTGCAAACTTTGCCATCACCATTACTGTTCAATGGTAGTATTCCTACTATCCTGCAGCATGCAAAATGGGATGCATCTTCTACATAGATTAAATTGAAAATTCCAAAATAATCCATGCTGTTTAGCAGAGGCACATTTCATTATCCTCTGAATGCCCTGGAAATTTCAAAGGGATTCTACACCCTGCAGAAGTAGCACAGCATCTCAGTTTTAAAGAAAGCCTCATACAAAGGGATGGGATGTTCTATTCTATAAGATGTCCTTATTCTAAACACACTCTTGACAGAAGTCTATTAAAGGTAAAATAAAATAATTTATTTACAACACCTTCAAATATGGGAACAGTTACAAGGGCTACAAAGGCTGATAAGAGAAAACAGAGTACTGCTTACATCCGTCTATCCTCACCTCAATTGCAAGAAGCTTCTCTATACTATCCAGCTTTCAATATATCAATAACTATCAAACCATGGGACTGAAGAAAGATTTCTTCTGAAGAAAATACTACATCTTTAAGTTTGTTTTCACAGAGGAGAGTCTCGATTTAGAATATGTACTCCTTATTTCCATCTCCCTGAAGAATTACTGTTTAGATTAAAATATTATCATTCTCCCCTTCAATAAAAAATATTAATCTTCATCTTATTCAAGAATCCTCCAGTCTACTAACTTGCCACCTCTTTGAAACTTTTAACATCATTGAGTAAGATTCCTCTCATCTCTTGGCAATGAACAATTTGTACTATGCTTAACTATGCTACAAGTGAACTATTAACCTATTGTGGCATTAAACACTTTCCGAACTTGGTCAGCTGAACTTCAAACCTCATGGTGCAATGATGAACCTTACATGGCCATAAAACATATGAAATAGCACCCTACCATTGTGGAAATATTTAAACAAAATTAACTCCTTCAGCTCATTGTTGGCTCTAGATCAAGTCTAAAATATGTTCACATTCTACTGCTTTTTAGGTAATGACAAGTTTTGGATGATGATCACCTATGTGTTTTTATGGACGACACGACAGCTGATCATAACTCAGTCTGAGGAATTTCTTGGTAAAAGGGATCCTTTCAAACATTGTATGTTATAATACAAACAAATGCAAACTTATTCACCAGTAGGGGATGAATGCAGGTCATAATTACCAAATGGAGATGCCATCCTGGAAAACAGTGACTGAAAAGGGCTGAGGAGTCATAAAAAGTAATCAAATGAAGATTATCTCCTACTGTGATGCTTTACATAAGAGGGTGAATATGATCCTTGAATGTATAAGCAGGATAATATCTAAAACAAATACGAGACTGATTTTATTTCAGAATACAGCATTAGGAAAATCATGAGGGAAATACTGGGTCTAGTTTCTGCTGCCCACACTTCAAAAAGGATACCGAGGAACTAAAAAGAATTGAAAAATAACTGCAGCAATTACACAAGTTCTGGAAACTTTGCCTTACAATGAGACATTAAAATACTCTGTTCAAAAAAAAAAAAAAAGTTAAAAGAATGGATTCTATCAAATCAAAAGTATCTCTCTAGGGAAAATACTTCAGATAGTAAATATATTTTTAAGCACCAAGGAAAGACACGATGGTAGACACAAGTTGGAAGCCAAAGCTAGACAAATTTATAACTTAAATAAGTTTATTTTTTTAAATGAGGCTGATGAGCTGTTGGATATCCTACGGATATCCAATATATACCTATACCGTATACCTATGGATATGGGACGGTTCCTATCACTTGAAAATCAAGACTACTTAACTTTCTATAACATATGTTCTAGACAAAAGGAAGAATACTAGGTTTAATTATTCCATTACTGACTCACTCTGTGGTGGTAATCATTACCATTTGCATTGTATGGAAGTACCTTAACTATCTAATATAATATATTATTTAGATATCCTCCACTGGTAACAGAGCAGAAGAGGCATTTCTAGAGAATAATGGATATAGATAAATAAAATGAAGCTCACCCTGAAATTTTAAGCAAGGTTTAAGACCCTGATGAGTTCTGGATTGAATAATACCTTTCTCCACTGATACAGCCTTATAAAAAAGACACTGTAGTTGGTGAACAATGATCCATGCTTGTCTCGTCTTGTCTTCACTTACCTATCCCTATTTGTATACTGATGCTTTTCAAATAAACAGGAACCCCATAAGAAAAAGAACAGTTTTACCATCCCAGACAATCAGTTCATTTACCCAAATGGCTTGTCTCTGACAGCAGCCATCCATTGGACATGCATGGAAGAAAAGGGTGAGTGTAGTGATACTTCCTTGGTATATTCTCCTTCAGTGTATTCTCTGTACATTCAGGGGGTTCCTAAACCAGACATGCATGATTGTGTGTAATTATTCTTGATGTGTGTTTAGTGCATGAATTTTTCTAACAGCTTTTCAAACCCATGTGAAGCCCACAGCCCGAACACCTGCTCTATGAATAAGAACCTCATCTTATTTGTTTTGAACCTGCTATTCATTTGACATTCCTATATTTTTAAAGGTCAACCACTGAAGCATTTTTGTAACAAAAAGTCTATTTTAACGACAGTAATAATTACTGTAACCTGTGTTATTTGCAAGTAAATTAGTTCATTCAAAGAAAATGTACAGATTCAAATAACTGAGAGAATGTTAATAATCAAATAGCAAAATCTATTTTTTTTAATACTGTGAGGTATTCTCAGAATTTAATTCTGGAAGATCAATTCACAAGCATTTTAGATGTTAGTGCTGACAATCTGGCTAAACTGAAGTTAATAGTTTTGTCATTAACTCTGAGGAGGCAAGTATTTCACCCCAAATATCTGAGTTATGTGCATAAATCATGTATTTAATGTTTATATTCATTATGTGTGCCTGTTTGGAAGCTGGTCTTGAAAAATGGCCCTCAACTTTATATGGTGTTTGTTCTACATTCCAAAAGCTACCAAATAACTCTCTGAATTATGCATCACTGTCTGAACAATCTTTCAGCAGAGATTAGCAAGATATGTTGGCTGATAAATAAATGACTAATAAACTCGTAAGTAGTTAGCTGTTGTAATCTGAAGAAGCACTGCATTTATTTAAATCTTACGAATTTCTGAAGCCTTGCCAAAAGTAATCCAAAAGCCAGAATGGTCTTGGAGTGTTAAATTTTCATTTTCATCTAGCAGAAGCAAATGATATATTCATTCTTATGATTATGAAAATACCATGTCACAGCATATTGATCTTTATTTCATAGACCAGTACTCATTTAACATTCTTAGTAAAACATATATAGATGTTTCAAGGTATGTAGTGCCGTGGGTAGATTGTATGATGTTTCACTGAAAATTGAGTAATAATCAGCATCACAAGTTACTGACTGTGAGATATAAATTATTCTCTTATACAATTAGGTAGTTGAAGACTCCCCAAATCACCTAAGTGTATTTTCATAGCAAACTGGATTAGATAAATGGTACTTTCCTTCTGACAGGAATATTTTAACTGTAAATCTGAGCAGAGCAAATGAATAGCTTAAAAGACTAATGTCGATATAAGTTGCCTCTGTAAGTTTCATGGTTATTAACTCACTGAAATGAATACTTATCAGAAAAGTATCCACATGCAAATACAGCTTACCCTTTTATTTTATAAATATATTAAGCAGACACTGAATCTTTTTCCCCACTATCCCCAAAACAGTCAGATCTTGCAGTTCCTAAGATAAAAACACTCACTAAAAGTAACAAATATAGAATTTGGCCACAATATTTCTTCTTTTTGTATGGACTCTCATGTAAGCACTACCTCTTAAAGTAGGCACAAAATTTGAAATATGCTTTATCTGATTTATATATTATTTCTCATTAAGCCATCGTATCTATCCAAAACATGCAAAAATACAGATTAAAGATTTTAATTTGACCCTGTATTTCTCTAGATAATTTAGTATCTAACCTAAGTGGTAAATCAAAAAAATTGAGCAAGCATTTCTACTACTTAAAATGTAGAGCAGTGAATGCACGTCAAAGCCAGCAGAGACTGACGTTGAATTGGCTTTCAACTGGTTAGCTCAGTAGAACAAGCCCCAAAAGTCACATAAGAGCCAGGATAAATTAAACTCTGCTTAGATCTCTGATGCCATGGCCATACATCATATATATGCAAGTGAAGAAGGTGGCTTAAAACTAGCTTAGATTTCTCCATTATGTAAACATAGTTAACGATCATTAATTATACAGCTAGGGATGGATGGTCCTCACTTTGACTTTGAAAGAACTAAAGTTAACCCACGGGCAGGAAATTTTTATTCACTCTATTTTATGCAGGCATCAGTTTTCGTAGATAGAGATCAGTGAGGAGATAACAACAGATCTATCACGTAAATCAAATATAGGAAGAAAAATATAACATATGGGATGTGCCACTGAGAATGAAAACTTTAAGGTTCCTTCCCACAAGTCTACATGAATAGGGGTTTACTGTGGTTACTGCTTAAACAAACAAACAAACAAAATAAACCCCAGAATTCTTTTAAAAGTGACAGAAACGGTCACTTGATTTTCCAAATTCTTAATTAGCTAATGTATGACTTAAAAATGTTCACGATACATTTAAATATGGTTGAAACAGCATTAACAGCTATCATAACTAAATATGAAAAGACTACTTTCTGTTTACAAATAAATATAAAATTAGACATCTGAGAAATTTTAACTTCTTGTTTCCAAACACATTTAGCTTCACCAATTTACTAGGCACTTTACAGCCAAGTAAGGTTTTATGAGAAACAACAAAATTACAGAGGCCCCTACTTTCCAAACACAGTTGCAATTTATCAAATGCCTACATGTGGTGGCTTAATAGATAGCTTTTTATGCATTGCTATGTAACAACCATTTTCTCAGAACAGATGAAGATATAATGAGATACACCATGTATAGAAGTAACTTATTTCTGTAATAGTCCATGACCTACTGTAATTTTTTTTATTGTCCCTATTTTTTCTTCCACACTGGAAGACTTATAAATATTATATACTAGTTCTAAATTAGAGGCAGAAGCCTACCAGGCACACATGGCTGGGTATAGTGTCTTCATATCTTGACTTCTATGCAGCTTCACTGGTTTTAGGACATACCAAGAATAACACTGGTCTTTAACCATTTATCATAGCCAAACCTCAAATTAGATTAAATATTTGTACACATTTCTATCTCAAGTATCCAAAACCTGTCTATATCAAGTTCCCTGCTATCTCATTATTTAGGTGTGTATCATGAGTAAGGAGAAGTTGTACATTTTCTTTATTTCAGAGAAGTGCTAGAGTGCAGTTTTCTGAATTAACAAACTATATTGCACCTAAACTGCATTTAAGTACTATGTACCATATTTAAATACCACTCAGTGGTACTGCTCTGCAACTCTCATGATACATTTATTGTCTTATTAAATATCTTCTACATTTCAAATGCTATATCATACTTAGACATCAGAGGCCAGCAGGATTCTTGGCTATGAATGATTTAGGCCTGGAGTCCTAATTGCAAGTGTTTCTGGGCACAGTTCTTTCATGCTTAAGGTCCCAGCACCATTCAGGTCTAACAATGTGTGCCTTGCCTTCATTCTTCTGACCTGGCTGTGATAATCCAAAGCCCATTTTCTATTAAAATAACTTTTATCTTTGTATTCTTTAAGGAAATCTAATATGAACATCATAGGGAGCCAGACTACTCAGGAAACCCACGGTGATTTTACAAGGAGAAGGCACTCTAAAAACCCCATTGCCTTTTTCTCTAATAACATAAGATGTTACATTTTGATCTAATGTGTTTTCAAGGAAGTAGTAGCACTGAAGAAATGCAATTTACAGTGTGATCCAGGAATTTTCCTTTACAGCTCCTCTGCTATGTCTGACACTACCTTCCTCTGGCACAGTCAGAAAATATGGATTCAACTTCCAAGGGAACCCCTTTCCTATTAAAACATAATTATCCATTGTATGTGCCCCAGTGATAAAATTTTCCAAATTATGTTTGTCTACTGTATGCAAATTATATTTAACTCTATCACTGACATCCTTTTTTCCTACTTTCATTTGCTCTATGTAGCCACTTGTTACAATCTTCTCCCAACCCTCCTTGATCCACTGTGCTTCTAAAGCAATATGGGTAAATGATGCTTGGCTGTCATCCTGTTGGTCCTCATTTGAACTTATTCCTTGTGACCTGAAGAACACCAGAAGATCTGTAGGGTTACACATTGCCTGTCATGAGTCGGAAATGACTGATTTTGCCTTTTGCCTCAGATTAAATTTTAAGAGCGCTGGGCTCAGAATTGTCTTTTATTTCTTCACTATCTGACTGAAAATTTCAACCTTGAGTTCTTCCTTTTGGAATTACAATACAAATAATAATTTTAAAACCTCAAAATAAGGCAATTTACAAACAAAGGTATGTTAAATGCAGTTGCCTACTATTTGGTCACAGGTTTATAAATTAATATTGGCTCCAATAAGCAACTGTTATAAAGTAGAAAAATGTCATATTAACTGGAAAAAGACCCCCTTTTTCTTTTCTCCTATGAAAACTGTTTATGGAAAGAGCAATGAAAAGAACAGAACATTTTCTTAGACTTTCTGAAGTACCAGCCTGTGACACAGATTCATAAGAATATTCCATATGATTACAATATAATTCCAGAGAGTAAACAGAAATATTACTCAAACGTGTATTAAACTGCACAAAGATCATATGGACTTGTGGGACTACAATAGCTGAAATCTTGTATTTCACAATTTGAATTCCTCTGAATAAATAACTGTTATTCAGTTATTCAGAAAACAAACAAACAAACAAACAAAAACAACTCAACCTGCAAATGCTAGAAACTGCATAAATTGACCACATGTATATAATCTCAACAGTTATATGAAGGATAAAATTTTCACAGCAAGAGTTTTAAATTGATTATATCTTTTACATTCAAATTTTATTCCTATTAAGTTTATCTGGTATTTTTACGTAAAATCATCATGCAATAATATAAACCAGAGTCAATACTTTCACTGCATTAGAACCAAAGATGTCATACTGATTGAGCAATGAGAGTAAAAATTACACATCTTGCAAGGAATCCCTGCCAAGGATAAAATGACCCACCAACTGAAGATTCAAGGATGACGGCTTCTTCAACAAGCTGCCTTCTCTTCTGATTAACCAGCTGGTTCTTCCTTCTCATAGCGCTTGCTTCTTTGTTGATGGGATTCCTGCAGAGCTCCACAGCTGTTTTGTTACTAATGCGTATATTAATTTCACTTCCTTAAAAACCTAAGTGTCAAGAAAAGCCATTCTGATCTTTGGTAAATGCAGAAGAATTATGAAGAAACCTCTGGTTTTGCTTCCTGAAACAGGACGTGCAATGTACATTCAGTACAGGATGCAAAAGTATGCAAAGTACAGGACATGGAGTACTAGCAGTCAGAAGTTTCAGTCAGATTGGAGAGCTTAAGGAAGCATTTAAATTGTCAGAGTTTTATTACTATTAAGGCAGAAATGTGCTTCACTTCACCTTCAATGCTGTTCAGTTTTATAAAATATTATTTTAAAGTAGAGAACAAACAAATCACTAACTGGGGAGAACCGCTCCAACAGTATATTATATTCAGTTGCTTCTGCTCTGGGATAAATACTGTCCTTTCTTTCTGAGTGCACTGCCTGACAACTGCTCTCAATAATCATAATATACTTTATTCTTGATGCCCAGTTCTCTACCTGCAATATTCTTTATCCATTCTTCTATGCTTTCCTTGATTTTCTTCTCCCTGAACAGTGGAAATAGATTTGGACACACTAGTTCTGCCATTTTTTGTCCTTTCTTTCTTAACTGGTTCTCTTTTCTGAAGTCTTTATCAATCATGCCATGTTTGATCCTGTAGGGCTAGTGGTACTTGGGTAGAGTAACTCTTCACTTTATTTCTCTGAACACTTCCCAGACAGCAAACTTCCCCAGATCCTCTTCTCTTGATCACTTCTGCCTTCTTTTCCTGCTGGCACTCCACAGAGGAACCTCTGAGCTTCTACTTCTTTGAGTACACTTCCTAGCTTATCTTGAATCTTTTGGTGCACAACTGCCCACAGCAGCTTGTCTTCCCGGACCTTCTCACTCTCTTTCAATTAGGAAAAAAAATTACCCCTTGAATGTAAATGACCCTGCTTACGTCAGTCTTTTTTACTTCTTTTTCTTGCTCTTAAACTTCTGCCCCTTAGAAAAGATCTACTGAAACCTACAAGGATCTACAGGTTTTATAAGTGAATTAAGAAATGCATTGCAGAGATCAAGAAAGAACTACCATTTGCAATCACTATCAAATGCATGTGTTTCTAGTGGAATTACTTACTGAGCTGCTGTAGGAACAACATTAATAAGTATTTTCCTCCCTGACTTGGAATTAAGTATAATTTATAATATATGACATGTTATAATAATATATACTATTATAATTATATACTACATAATATAATATATAGTAATATATAACATATAATAGGTAATATGTAACATGTAATACATAACATGTAATCTGTAATATATAATGGTTATATAATGATACAATGTTATATTATATTATCTTTTAATTATTATAAGATGCAATATATAATTTGTGGATCATTCAAAGAATAGTATATAGTGTGGAAGACAGTGGTTGGATACAACAGTCTGAATTGTGCATTAAACTTGCCTGTTCAAACAAAATCAGGTTTTAGAGTCAAAACTAGAAGCCTAGGAAAAAGAAATGCAGATAATATCCCCAATGGGAGGCTTATCATAGAAGGAAGATCATAAAGAGCTTAGGAATCTTAGTGGAAAAGAAACTCAGTGTGAGCTTTTAAGGAGCAGTCAAGACATAAACAGTGAACTCATTTTTTGTTACATAAATAAGGGAGCAGCATTATATACGCTGTAGATGTGAAATGCCATGGTTGACACCACTACTGGAATACTGCATTCAACTCTTGTGTCTGTTTTTTTAAAAAGAATACTTAAAATGTTAGATGATGCAGAAACCTAACCTGCCAAAAATTATTTGGAAAGAGAAACTGCCTAAAGGAACTCAGTTCCTCTGTTTCCATCAGATGCTGTTGACATAACAAAAGGGTACCTCCATGCAGAGGATACTTCATAAGAAAGGGCTGGTGAATAAAACCAGTTACAAGGGCTAAGGAGAGACAAAATGAAGAATAAAACAAAAATGTTTATGAAAATATGAGTCAAATTATATAGCCTGTAATGTAGAAATAGGCTAATATTTTTTAAAGATCTTAATCACTATACTTATGTCAAAAGAGTTCAGACAATCCCTCATCTCTTCTCATTTTACTAAGGTCAACCCCACTTAAACCATCATCCTTGCTGAGGACTAGATACCTAACTTTACAGCCTACTAATTTAGCCTTAAATTACTCAGTGAAAGCACTGAGACTGACTCAGAGATTGTCTATTGTCCCCATACCACTAACTCATCAGCTGAGAAGAAAAGGGAGTTTAAAAATCAAGTCTTTAGATAAATCTAATGTATTTAATGTTTTCATCCCTTTATCACCTTCTTGCAGGTCTGAACAGATTTATTTGAAAACATGAAATACCTTACTTCATAGCTAACATATGTAACTGTTTTTTATCACCAGTATTCATCTGCTGTTGCCTAAAAGCCCCAGTCAGGCTCGAGGTCTCATTTAACAAGGAACTATAAAATACAGAAGACAAATCCTGGAAAAATGAACTTACACCTAAAAAAGAATACGTGAAAAAAAATCAAAGTAGATGAGAACTTTTCCATCTAAATGCTGCTTAAATTGGAACTTAGGTTAAGAACATTCCTAAACTCTACATGGCAAATGGACAGCTTGCTTTCAAGAGCTGCCAGTTCTTTGTGATGGCTCATTAGGCACCATCTTGCTAAGCCAAAGATTCCCTGTGTGTCAAGCACTTGCCCTTGCTCACCCAGAGGTGGCAGAAGCAGAGGAGGGCATGTACACACATAAAGCTCCAGTTCAAGCAGGTGACCATCTGCAGTCTCCCTGTGTTCCCTGGAGAAGTGTAAATGGTTTAACAGCATCAAGCAACTACACCATTGTAACAAGATGGTGTCCCATTTTTGCCTCCTCCCTATCCTAACATTATTGATTCTAATACTGAAAAAGAACAATACTAGTCTCTAGTTAACTTGCAGACTGCAGGAAAAAAAACACACACATCCATATATTTCATGTTTTATCTTAGTATTTAAACCTGTACTCTCCGATCTTGCAAGCTAGATAGGATGAGATCTGAAAAGTTCCAAATAAAAGGCATAGGCCAGAAAAGAAGAATAGAACAGTACTAGTGCTCCAGCAGTCATTCCTCTAAGTCATTCTTGAAACAATGTTCTAGCATGGACAAAGTAGATACCCTGTGCCATGAGATGTTATCTTTCTAAAAAGATTAGAAGTTGAATATTGAAGGTCATGGGCAAGTGCTGCGTCCTGCAGCTGGGACGGGGCAACCCTGGCTATACGTACAGACTGGGCAATGAGACGCTGGAGAGCAGCCCTGCAGAGAGGAATCTGGGGGTTGTGGTTGACAGCAAGCTGAATATGAGCCAGCAGTGTGCCTGGCAGCCAGGAGGGCCAACCGTACCCTGGGGTGCATCAAGCACGGCATTGCTAGCCAGTCGAGGGAAGTGATAGTCCCACTGTGCTCTGCGCTGGTGCGGCCTCACCTCGAGTACTGTGTGCAGTTCTGGGCACCACAGTACAAAAACGATGTAAAACTGCTGGAGAGTGTCCAGAGGAGGGCGACGAAGATGGTGAAGGGCCTAGAGGGGAAGACGTATGAGGAGCGGCTGAGGTCACTTGGCCTGTTCAGCCTGGAGAAGAGGAGGCTGAGGGGAGACCTCATCGCAGTCTACAACTTCCTTGCGAGGGGGAGTGGAGGGCCAGGCGCCGACCTATTCTCCTTAATCACCAGTGATAGAACCCGCGGCAATGGTGTCAAGCTGAGGCAGGGGAGGTTTAGGTTGGACATTAGGAAGAGGTTCTTCACTGAGAGGGTGGTTGCACACTGGAACAGGCTCCCCAGTGAAGTAGTCACTGCACCAAGCCTGTCTGAATTTAAGAGGCGTTTGGACTGTGCACTTAGTCACATGGTCTAAAATTTTGGGTAGACCTGTGCAGTGCCAGGAGTTGGACTCGATGATCCTTATGGGTCCCTTCCAACTCGGGATATTCTGTGATTCTATGATTCTATGATTCTATGTGAATAGGCTAAGAAGTGGCAAGTTAAACTCTCCTATTTGTCCAAAGCTGCAAACCTGTGATGCAAACTTTGAAAGTAGTGGAAAACGTCCTCCTTGATGAACGATGTAATTTTCTCACAGTCTTAGATGCTTAGCTTTCACGAATGGCCTGCTTGTTTCTCATGCTTTCAAATGCACATCTGTTCATTTGTGTGCAGCTGCCATAGCAGTTTACTGTAAGTTTGTTCTCTGAGCTTCACAAGTTAAGACAGCAACTTGATGTGGTAGCACTATTTGCACAAATCTGAGTCCAATGTCCCATTCAAAAGATATTCCTGCTAAATCTTGATTATTATATTCTTGTTCCCTACACTTTCAATGGGATACTACCAATCACTTAGACCTACCATAATCTGAATTTATTGCAGGACATAGGATAAGAAGAGAATTACTGTCTCTATCAGACAATCCACACTACAAACATGGTAGACATCCCTGCTCTTTCTTTTCAACCTCTCTACAGCATTTGACATAGCTCATGAACTATGAACTGTATGTGGAAGAGGCTGACTGTTCTGAGACAGTTTATTTCAAGAGAGCCAACCAGAGAGGAGCGGTAAAAAAATGTACCTCAGTTCCCTTTTTCTTCAATCCTATTTAAAATACAGACACAGAGACTTAAAGAACTGGAAGGGTGTCATGAACTCCAGTGAAAACACTATGTAAGTATTACAAAATTCCACCCTTTTATCATACTGTATTGCATATTGTATTGCATACAATAACACAGTGTCACCAAACTGCCTCGGTACTTGAGCTCATGGATGAAAAGCAGAAAGTGGAAGCAGAAACTGAGAAAAAGAAAAGTTACACTGGTGGCAGGAAGAAACACTTTAAGGAGCTTGTGGCACTGTAAAGTACCTTCTGGCTGATGTTACACAACTCCATTTAGGTGAGTTGCTCTATAATTTAGAACTGATTCTGGACTTCTCTCTGACAATAACCCTAAACCAGGTACAAGAATTCATCCTGTCTTGATGATTTGGCCTCTGTAATACATGCCTTTGTCACCTTTCAGCTGGACTACAGCAATGCAGTATCCTGGGCACGAAGCCATTAGCCCTTAGGAAACTCAGAATAGTATAGAACACAGCAGCACATTTCTGCTGCAACCCAGGGAAGTATAAGCACATCAAATCTGCTTTCAACTTCTACACTAGCTCCTGTGAAATACTGAGCCAAGTTCTATGTCTTTATCATTATCCTCAAGGTGTCCAATAGTCTAGGCACAAAATACCTGAAGGATTAACTGAGAATCTGCAGCTCTGCCCCATTAAGGACAAACTGTATTTTGTGCTGTAGATAGAGCTTTGTCAGAAAATAATCTAAAGCAGTTGAACAAATTCTCATCGCATCTAAGGCATCAGCACTTGCTATTGTGCACAAGATGTACTCTTTGGATCTCAACTCACTAACAATTTCTGTTGTAATAATAACACAACAGTTTGAAATAAATTCATGAAAAACTAAGATCTTTTCTTTGCTGTAAAAGGAGACAATGAAGGAAAACAGAATCACTCTTAGGTGTGATCTGTATGTTCTGGAAATGACTCAGCTACAATGATAATGAAGTATGTATAAATATGCGAGAAGAAGAGCATTTGCTGTTTTTTTCCAAATGCAATGGCACTGCATGTCTTACATGAACCAGGGTATTCAATGTCAGTGATGATTAATCTAATTGTTAAAAAAAATAATACTCAGAGCAATGTGTTTTAGAAACCTTTAGGAAAAAAATGCAAAATATTAAGAGGCAAGCACTTAAAAAGTTTGAGGACCTAAGTGTAATTTATTTTCAGTAAGACAGACTTGTAAGTGACTAACAGACCTAAAAGTAAGACATAGTCGCTTTTAATAATTTCATTTAAATTTTATTAGATAGTAATATATTTAAGGTGATGTAAAAAACTGAAATTCATGCCATATCTCACATGCAAGGATTAAATTAAAAAATTGACTGAAATTCTGGAAACACTCTACTCAGCAAAGGACAAATATAAATGAAAATTTCTTCATGGACGTAACAATCTTAGTCTCTCCGTAAAAACTATCAAAATGGATGCTATACAATATTAACAAAAATACTGGTTTTATCAACAGAAACTGCTCTGCCATCAGTTCACCTTCGGAATACTAACAATTATATAATCATCATGTAACAAAAGCTTTTGAAAACTGACGACCGTTCAAATGAAAGGTCCTGCCTCCCATTTAGCTTTCTTTGAGGCATCAAGCTTCCATTCTCTACACTTAATTTGGGTACAGAAATACTTTAAGTGCAATGTAATTTTTCTTAATTGTATTTATTAGTACCATTGTAGATAAGAGTTTGAAATCTTACTTCTAGCATATCAGTTCCTGTTAGACAGATTTATACTCTAAATGTCACTCGAGTCTTCAAGCAAGTGGACAGTTGCAAGGAACCACAGATACGCTAATATTAATAAAAAGAAATCCATCTGTCTTAAAGACTATGATACCAAAAAGGAGATCAAATAATTTCTATTTCAAATATATAATCACTTCAACTGAGCTATCTAGTACCATCTTGAACTTGATTATGAGATGAAAGAAAATGGACCAAGATGATAATCATTTAATCCCTTAAGAACAAATATTCTGAAGAGCTTTTCACTTTGTGCTCAACAGTCTTCTAGTATGTTATGATCAAGCTTAAAAAGAAGTATAATAATGAGGAAAATTATGTTTCCAATAACAGAGAATTTTCCCAGTAACAGGAAGTCCTACAAAAGAAACAATAAAGGAAAAACAACCACTACAACAGATGGTGTCATAAATGAGTGCACTGATGCAGTCGTGACAGTGACAAGTTCGTATCTTAAGATTTGGTAAGGACTTGTAAACTTCAGAACTAATGTAGCAAATATGACACCCATTTGCCAGTTGTGGCCAATTGCTGAGCATATATTCGCCACCTGATGAGAGACTTCATGGTTCTGACTATACATTCACTGATAAATTCAAAATGAAATCCCAGTCATGATTCCCAAGCAGAAGTCACCAGACAGGTGACAAACAAATACCCAAGCAGCTTCTACATGGACTGTTGGAAGAGGAAGCATGTTTGCTCAAGAGGGAGTTTCAAGGACCCCTTGAGGACGATTGACCAAGTACAACTGATTTGTCAACTTGCTGCAGACAGACTGCTGTGGAGCACAAAGATCAGAGAAGGAAGCACGCTTGGGATGTCCTGAGGGCTGCAGGAACTGGTGTTGTTGCCATGGAACACTAATGCCGTCTTCCACCAGGATGAGTAGCAGAATGCCACCTCAAAAATAATTCACTGTAGAGGGTTCCCTTTCTACGATATACTTAAGGAGCATTAACATGATTGTATAACCTTTCTCCCATCAGGTAATTTTTGCTGAAACCTCTTTTGCATTCTCAGTTACTGCCACATTTGAAATACTTGAAGAACCTATGACTATTACTGCAGAATGTTTTGAAGTGTTTTAAGCAGATGCTCCTTATTGGCTGAGTAAACACAAAACTAAAATTGGGTTGAGATGTCAATCAAACTTGAATACAGTCTAAATGACTAGTTTGAAAGAAGAAAACTAGTAAAAATATCACTAAAGCAGCTAGTACAGCAGCATTTGATTAAACTTGATATATAAGATACATATGTTCTGCATATAGGTTACCTAGTATTTATTTACAAATTTTTTTAAGAATATTGTGTGTGGCCTAGCGAGTACAGCATCTAATATATGTTACCCTTTTCAAATAATGACACGGTCTCCTTAAAGAACAAAACAAAACAAAAACAAAGGAAAAGAGAAACTAATATCAGTTATTGTGCTACATAAAGGGAATTGTTTATGGAATGCTTATTTTTAATAATTAGAGAAATTCAGTAAACAGGAACAGAATCAATCTACCCTGTCAATATGTGAAACAAAACTGTGCAGCAAGAAATTTCAACCTTGTGATAGCTATCATGCAATCATATACTGAGGTAGCCAAAATTTTCAATGTTGCAAGATTTGAAAACATCACTCCAGCCACTAAAGACACAAAAAAGATACTTCAGAGTTTACTTTGTCCCATGATGGCAAGATATTTCAGTAAGTGTGAGATCAACTTTTGTCTCTTGGAAAATGTATTGTGTAAATGTTTGGGCAGCATATAAAATTAAAATTTCAACAATTTTATGGAGAGTCTAGCTCATATAATGTATAGATTTGCTTTGGAAAAAGAATATTGAGTTTTCTTACTTGCTCATAATATGCAGTCAGTTCAATTTCTTTAAAATTTCAATACAAAACAACATCACCTCTTTCATATCAACTTATAAACAAATCTAGTGCAATAAAAACAAAACTAGGAGAGCTCAGGAAACTTAAATGGAAATACATCTGGAAAAGCAGAAGGTATCTGATCAAAATTAATGCCTAGCATAAGTTATTTAGGGAGAAAAACAAAGTAAATCACTACAGAAAAATAAGACACTTTTATCATGCTCTGAGTAGAAGAAACAAACTTATAAGAAACCTAACTGTATTTTTTTTTCCAAAAAAATTTATTCACTAAAGTTGCATTAAAACATAAATCCTTCTGTTGATACGTGACCGTAATGAGCCAATACAAATGATAGCACATATAATATGCAAAAGACACTGACAAGTTTTCACATATTAGTATACATCATAGAGCTCTGGTTCTTAATATTGCCTTGTGTTAATAGAAGCTGGAATTGATGCTTATCCCCTGACTTACTGAAGCACAGAGATACAGCTGTAATAGACTTGCATTAATACTTCACTAGGTAGACCTATCACACTGCAGATTCATATAACTGATCTCTTAAACTATGCATGAACTGTAATATTATTTTAAAGATTAAATTTTTGAGGTAAACTTCAGATCCACAACTTTTCCATAATATTTTACAGAAAAAGGAAGAATATGGCCATTTAGTTACATTTACTACTGGAAAAAGTAAAATGACAGGAAGATCTCTTTTCAAAACATTGGCATTCATATGAGATTTTGTAATTTGTATGGGTTTGGTTTTAATAAAACATTTCTACACTTCAGTGAAAAATGAGTATCTCTCAATTCATTTTATTTTCATCAGAAGGTGTCCTTGTGTTCACCTATTGATATTATTAATTAACTAAAACAGATTTCTTATCCCTCTGTGTACTTTAAGAAATATAGCTACTATGGTTTCTGTGACTAGCATTACATGAAAGATAAGTCCCTCATAAGATAAATCAGAATTACTGAAGCATGCAGTCAACCCTATACCTCTGATTACTACATTCTGCCTACCTAAACAACTCTCTGTAATTGTAAATGGTAGGCCTTATGTCTTGATTCCAACTTGTTTCTTCTGTTACCATACATTTCTGTCACATTTCTCCTCAGAGGTGGCTTTACTCCAGTGATGGGTTGACGAGTTTACATATCTGATTGTGAAATACGTAAAATGATGCCAAAAAGCAACTTTCTCAGATTACTCATATTCCATTCTGTAAATTGTAAATTTTCTTTCAGAACCAATGGGCCAGATTATATTATTTGCTTTGAGGCAAAAATCTCAAGGAACTTCAATCAAGGGGTAATAGTAAATTCTGAAAATGGTATCAGGAATTTCCACTTTTCACTGATGCTATTTGCACTCTAGTAATATTATGTCCCATGAAGGACAACTTAACATAAAAACTTTTATTCAAAGATCTGGCATTTTTGTGTTCTGCCTTCTCCCACATTTTTCCTATATACCTTAGTCTCAATTTGAGATCACAGCAAATTAATTTTTCTAGAAAGAAGGAGGACACTTAGGAAATTCTTTTAGAAAATTACTTTGAAAACAAGAGAATCAAAAAACAGTGTTAGTTACAATGAAGCTGAAATCTTGTGCTTCCTTTTTTCTATTTATTTATCTAAATATTATCAAAAAATATGAGGTAAAAAATAGCATTAACTGTGCATCAAAAGTTTTTCACTTAGAGGTTTTCAGATTTTTATGTCTTCCAATTAATTATTCTCATTTTTCTCCCTACTCAGCAACTGGATTCACCATCTGTTTCAGTATTAAAACAGCACATAAGGGTAGCATAGAGCTGGATAACATAAACTGCCTCAAAAGCTGCCTTGATAAAAACAGATGGAATCATACAAGCATAATCTTTAAATGTGCACTTGCTGAAGTTATACTTTTTCTATAAAAAGGGAGCTTTTTGTATTTGTTTAAAGAAAACTGGGCCAGCTAGCTAGACTATTTCAGTAAAAGATATGTTACTATATGCTTTAAACGTTGAACTAAGCTGTTATTATATCATTAGGTGTGCTCCTATATAGTAGTATTGTATTCAACAAGCAAAGATACTAATACAAATACATGCTATTGGGCAGGTTTATGAAGAAAACAGTAGAGGTAAAAATCTCTTTTTAGATTTATAGAAATCACAGATTTAGAAGAAATCCCAGTTATTTACTAAACATATTAAATAAATGTTTTATGTAATCCATTATTCTACATTGGCCAAATCATATTTTCATTAAACTGTCTTTATTTATATTAAAAAAATACTGTTTGTATAAGTACTAAATGTGCTTTTACCAATATCATATTAAAGTTCTTCAACATGCACAACATCAGCATATGCAATGCCTCAGAAAGAGAAGCAACATATTTCAATATATAATATTGATATATATATATATATAATAATATATATAATATATACAATATATGAAAAATTCTTAAAGGAAAAGGCCGATATTTACCAGTCTATGGAGCTAGGATATTCTGTTTCTGCAAATCCCCACTACTGGCAAGTGCACTGTTGAAAGCAAAGGTCAGTGAACCAGATGAACACTCCATCATGAATACAAGACTCTATAATGAGTTTCATTGAAACCTGTGTTCCTTGCTGTCTTAGGGGACTTCGATAGATTAATTAATTAAAAAAGCCACTAAGAAGTGAGAAAATTAGAGAATTTACAAGGAAATTCTTCCACTCACTGGTAAAATTCCTTTTTCTTTCAGGAATCAGTTCTATAGATTTCTTTCTGGTATTGAGATATGACTGTAATAGATAAGAAAGGTAGTAGGAAAGAGTAAAAACAAGATTATGTTTTCCAAACAAGAATCTGATTAGACTCAGAGAGTACAAGTTTTAATTGGCACTTCACAGTTTTTCAAAAATTATACATTTCAACTGCAATCTATAAACAACCACTTCACGTTCTATGGATAAATTTTCTGGTACAACTGCACCCTCTAACACCATAAGAGGATTTAACACAAAAGCATTTGCAAACTATCTGAAATGAACTGGCTTTCCCTTTAACCTTACATTCTCACATGAGAAATAACCTAAGAAAAATACAGAATATAAACACAAAAATTACCACACTAGATCAAATCATTGGTTTTTATCTTGTACCCAGCCTTTGACAGTTATCAATAGATTTCTTCTGGAAAAAAATACTAGTACTTGCCCATAGTTCAAAGTACTGAACTAAGGCATTCACAGAGGAATGTTCTTCCCAGTGCTCATTGCTGTGTGGCTGCCTTACACTCTCAGAATTCATATTTGTCGCCTAAAAAAACATTAACTTAATATAACTTTCTGTATTTTTATTCCTCACATATATGCTTAGGCCTGGGATTTATATAACAGGTTTTGTTTTCACGCAATCCTTATTGCATTTCTTTCAAATGGTTTCTTCTTTTATTACAATAGAAGATAAGTACTAGTTGGTAGTTACTTGCCTTTTTACTATCCCTTTTTTTTTTGTTTCTTTCAGTCATGTTTGTTCTTATTCTTGTCTCATCCAAGGTGATCCCAATCTTTCCAATTTCTTCTCACATGCAAGTTTGCCCTTATCTATAGCACTTTTTGCCCATTTCTGGATTTTTTTCCATTAAAAACAAAGGCCTTCTGAGTCAGGAGGTAGAATTTAAGTGGTCTGACTTGTCATCCAAAAAACCTATCCAGTTTAACTAGTTATCTTGGTTTCCTCTAGCCACCGGAGAGAGGGAGTGGCACTTGCTGAGAAGAAGGCATCCCATCCTACCACAGGCATTTAAGATAGGTGGGACTAATCATCCCCTGCAAGAAATCCTTTGAAGACAAGACTACCAGTTTCCACTGAGTCACATAGAGCAACCAAGGGAAAGGAATACCAGCAGTTTACAACAGTATATCACAAATATTCTAATATTGCTTTTCTTTTCTTGTTCCTTTTACTTCCCAACACTACCCCCTATGTTTCTGACTATTGATTAATATAAGTTGAGATATTCATTGACAGGTCATTTACTTGAGTAGCTGCTAAATTAATTTAGAATTAAGAATGCACATGACTATTGCAGACCATTCCTTTGGATATATATAACCTCAATTCTTTAGATAACGGTGTTCATCTCCTATTGAGCTACCAATTTACTTGGCATTGAATATTCCATTAGATAACCTGGTAAGCACCCTCAGTCTCTACCAACATAAATAATCTGACATTCTGCATTGAATAGTGACTTTGTTAATCACACCCTTCTGGAGAGTTAATAAATATCCTAAGAATTGTAGGATACAATGAAGCATCATCCTGCTATTCAAGCGTCATGTTTGCAGTTACTCTTTGTTTTATGCATGCATGTACTTCTCTGTTTTTCAGACATACCCACAGTCCTCATCCTGAAAGTGCCTAAATCTCTGATCAGCGTGGAAACTTATATGAAGCAAAAAGCAAAATGTCCACAGAGGATCCATAGTGTCTTTGTGAAGAGAAATGTATTTTTCCTTACCCTAAACTCTCTTTCTGAAAGTAAATGTGCTTTTTCTTCTGCTTTCACACCTGCCAGGGCTAGGTAAAAACAATTTAAATTAAATTCATAGGAGCAGTTAGGTACACTGGATCCCCTATACCCATAAATCCCAAGGAAATTAATGAGATCCCATTATTTAGCAGTGTAGATTATGTTAAAAGATCATGGGAAAAAGCAGACAGTCAACTTTCAATGGGAATGAATATGTTAGAAAAATTAGTGAATCTTCTACCAAATGATATTATGATTTTACATGTAAATTTACTTATAATTATCTTTATTTCTTAGAATTCTGTTTTCTCAATGACAAAAAAATCTCTGTGATCAGATGCAACTGTTTATTTTATTCCAAAATACTGCAAATATTCTGTCAACAGCTTTACAGACAAAACAGAAAGACAAATGAAAGCAGAATAGTAAGTAATGTCTATTTCCCTATTTAGATATAAATACTATATTCTTTCCCACGAAGGCTTGTAGTTGCTCTGTAAATAAGTGACATTTCTTTTTCTCAGAGGAAATCGTATACAATTGGAAAGGCACTGCAGAAACAATGGAATGTGTTGTTCCACTTTAAAAAATGATATATGAATTTAATAACCAATCATAGACAGAATCGTAAAGAAGAAATATGGCTGGCAGACAGATGGACTAGTCTAGAATTGGAGGCCTGTGTTCAGTTACCGAACCAGCCAAGCCATTTCATCTACTCTATGCTTCAACTTTCCTGTTTACAACGTGGAGAGAATGCATCTCTTCACCCCATGAAAGCCTCTGATTATACACTTTAAAAGTGATTGTAAGGTGCTCAGATCCTAGTCTGAGGATGTAAAAGTTCCTAACATATTTACTACACTCATCACTAAAGTAATTCATAATTTTGTCATGATATCCAACACAAGAAGACCTTTTTATCCCCATTTTGTCCAACACAGATAAAATCACAGCTGCTTAGTAATTTAATCATGAGCTAGTCCGTATTTTTAATTCTCTTTTCATTACTACCTGCACTTCTTTTTCTCTGTTTTCATTCTTTTTTTCTGTTTTTTACATTGCAGCTGTTGAAAAAAAGTTGAAGCACGGAATTTCTATCTTGGTCCTAAAGACAACAAGACTAAGTCAATCTTCTCTCTTCTGGTAAGAAATGTTAATGATCTTTCCCTTGTATTGAGGAAACTCAGCTTTGTAGTTCCTGATGGATTTAAGTGTTGAAAGTCATTACTGGAATTTGGGAAGCACTATCTCCAGCACCCTGTACCAATACTTTTAAAGGTCTTTAATATGAACACTAAAACACCTAATTCAGCTACACATAACAGAAAAGTTTATTGTTGGGTAGGAAACATCAGATGGTATTAAACAGCTTATCTGAGCACATGGATTGCTACAGCAAAGACTAACAGGTTGGAACTGCAGCAAATAACTTCATTAGTTCATGAAGGCAAGTATCACTGTAAGAATGCAGTCTTCTATTTATTTGGATATGCACAAAAAAGACACGTTCTTGCATATTTCTGGATCACCCAGTGATTCTGTGGATTCTAAAAGGATATCAGTTGCAGTCTGAAAAGTGACCGGACAACTTGGAAAAAAAAGATGAGATCCACCCTTGAAGTGAAACAAATATTACTAATTTGAAGTTCTTCTTCCTACTGATACTATTTCTGTCTCACCTGGTCTCTTTTTGTGTCTCAATAGCTGATATTAGCCTTATCGTAGCATTAAAAATGAGAGAAAAACTAACTTTCTGAATACCATGGGCAAGCTGTATGTGAACACAGACGAACCTGCACATTATTATTTTTAATGACAAAAGGAGAGATATTTAGAAAAGCAGTTAATGCAGATTCCGTATATCTTAATTTTTCTCTTCATTGCTGATGAGTTGCTAAGAAGGTAGAAAATATGGCATGACCAGACTGCTCAGTTCTCTTACTTTGAATAGCAAGAGACATATTGTGAAGGGAATTTCATGTCTCTTTCTATAGGAATAAGAGTAGTTCCCCATCTACTTCCAAATGAATAGATAGTTCTTTACTTTGGAATGCCAATATCCAGTTTCTGTAAGACAAAGAACTTCTAGGTTCAGAATATCAGTTATGATAAAATTAGGGTAATCTTACAATTGAGATAGTACAAGAACTGAAAAACTCATTAGACAGCTGGATAAATCAGGCAAGAGATGGATAAATCAAGTAAGATTTCAAGCATACAAGTTCTTCAAATTTTGTATCTTTTAAATTGATTTATGGGTGGAAACAATACTTTAAATGCAATATTGCAATTTAAAAGGCAGTAAAATAAAGGACGTTCTAACAAAACAAATAATTTTGAAAAACAAAAATGGCTCATGGTAGTATTTTATCACATTTGGATACTACCACTGAAAGTTCTTCACTGTATTATATCAAAACAACTAAAGTGTGTAAAGCTCTTACCTGCAGTGAAAATCAGTGAGAAATAATGGTCTAAACGTTAAGAGATCAACTATATTTGATTTATTCAACCCTACTAGAGCTAGTAAAGATACCAATTCACAATTTCTATGAATAATTACATGTACATTTTTTATTTTGTCGGTATCTGATAACAGGGGTGGGATTTGGAAGGAAAAATCTTTGCTGACCATCATTCTCCAAAAGTAATTTTCCTCATTGCATCTGACCGGCTTTATTCATTTGTGCAGAACATTGTGCATTTAGTGTTTTAGAAATTACACTTTCAATCATCAGCAGTCCAACAGAACAAAGTATTAAAGTTAAGTGCTTAAAAGTGTATAGCTGTCTTTGAATTCTGGTGCGTAATTACGCAAGACAAACATTATACATTTGTAGTAAGTGATATTTACCTTCCTTACGTCCAACTATTTTTCTGTTATAGAGGAAAGTCATGCTTTTAATTTGTAGCTTCTCACATTTTTACTATGCAAACCAATGAAGCAATAAATTTGTTTGTAATGAAGGAATATTGCTGCATATTGAAATTTTAATGACAGTGGCATCACAAAACAGATTTAACCTGATAACTATGAAAGAGAACAATATAACTAATTCATATAAAACATTATAACCAATTCATATACACTGTTACATCCACAAAGAAAATATAGCTCTGAAAGGTAGAAAATACTATTATTCCTAGATATGACTTTACTGATTAGTAGATTGTTCACAGATCGTAAGTTCACCATATTTTCAAAGAGATTACTCACTTACTAAATACTTCTTTGCAGATAATATTTTGTTTTAATACTAATTATTGTATTTGTCTTTTTTTGTATGGTCTGTTTTAGAGAAAGAAAAATAATCTTTCTCATTTATGAATGGGCCAGAAAGCAGATTTGCAAACCAATGAAAAAAAAAGAAATCAGTTTTATATCTCAACATAGTATGAATCTACATGCTACCTGCTTCTCCTCCATTAATGCAGTGGCATTTACAGCCTCATTCCCCTGTTATCATTCTTGAATTTTCTCCTTTCAACAGAAACCCTAAATTCATATTCAACCTTCCAGACTACCTTAATTTTCTTTCTATTGTTTAAATCTTCGATGCCAGTAAAGAAAACATGGCCCCCCTTTATTACTCTCTATTTCTTACCAGCTACCTCCTAAATTCCTAAAAAAACATACGAGTTGTTGTATTCAGGAACAGTAGCACCTATATCCACTTTTCTTTGTTCCTCCAGTTGAAAACATATCAGAAAAATTGTCATTAAATCATTAATGTACTGGTTGGAAACAAAACATAGCTAAAAGGTCTGAGTCAAATGATGAACGTTTTGGATGTACAGCAACAATTTTCTTTATCAATGTCTTAAGAAGGGTGTGAGAAATTGCCAAAGTTTACGTGGATTGATATGAATACCACTCCAAGTAAATTGTTATAGAAGCAATACAAACTGGATATTTCCGTATCAGAAGATTAAGGATATCTTAAAAAGGATTTTAATACTGGGAAAATTAGCAGTTACTAATGCAATTTGCAGCAATCATTAATACATACTGAACACTCACTACACGGCATTATATTTAAGTCTGAGCGAGAACTAAAGAATAGTGACATAGTATTTCAGTCTAGGACACATGCTATGCCAGAACTGAGGGTCATAACACTCACAGACAGGATTGTTAAACAAATTAAAGAGAACCTAAGAGCAGAACTGAGACTTGCAACCAGGAGGGATAAAGAATTGTGTATTTAAAACATTCAGATAGAAAACTGAGAAACCAAGTCATCCAGCCTTTGTGCCTCACTACTGAAGAATGCTATCCTCTGAATTCTAACTGATCTGATATTGAACCTTTCTGTAGCTTTAAGCAAGTGATTTGGCTTTTTTATTTGTCAGTTGTTGCCCTGTCTGCTCACCTTTGTGGACAGGCCATTTAGAAAGTTCATACTAAAACAAACATCTCATTTTGATACACTGCAAAAATTCAGATGAGAGCAAAGTGATAAATACTTAGTATTAAATAATAAAATCGTTCAAATACAAAATTAGAATGAAAAGGAAGGTCCAAAGATGACTCTATTGTCTCTCAAAGTACAACTTCTGGAACATCTCCACTATTCAAATTAACATGTATTTAAAAGCATTTTCAAAAGTGAATTAAGATCATTATTTCATAGAATTATAATGCCTACATGTGGCAAAAAACATTTCTTACTATATTGAAGTCTTAACTAGTGAAAAGAAAACAGAGCATTTTTTCAAAATTCAGAAACATACCGTGTTTCAGATGAGTTTCCATCTGACAGCAACGAAATTGTTCCTTATGGTGGCTTAAAAGATCTAAAATTCAACTGATTACAGAAAGATGATTAAAAGGTTCATGGGATTAAATCTCAAATGGGTTGCTATAACCATCTAGTCTTCCTTAACGCACGTGGCCCCAAAATTTCCAACCAATAATGACTCTGATTAATTAAATTATTCAGTTCTCCTTTACAGCTAGTCAGTCTAGTTTTTTAACTTACGTATAGATAAAACTGCATTATTTTCAGCAACCTTTGAAGAAATAAGAGCTGCTTTCTATGGAATAGGTATCTGTATATTAGTTAAATGTTTTAATGAGCTGACTTAAATGGATGAAAGGCAACAGCTTTGATTATAAAATACTATTTTACTCCTGGAAATCCTTCATTATAACCTTGAATTATACAGTTACGGAATATCAGTGCATGATTTCATACTGTTTATGTCTGAAATATTTGCACAACATCAAAATATTACATGAAATACAAATAAAAATCATTAGGCTCATTCATCTGAATGTTTTGTGACAAAGATAAAAGATTAGCTTAATTTTTGAAAATCCACTCCTGGAACACATACTGTGATATGCAGCAATACCATTCTGTGGGAGAGCCTAAATGACATCTCTCAAATCTTCTTTGATCTCAGCTGTATTAAGTCATAATTTTTACCTCTGTGAAGAAATAAGAAGTCTGGTGCTCCTATCCATGCACCTCAACTACACCATTTAGGAATGCTTTAATTTTTATGAATATTAGGCCTGCTCAAGGCAATGGAAAAAAAGCTGATTTTTTACATGAGCCTGAATGAATCATAATACAGAGTAACAGACTTCAACAGTGATGGAATGCATTCCATCACTCGTCACCTTGGCCCCATGTATCTGAACATTCTAAAGTCAACAGAAAGGCTAGCTATAAAAATAGCATTTTCTTTTCATATACAATTTTCACATTTCAGGTTCATAGTTGAAGAGCTGAAGATACAATTCCTATCCAAAATCTTCATGAACCATGTAGAAATAAAACAAAACAACAACAACAACAAAACAACCCAAGTAGAATTATACATCAATCTGTCCAGTGCTCAACATCAAAACTTGCTACATCAAGAAAAGCTAGTGGGTCATCAGGCTAGATTCTGGTTGC
This sequence comes from Anseranas semipalmata, assembly GCA_013399115.1. Lineage (NCBI taxonomy): Eukaryota > Metazoa > Chordata > Aves > Anseriformes > Anseranatidae > Anseranas > Anseranas semipalmata. Next base: position 65,691 of record VXAA01004466.1, read on the forward strand.
ATATGAAATGTTGCATAAAGTATGTTATTTGACAGTTCTCCTCACCAGTCTTATTTGCCTAAAGCCATGGAGGAAAGGTCTGTGATGGAAAGATGCAAATTTTGTTATTGATGTCACTCAGCATGGAATGATGCTTCTTGCATTATGTTTCTCATACGGTAAATTGAAGTGAAAGTTAATTATTTTGCCTGATTAACAAAGAAAATGGAATAAACCATAAATACAAGAAAAAGTTTAAAGTTGTAAAAAAAATATCACCAAGATTATCAAAGATTTGGCACAGTCCCAGATCATCCTAAGAATGGAACTAAATATGTACAAAGCCAACACATACAAAGAAAATGATTCCTAGAATAGCAGAAACTCGCTAATCAAAAGATTTGCATAATAATCATCCATCTGTATGAAGCACCATATGGCAAACAAGACTATAATTTCACTAAATATGCTTTCTAGGAGAAACATGTTGCTTGTGTTTTCAACTAAGTAAAAAGACAAAACCTAGTCATAAATGGCTGATACACCCAAGTGAGGGGAAACTTTTGATGTAAATAGGAGCAAGGCATTGAAGGCAGCATGCTGCAATAATCATACGTCTGAAAAATGTATTTCAAGTGTATAACAGAGTGTGTAACAATACAGTTCAGAGAAGAAGATCAGAAGCGGGCTACTGGCAGTGAATTACATGTTCAAATCTTTATGCAATTTATTACATAATTTCAAATCGCAAACATATCAAAAACTGAATTCCAGCTTAGCTTTCAAGAGTTGTATCTGTAAAAATAAAAAATAATGCTTCAATATTATTTTCTTATACACATTTGAAATATCAGAAAAGATGATCAAGATTGCACATGTACTCATTAATATTGACATATGAGAAAACAAATTTTTGATCATTTATAGGAGAAAGTGACTCATATGTGGGAACACTTCCTTCCTAAACTCACTGACAAAGCTTCTACCAGCTTCTTAAAGAAAAGAATCAATTGTAGCATAACTGTATAAACTACTTTCCAGTTTATCTTTGTAATATTTAGGTAGCTGTGCTTCATCAGAAACATGAGTTCACTGATTTTATAGTAAACAACAATTTTAGCAAAGCAACTTCATTTGATAAGTATTTTAGGAATGCTGAGTGCATGTGCACTCAGAGGTTTTAATAAATAAACTAGCACCTGGTTTTAACCACTGTTGAGGCAGCTTTTTAGGAAAAGTGTTTAAATAGACTACCCTTGCCATTATGGTATATAAATACATTGCTTGCCTTTTACAAATCCAGGGCCATAAAGAAATGTCAAATCAAGGAAGAAAGAGAATCTTTGTCTTACTGCTGAATGGGGCTGTTTCGTGGTTCCAATGGTCAATTTTTATAAATATAGTAAGTCCGCTGAGCACTTCCAGTCTCTTGCCTTTAAAGAGGAGGGCAGACAAATCTATTCTTAGCTATTTGGATCTAGCTACATCAGCAGAAGACCACTCAGTCAGAAGACAACAGTAAAAGTTAGAACTAATTTTCAAGGAAGCAAATGGTTAAATTTCAATCAATGTATAGGAAAAACAGTAAATACTAGAAAAGAAAGAGAGTAAAAGATGGGAGAAACTAGATCAACTGATTGGAACTATACAGTAGAAATATGTAGAATACTTTCATTAATCTAGGCTTATATAAGGCAATGTCTAAATGGAACATGCACCACAAGGAAGTACCTTATGAAATGTTGTTTTCATTTTTGACAAACGAAACTCCAGAAAACCACCTGAGAGATTCTGTTTAGCACACACTGTTTTTGACCTCCACCAATCATGCATTTAATAACTGGAGAAAGTGTTTCTTGCATGAAAGACCCTCTTGTCAACTGACCTCTGAAGCAACAGAAACTGTCACAGAAATTAAAACAAAATTAAATTGGAGTGATCTTCAATTAATTTAAAATAAAGAGATGCTACTGAGAACACAAGTGACCAAATTAAAACTTCACTTCATCTCTTTGGATGAAACCCTGTCCCAAAAATGTGGGGCAGTTACAGCTGTTTAGATATGTTTTTTAAAGAGAAGGGGTAGGAAAGATAATTAGCATTTGCTGGTAATCATAGAAAATATAAGTATAGGGCAGGTAAGAGCCTCTATTTAAAGAAAATCTCTTTACTGATGTAGTCTTCCCAACTTCATATATAGTTGCACTTTATCTATCATGTTCATTTTAATGAGCTCTATGCTGAAGTCACATCTTTGACCTCTGGAGTGCAAAGATCAAGTTATCATAGTTTTTCTTCTTGTCAAAAAACTCTGGAATCTATTCATATCATCGGCATTATATGACCAATTGTCTTAATGAAACTTGGCCAAATAAGAAAGCGAGAGTTAAACTGATGTGTTGCCTACAGCCTCAGTGTCCATAATTGATTCATCTTTAAATAATTATCATCTCACCTATAAACCTGCCAAAGCATGTTTTAAGACTCAGGACTCCCTGGAGGGAATGGCGTTTGATTACTAATTGGCATTGTGTTAGTGAAGATGGAAGGAGAAGGGGGCTAGGTTTAATGCTACTTCTTCAGTGTTAGCATAACAAGCTGGTAATTATTTCTTTTTATGCTGGTCTTCTGTGTTTCTATGCTTCTATGTCTGTGCAGTGCTCACCTATATAACTGGGAAGCTAGTATGTAACTATATGAAAGCTATATGTAGCTGCAGGCTAGTACTGGGTCTCCAATGACAAAACTGCCAACTTCACCAAATTTTAGCAGCTATGGTGCAGTAATTTCAGTTTTTACTTTACCTTGTTTTCTGAGGAGAGCTAGTGAAAGTGAGGCACACACTGAACCTGGAGCAAAATGTAAAATAAAAGTCAAAAAAGGTCTGCTTTTTTCACAGTTCTTTATACTATAAATAAAGCAACTATTTCAGAAAGATGGCAGTAGCCATACAGTAGCTCTAATTTTTTCTTTTGCTGAAGTAAATACACCCATACACATTCATCAAGAGAACATTCATCAACTTCACTCAGAGGGTGGTGAGGCACTGGAACGGGTTGCCCAGAGAGGTTGTGGATGCCCCATCCCTGGAGGCATTCAAGGCCAGGCTGGATGTGGCGCTGGGCAGCCTGCTCTAGTAGTTGGCAACCCTGCCCAGAGCAGGGGGGTTGAAACTAGATGATCTTTAAGGTCCTTTTCAACCCAGGCCATTCTATGATTCTATGAACTGTGATACTGAATGTCTTTTTCACAATATTAGAAAATGAAAGTTGAAATGTTTGGTAAAACACTTGCAACTGGAATCAGTGAGGGAAATAAAACCTTTCCAAGGAAAGGAGAATGACTTTGGGGTCATGATACCTGCCTACACTCATAAACTCTGGTTTCAGTTTGTGTTTCATCTATAGATTTTGTGTGTTATCTTCTGTAAGTCTCATTTCCATGACCCAGTTTTTGGTCTGTCAAATGAGAATTAAAAAACATTTATTTCACTTCCCACTTCCCTCAGGTAGAATTCCATCTGAGAATATAGCAATGGGAAGAGCCTGGAAATATTGCCTGATAGTTAAGATTGCCTCTAGATGGTAGCTGTAAAAAGCACAGTCTGAAGACTGTAACTTACAAGGAAACCCTAACAGCACTTTGTAATGGTTTAGAAATCTCAAGTTTTGAGCCAAACAAGAATACCAGACATTTCAGAAACTTGTTAACCAAACAACATTATTAAAACTTTCAGTAAATTTCATCCCTTTTGTGCAAGCTAGATGAGATGTGAGCTCTCCGTGGCAAGTATGCCTCATTGTTCATGTGGGACCTTGAATTTAAAGCAGATTGACGTTTTTGAACCAGATTTAGACATGATACATTCTGCATCTCACTAGACTGACCCATTAAGTCATTTACAGTCCTGCTGCTAGTAGAGGTTTTGGCTATGTTTGTTTACACTGTCCTGTGAACCTATTGTCCTCAGGCCAACACTGGCCTTAGGAATAGCCCAAAGACATTCTCTGAGAATGGTGGGCCATCCACATGGATGTGCTTAGTAACTGGGTACACTATTATGCATACCTGCATAGGCTGTCTGAGGTTTATCATAGAGATTCATAAATAATCCAATTGATCACAACTGTTCCCAAAATCAATACAAAAGAATTAGTTGTCTCCCGCTACTGGAACAGGCAATATGACTACTGGTTATTGAGATAGTTTTTCAAGGGTTAATAAATTTTAAGGTTAAAAGGAATCATTAGCAAATCCAGTGCAACTTCCTATACTGCAATTACTCTTTTTTTAAATTTTAATTTGTCTGTACTGAGTCAAATAACTTCTATGTAAAGTAACAATATTTATCCAAAAATAACATGAGATAGTTCACTATTTCTCTTGATAATTTGTTCCAATGGTCAATCACCAACACTGTTAAGTATCAGCACTACATTTCTTATTTTCATTTCCCTGACTTAAGTTTCCAGATAGCCTACTTCCTGTAATACTTTTCTCCTTGATTTGAATACTTTTACTACCTAGTATTTTCTCCACATAGAAGCATTAATACACTATAACCACATGGCCCTCAACCATGAAACTGAACTTGGTGAACTCATATCTTTCAACAGAAGTTAAATTTCTAGACCTCATGCTATCTTTGAGGCTATCTTTTATACCCTCTTCAAATTTTTAATTATTTGGACATGTGTTTTATACCACATTTCAATATCAGTCCCACAAATGCTATGCAAGGAGAGAGAAAATAACCCTACTGTAGATCCTCATTACCTACTTGATATCTTATACCCATGGACCGCACTTGCATTCTTTTGTCACTGTGCTGCACTTGAATCTCATGTTTGATTGCTTGCCACTGCTTGCTTTTGATGCATGACTTCACTTGGATGCATTAAAACACACAATTTTGAATGACTATCAAACTATGTAAGTCACTCTCCAACTGTCTTGTCACCATCATTCTTTGCTATCTCGCCCATCTTAGTGTCATCAACATATTCTACCAGCAATGACAAATCACAAAAATATTTAATAAAATGAAGCCTTGTTTTAATAACTGCAAAACCCCAAATGAAACACCTTAATTCGATCAGAATTTTCCAATGACTTTCTGAAATCTATTCGGTCGGTTCTTGGCCTATATAACACATGTATAATGCTATGTTTCAAATCAGAATGTCATGTAAAATCTGTCAAATCTATACAATCATCTTTATCACCAAACCTTACATTTCACAAAATGAAATCAAGCATTATCCATTTTCTGCCTTGCTGGGGACAGTAAGGGAAAACTAATAAAGAGTGTGTCATAGCTACTCATTTGTACCATCAGATGGGACCTTACAAGGCACAGGGAACTCACATGATCTGCACGGACAATATAATGACAGCCACAATTAACTCTCTGTTAAAAGCACTATTTCTGAAAGATCTTGGAATAAAAGACAATTTGATATGAGATATTCACAAATAGTAGATTCAAATATGACAGTGTGAATTTCAACATAACATTATCTTCATAAAGATAATTATAGTAGATCTATAATTCTTTGGGACCTTACACTATTTGCAAAAAAAAAAAAAATGTTACCTGTTTTATTAGGAATGGAAATTATCAGTTCATTTTTCTTTTATATTTATAGGATATTATTGAATACTATGCTTATAAAGACATTTTACCAATTCTGCTGTACATTTTCAACTGCCAGCCTTCCACTTCTAAGCAATACAATATAATTTTAAAAACTGCAGGACAAAAATACTAGGTTGGGTGTATTAAAAAAAAAAAGCAAAAATCCTTTATCCTTTTCCAGAATCCATTCTGTGTCGTGGAGGCAGAAGAACAGATACAGACCTTTTAATACTAATGAGAAAAGTACTCTTGTGCAAAGAGCAACAATTAATGCTAAGCAAGATAATGATAAACAGCAACAAGGTCAGAAATAGCACTGTAACTGTAAAGCATACCATTGATTTTGGGGTAACAAAGGAGATCAGTTAAAACTGCAAATAATTTGTGGCTGTGCGTGTCATCTATACAAATACATAGCATATGCACATGGTAGAGTTCTTTAGGATAATACTAATTAAACAGATATGGCTCTCAGTGAGTGACACAGAGTTGGGGCCCCACCCAAAACCCAATGCTTCACTGGCTAGCATCCTACCCAACTACAGAAGAAGAGGTCATCACCTCCAAGCGCCAGGGAAAGTGGCACATAATAGTTACAGCAGTAGGTACACACTCCTGAAACATCATAGCTCAACCTATTCGGCCTTTGCTCGGGACTTTTATCATCTATTACTATCACAAGATTGATTCACACCCTCCAAGCAAAGCACATGGCTATGTCTGCTTTAACAAACACATTTTTAAGAAAGCTCTTTTTTTAGAACAGATATTCTGTTTCTACAACAAAAAGCTTGTTACTATGAGGAAGATCTTTACTAGAAAAAAAAAAGTATTACCAAGGATGTAAAATGAAACAGGGTGTGAGGATTTGGAACGTGCTTTAAGTCTAAATTCTTATCTACTCTATCGCATTAATATCTTACAGATTTTTTACATAAAGTCTAAATCAAAGTTTTGGATATTTTATTGTGTACCTGTTAAAATGGAGTCTCATGGGTGTTTCTTAACTCCCAATGTTTGTTAACCAATTGATTCTATGCTGAAGTACCAGCATAGCCATTAAAGTCAACAGATCTCAGTCAGGTCTAAGTGCATTACTGATTTCTCTATATATTTGTAGAGGACTTAAATAAAGATTGAAGAGTCAAGATCAAAGGCCAAATCCAACCTAGATATTCATTACGCTAGAACAGTTTGCTTGCTATTTTCTGTAGCCAACAAGGTGCAAAAAGTGAAGTGGCCAGGATTTGATTCCTCAGCCCAGGCAACTAGATACCTATTTACAGCTGATGAATTCTGGCACAAATCCAGGTAAAGATCAAATTTATACTCCAAACTTTTAAAGAAAGACTTGGCTTTCTGACCTCAATAAATGCTGGTACATCTGAAGACTTCTCCAGTTTTTCCAACTGCACCAGTTGGTCTAATACAAAATATTAATTTACAAACCCTGCCTCATCTATATCAATGTCATTATTTATCCATTCTGTTACTCTACCCATGAAAGCTGAAAGCCAGCTCCCAACACAAAGACCTTTCATGGTCCATAGAAAATGTTGCTGCATTAACAACTCACAAAACAGAAAATGATCCTTTCAACTGATAGGATAATTATCATCTTTGTCTTTCTTTTACTACTAATCTAACAGAGAAACTTCATTTCAACACACAAAGCGCAACATTCCTATACATTTCAAAAACTGTGAATAAGCACCCAAGAGAAAAAATAAATCAAAAGAAGATATGTTTTTTATCTAAAGAATACTTAACAAATAACAGATACTTTACCATGTTTAATTCAGAGAAAACAGCATTAACAGACACTCAAAAAAAAAAAAAGACTTTTGTCTAATATGCCTTGATTATGCCTGATAATATTAGTTTCCTGGTCAGTTCTGATGAGGTCACTATATTTCGCTTCTGTGAAATTGAATAATGACATTATCTCATATACAAAGAGCTTTGTCATGTGCTGATGAGAAGTACTATGCACTAATTATGTATTTATGAAGTTTCCACTGCTTGCACTCTCTGGAACTGTTCTTTATCTACCTTGTTTGATTAAAAAATGTTCTATCTTGAACCAGTATTAAAAGGCCTTCTGGCCAGTACAAGTGCAGCTATGACAAATATCACCTTACTTGCTATACATGCTATTTTTTGCTACGCCCATCTCCATCCTGTTTCTTCAATTCCAGTTTTCCTGTTGGTTTTCTGAGTAGACTTCCTCTGCAATGTCTGGGGGAAATAATACTCACATGACAGAAGCAGCTTCATAGCCACCAAGTAAGAATTGGCAAAAACAAATTGAAAAAAAAAAAGCTTCTAAACTTTAAAAGTGGATTCTTTATAATTACAAATGCAAAACAATGAAAAGATTTTCAGATTGATGGTACATCTTCCTCTTTACCTCAGCTTCCATTTGTAACAGTTAACTGTTTCCAAAACATTTTGTCTGGTGTTGGTCCTGAAATATGAGAATCAACCGAATATCTGCTTAATTCAGTTTCTGTTCCCTTCCAACGGTTATTCTTAGACCCTTCATAGAAGAGTACCTGAAACTTCATCATAGCAAAGCATTAAATAGATTGTTCACACAAAAATTTTCTTCTTAATGTAATCCATCTGCAGCTGTCAACTGGCTGTAATGTAACTGTCAATGTAATGTAATTAAAAACTGTCAATATAACTGTAACATACTGTCAATGTAACAGCAAATAACTAATGTAACTACAAATATTCTTATTATTCATATAACACTTCTTGAATACAGCTAAGCTTTAGACTTTTGATTATACTTTATGGGATGTATTTTAAAGGCAACTGTTCTCTGGTCTGGGCCAAAATGAGTATCAAAAGTATATTCTTTCAGCAAAATGAAATTTCTTCATTCAGTTCTATTACTATCCCTTTGCTTTACTACTCCCATCAGATGACAAATTGAATTATTTTACGTCCATAATAGGAACCAGTATTATGTATCCTAATACTTATCTGCTTCCTAAATTAAATCATGCCCAACTTTTCAGTCTCCTCTCATTTTATTCTAAAATGCCTCCAATAACCTTGGAAGCTTGACTTCAGCCAATATTTATGAAATACTTTGGAACCATAATCTTTCTTGAGAATAGGCACACCTATCTTTTAATTCAACATCACCACTGAATCATTAAGGTTGGAAGGAACCTCTTGAGATCATCTAGTCCAATCCTCTTGCTCAAGCAGGGTCAGATAGAGAAGGTTGTCCTGGATCATCTCCAGTTGGGTTTTGAATATCTCCACCGATGGAGACTTCACAATCTCTCTGGGCAACCATTTCTAGTGTTTGACAACAATTACAGTAAAAAAGTGTTTTCTTGACTTTTCATCAACTTCATAGAAGGCAAATTGCATATGAAAATAATTCTCCAATACAAAAGCAACACAAAAGTAAAAATGGAGACATACAAGCTAAGATTAATGTCAACATTATCTTGAGGCAGAATGCAATCACTTTCTGATGAAAAATATTTTGGAGCATACTGGATCTAATTTTCCTGTTTTCTGTGCATTCTCATCCAGTCATTCTGCAAGCCTGAGCCGTCTCCTCTGGGAGACTTATTGTTGCTATGTCTATATACAGAGTTCATTGTTTCAAATGCTCTGCAAGTCAGATTAATTAAAGTATTCATTTTGTTTATTTCACTGCTGCTGAATCAAGGCAGACCTACATCTTGTAAGAAAAGAAGTACTTTACACTTCTACTTTAAAAGCACATTCCACACAAAGTAATTGATTTTCCTCATAGGGACCAATTACAAAATATGAAAGAAAATGACACTGATACCGCACCTTCAAAACCAACAGCAGAAATAGTAGCAGAGGAAAGATACTTATCACTTATTTTTGGCTCTTTGCAGAAGTCAATAATAATGCATATATTAATAATATTTTTGTTAGGACACTGATACTCATTGAAGAACTTCTGTAGGCATCGAATGTTCATTTAAATGTGTTTCCTTTCTCTCTATAAACTAGCTGCGAACTGTGACCAGAAAGCCTTGGCCCTTCTGCAGCTTGTTTTTCTATTCTTTACTCTTTTGCTTCCATGGTAGAAAAGATGAACAAAAACCTTGTCATTGCTGAACTGTTCCTGTTCCTGATAGGCTTACGGAATAGGTGTTCACTGTGACCCAGCTAAGTGAAAGACAGACAATGAGGCAAAGGCAAACACTGGAGTGAAGATACCACTGGCAAAGCCACAAGAAGCTATCCGGTAAGTAAACTCCATATGCAACCTGGGACTAAGCTTTTAAATGGCCTCCCTAGTTAACAATGGGATCTTCTTGCAAATTTAGACTTGAATATATTTCTATTGCATACCTTCAAAGGTACATGTTAACCCTCATATCCTTTGCTGTCACAAAGATACTTTTTTTTTTTTTTTTTAAAGGAAGGTACACTTTCCACAGTCTATGACTCTGGAAGTCTCAATACATACTGGTGGTGCAGCACCAGAGGATACAGTAACATGAAAATGGTTTACAGTTTGATTAATCACACCTGAATTAACTTTGCAGACACTACACTTTGCATGGTATGGATTAAACTAGGCACAAGGCCTCATCCTAAACAATAAGGATAAAACAAACTACTGAACAGATGCTCATTAACTGAACAGTTTCACTTGATGACTCTGAATTAAACAACGAAACGGGAATTCTTTCTTTAAAAAAGAAAGGAAAGCAATTTGTGATCACATAACTAAAGACTGTTACAAAATGTATAATCTCAAAGCAGCTCAAAAGTGTTGCAGAAAGTGCATCTTTGATTCTGCAACCTTCATATTCTTATTTTTTTTAAATAAATTCTATAAACATACCATTTTACAGGTTTTAAATCAAGTAAAGGTATTAGTATTCAAACAACTTACGACTAGAGTTGGAATCTATCCTCCATCCTCTTGAGCTAACAGAATATATATATATATTTATATACATTGACAACTTTTATGTATGTGGAATTCCTTGTATGTGGAATCAGAGCATTGAAATGATGTTACAAAATTGTGCTGGGAGTAGGGAATACAACACCTCAAGATTCTTGAGATTCCAAATTATTCCATAATTTTGGGTGCAAATTTCCAAAGGCCTCCATCAGCGTCCTTCCTACTAATTTAGAAAACTACAGCTGAGCAACAGGCTAAGTTAATTTATACTACTGCTAAGTAGTCTATTTTTTAATAACTCTTACTGATTATGTACATTATGAGAATAAAATTAATGTAATAACAGGCATATATTAAAATACAAAATATATTTACATATATATTACATATATTTTGCAGACCTCCATTATGGCATGATCACTACAAATACTCAAACTTTGTAAAAGCATTAGTGATTATGACATTAAGTGCTCAGTGTGGTTGGTGAGAATGTTTTGTAAGGAGGAAACTGAGGCACAAACAGTGCAGCAATTTACAGAAGAGTATGCAATAACCTTTGGCATGTTTGCAAACCACAGACCTTCTCGCCACTCCACAAGACAATCATTATAAACATATTCATTGATCTCTGCATGTCAGACACCCTTAGTGTAGCTTTCTAAATCATGAGTCCAGAGAAAAAAAGCCTAAAATTTATCTTGATAGATTTTTATAAAAAAATTATTCCTAAATTCAAAATCATATTTGAAGACACAAGTGCAAAACTATACTACAGGGAATTTTATCTAAGCATTAGAAAATGAAGCCTTAAAAGCACAAGAACACACTTTCGAGAACTGAGTCAGAGGTAGAAGCTGTGGGCAAACTGGATTCTTGCCGAAAGAGAGTGGTACTGTTTCAAATGCTCATTTTCTAAGTAACTGAAATAATTAAAAATCCATGTTAATTCTATGTTGCAAAGTAATTTTTTTAAAAATATACTATTTATTATTTTGTTGTTTTTTTTTTTTTACATTTATCTTTACAGTCAATTCACATTTTGAAAATCATATTTCCTTAGGGTAATCTATATTATATTAAGGCATTATTACAGAGAAGGTTGCTGCCTGTTTTTTTTCCAGCTAACATTGCAGGGAAAAAAAAGTCTCCAGAGAATAAAGGAACTTCAATGTTTATCCTAACATTCTTTAAATCTGTATTTTCTCCATCTTTGCTTTTCTCATCTTTTTTGTATTCCTGATTATTATACTGTACTATGCTATGCATATGCCTCTTTCCTTTAATTACTTTTTGTACTTACTTGTTCATCCACATTTTACTGCTTGTCGCTAAGCAACATGCATAACATTAGGACATACATTCATTTATCTTTGAATACGTTCTACTTCCTATTTGTGTCATTCTTTTCCAATACTTTATCCCATTCAATCTTGCCATTGATTTCCACATTCCTCCATGTCTTGTTCGGAGTAACTTGCTTAAAAATACCTATACTTTTAACGCAATTCCTAAGCAGCCAATATAGTTTTTAATACTCAGCGTTGATGCTCCTTTTTAATTTTTATGACTATCCAATTACAAAAAATAAAAATAAAAATAAAAACAGTTGATACAGAAGACATTCCATAGTAAAAAGAAAAGTATCTGTTAAGTTGCACAGAGGTATGAAGTCAAGTATAGAAGAGAGAAAGGCTACCAAGAATGGACCTGCTGGAAGGGCAAAATGAGTCATGAGTCTCTTGAGCATCTAAGATTCACCTGGTTTCATAATGTGGCAGGGTCTTGGAGGCAGAGAAAATTGTAAATTAGATGTGGCTATGAAAAAGTAGCTAATGTGGGACTTAAAAAGCAGAATGTCTTGGATAAACCAATTACTTCGTCAATTAGGAAATGGAAAGGTTTGGTCCTGTATCTGTTTCTGGAAATCCGCACAGAATAGGAAACAGGTTAACTTTAGTAAACTTTCTCTGAAAGATTTTTAAGACTATATAGATATCACAGGTGTCTACTTGTAAGAGTTCATATTTACAGAAAAAAAAAATCAAAAAGCTTGGTTATAAACTACTATAGAATATGAAAGAAATTCAACCACCTGACATTCTTCCAGTCATGGAATATTCAAAAACCCAGACAGGGTTATGGTAGGGTAAAAAGTGGTTTATGAAGTCCTAAGGAATTAGTCTTGCCAAATAACAGATGCTGCTAGCATCAATCCAATTTCCAAGCCTCCTATAGATTTCCTACATCTCCCTGCCATAATATCCTGACTCCCCAGTGACTTCTCCCTTTACAATACTTCTGACTCTTTTCATGCTTCTCACCCTTTTCCTTTTTCTTGCACAGATTCCTCTGTGTTTGGCTGAGTAAGAGGCAGTATGTGCCACAACTGACTGAAGTGATATTTATGTTTAAAAACTACATATATGTAAGCAGAGAGTAACCAGAATGGTATACGCTAGTATTGGTCAAAAATCACAACATGGAATGAGGAGTCAAGGTGTCTGGCTAGTCCAGAGTAGGTAGCATTTTGTAATTTCCTTCAGCTAACCTTATCTTTAAATGTTTCTTCTACATGTCAGCATACATACGATCCCTTTAAAAGGCCTCTGATTAACTTTGCATTGAACCGTGCAACAGAGTACCCTCTTAAGCTAAAACTGTTTTTGAGTGCTGACAAAACTTTATCTTCATATAGTTTTCCCATTTACTCCAAAAATCTTGCTAGTCCTTCATAGAACTTATAGACATTAAAAGGGGTGAGAAGGGAGGAGAAATCAACAGATCCATCAACATAATTTCTACTAACATCTTCTTCAATACATAGTGACATTCATACACCAGCATGATTTAGTCCATGTCAATGTTATACTGATTGCCCTCCTTTCCCCAAGTTTTCAATAAATCTATAATGTCAACAAACTTGGTTTCAAGTAAAGCATTCTACTTTCCCCACCTTACATATCAGGCTTCTGGCACTTATTAAAAAAGCATAGGTATAAATGTTTTGTTGTTGTTGTTGTTGTTTTATTTTTATTTTTTAATCTATTTCTCTGCAACCTCTTTAAATGTGTACTTTTCTTCACTGTTGTTCCCTGAAAAGCAGGCCCTGCATAAACTGGCCAACAAACTTTTCTTAGACCATCAGGGACCACAGGCAGCACCAGCCTTGCAAACAAGCCAAACAGATCAGAGAACTGTATATCTTTGGTCACCACAGCACGAAACAGTACAAAAGATAAAAATGTCCAAATTTTACAACCTATTAGTATGGAGAACAGTTACCATGTAAGAACAGTGCTTTTCAAACCCATTAAATTCTAACTACTGACACTGCTCGGGGGAAATCTATGATCTCTGAACACCAATATTAGTTACTTGACTTCAGAAGCTACAGACACTAAAATTCATACCCTCCTCTGTTATATTTATGTGTATATGTGATGTATGATCATTGTTTACTTTCTTCCAAATGAAGGACATAAGCAAATGCAAATGGAAATTCACTACCAGAAGGGGCTGACTATGAAAAGCTTCCAGTCTGAACAGTCAGAATTTAAAGCGTGAAAAACATGAATGAGTCTATACAACAGAACTTCTGTGCTATGAAATACATATGAAAATAAGTATATACATACTTAAGTATATACATACTTCATATACATATGAAAATAAACATAATACACAGTAACTAAAACTGATCTTCAGAAAAAAAGAACAGTTAAGTGAACAAAAGTGAGGGCAGGAGAACAAATTAGTTAATTATAGTCTTGTTAATGAAATGCATCAGTGACTCCTTACTGACCTTTTTTACTAGATGACTCGAGATCAGACTCCATTTGAAGTGCTTATGAAGCACAGTTTGTCAGCATGAAGAAGTTAGCCTGAAGAATTTATTAACCTTCCAACACAAGAAGCCAAGAGGAAAAGAGTAAATAGTTGATAAAATTCTTTCACATAAAACTTGAAATGACCTTCAAATTACACTAACGTTTATTTTTTTTCAGAATCGTTAGTTTTCTGATATAGAATTAGTAGAAGGAACAATTTATTAGGTTCTTCTACTGGAATAACAGTCATTCTGAAAAATTCCAGTCATGGGATATTATGCATGTTTATACATAAATAGATGACAATGCCACTATGTATATTCACTAACTTAGGTAAAGAATTAACGTTGCATTTGGCATTGTACTGCATATACCATATTTGTGTTACTCTTGAGGAAAAAAAAAACAGTAGATAAAGACCTACAGAAAGAAGAAGAGAATGTTCTGCCAAGTTTGCTAGTTAGATGTGTGAGGCAAACAGCTGAGTATTTATTAGATGAATCAACTGACACTGTCAGTTACAGTAGATGAGATCAATCAAAACTATCAAGCAAGAAAACGAGAGTTCCTCATTCACCCATTTCCTATAATTCTTTGATTTCAAAAGTGATTAACAATACTAGAGGGCTTATAATCAGGGGACAAAGAAAGACACACATAAGACACAGCAGGCATGGCACTGGTTGACTAGGAATATCCTTAAAAAAAAATCCTTAATACAAGGTAGTTATAAAAGGATCGTTATTTTTGCTTTGCTAACTGTACTTACTGGTTAAATTACAGAGATCATTGATCCATTTCTCAACAGCAAAACTGCATTCTAACTATGGAATTTGGCTTACTTTCAGCAAGACTCATAACTTGCCTGGAAAATAAGACTTCAAATCAAGGAGGACTTGAAATCATTTGTTTACCTGTTTCCGCAGGCTATTTTACAACATGGAGTGATGTGTTACCCTGAAAGGAAGACCTGAATTTGTTACCCTATGCTTTTTGAGGTGCAAGAAATATGACCTTTGTGTGTGCCTGAGCAACCCCAGGGATGTACTCTACTGCTTGCAAAGTGAACACGCATTCTGATGCCTTCTACTTACATAATTCTGACAAAAGGCTTTCAATAGGCAGTCAATCAAGTAATTGATTGAAACATCATAACCCTGCAAAATTTTGTTTTTGCTGAAATTGGTTTGCAGTTTCCAAACCAATTCTTTCATACTTCCTATAAGATGCAAATATTTAATCAAACTTTGTAAACACAGCACATTAATTGGTATATGAAATTCCACAAGGGAAAAAAACACCACCCTAACTAGATATGAAGACTTGGTGAATTCTAGAGTGTTAGAAGAAATTTGGAATTGGGGAAGGAAAAGAGGAAGGGAATCTCTGAGCTGCTTCTGAGCTACCCAAGAGCCTCAGGACATCAGAAACATACTTCAAAGCTCTAAAGCCTACTGGCACTTGATTGTTAACTTGGAGGAAAAAGTCCCACAAGACAAAAAAAATCATCTAAATTGTCAAAAGATTTTTTCAGAAGTTCAGTGTTTGTTAAACACATGTAAGGATTGGAAGTAGATTGAATACACCTGTAATACTCATACAGAATATACATAGCATTTCCGATATCAAGATAGAGAGATTGTGTCATGCTAGGTAGACCTAACAGAGGACATAGAGGATGGACAAAAGGACCTTCTTCTCATTTTTTCTTGTTAATAACTGTCAGGCTGGATCCAGCTATAAATAATAATGAAAAGATGTCACATCAGGTTACTCAGATAACACATCACCTGATGATAGAATTGGAAACTTTAAACTTCAACAGCCTTGGCTAGGCTGTGAAAACAAATAAATTCAAATAATTTAGTTAGAAGAGTCTGTGTACAATCTAGAGAATGCAATTACAGCTGTTGTAGAATTCTAAGATACAGAACCTGGACAGGGACAATTCAAAGTTGAAAAGGATCTATGAGTTTCATATGGGAAACTGCAATAGGTTGTATTAGTGAAAAGTTCAAAAAAAGTATGAGAGAAATCCTAGAAAAAGGTTGTCGTTCTACAGAAACATGGGCATAAACATAGCATATCTGACAAATAAACAGTCTCCTCCCCCAGACTATCACAGTGGTCATCATCACATTCCAAATAAAAAATAATTATGGAGCACTTTACTGAATAACAACAGTTTTTTTCCTATACCTGGTTAATAACCAATATAGACAAAGAAAGAAAAATAGGAGAAGCAGCTGTGAATTCATAGGGATGGGATGGGGTGGGATGGGGGAAAAGAATTAGAAATGAAAGGACTTTAAGATTCTGCCAACCAATTACCAATGGGGTAAGAAAGTGCCATGGAAGATCTTTTTGCAAAGGAAAATAGAATTTAGTGTGAAAGAGTTACCTTTCGTATTACTGCTACAGAACAGAAACACAGCTTTAAGAAATCTGAAGCCACAATTTCTGATCAGGTCTGAGAGAAGGAAGTCTAGAGTGGGGCAATGAAGGCCTTTTTGCAGAAAGCACTTTTCAAACAAAATAGTAACACAAGAGGGTATGTTTCTCCAAGATATGTGGCAGGTAAGTACTGTGAGCACTCAAGGATGATATTAACAAATATTAACAAATTATTGGGAATATCTAAAATTGTTCACAATGTGAGGAAACTGAATCCTCTTGACTGCACTGAATCAATGGATTGAATAGAACTTTCCCTGTACCAACTCGCTGGTAATGACACTGAAATTCTGTGTGAAAGCCACATATGCTATTTCTTATGTTTAGATGCACGGTATTTGTAAAAGAAAAAGCTAAGAAAGGCATACAGACCCCAAATACACAGGAGATCATTAAAAGAACTGGTAACGAAGTTAAAATTGTTTAATTCAAGTTACCAATAAATCAACACTTGGAATTTTTATTGGCAGCATATCAATGAAGCACCCTCAATCATTCTTTTAGCTATATTGTTTGATCACCAGATAGTCACACTAGAAAATCTTTGTTGGGAGAAAAAAACACCATTTATTTCTATCTTTTTGGCATAGGACACATCGTACCTAACATAGCCTCAGGCCTGATGCAGACTACTGAGCTGCATAACAACAGTAATCCAACTCTACCTACTACAGAAGAATCTCTTCTTTTGTTACACTGACTTCTTTTTAGCCGTTCCAGTTTGTGTTCTATGACAGGTAGATACATTTCTGAGTCTTAAGATCATTTTCCAAAACATTAAGGATAGTCAGTTCCGAATGTCTAACTAGATATATGCCACAGTTCTTAAGACTGTAAAGGTGTTAGATGCTCAAAATGTTCTCATTACCCAGAGAAACAGACCTCATTTCTCAAAGATGAAGAGAAGAAATCAGGTTCTGGAATCTGTTGTTTCACATATGTGTTACTATTTGCTCAGCAGTAACTCACAAAATCTCTGGGAAAGAAATATTACTTTTGCTAAGTATTTGTAACTGCCTGGTACAATGTGACCCTAGTCCTACACTAAGTCTTTCAAGTCCTATTGTGACTTCTGAGGATATTGTGCTGTACCAGAAATCTTAGAAGCACAGAATCATCTGGTCCAACCTTATGTTGAAAGTAGGGCCTTAGATTAAGTTATCCAGGGCCCTGTGAAGCTGAGCATTGAATATTTCCAGGGACGGAGATTCCAACACTTAATTCTTCACAACAATGAAGATTTTTTCCTATATTCAGATAGAATTTTCCCTGAAACAACTTGTACACATTACCTCATGTCATAATACATCCTTGTTCTATACTATTTTTTTTTTAATGATTGTATGATTTTTGGTACTGAAGAATCCTCTTCTCTAACATCATCAGTGTACCAAAACACAGGACACAGCACATGGTCAGGGGTATCTGTAATCTTATTTTTTCTAGGATTCCATGATTAAAAAGTGATCTTCTCTTTTTATCAAACTTATTTTAAGAGAATTTGCACAATATACAGAAGATTTGGAGGAAAAATTTTAAACATCAAGAAATCATTGTAAACTATTAAATCGGGATTTATGGCATTATGCTTTTCAAGCTTCTGAGGAAATATTACAACAAAAGAATACAGTAAATATAAATCAGATTAAACAAATAATTCTGTGAATAGTTGAACTAACAACACGTGATTTCCTGTAGATTTGCATCGTATGATTGACTGACTTTACAGTCTAAGATGAAATCTGTGTCTGAAGCTTCTTTGCAGTTGGGTCTTTATAGGGTCTTACTTCCATGTAGACTCTCCGGTGCCTGTTAAGATTCAATAACTCATGTAATGGCCCTTTCCTCTGTTGGGGTCACTTACAACATCTCTCTCTTCGTCTTTGTTCCCCTATTTTTATGAAATTTGTGGAAATCCAATTATTTATTTGATCTCAGCTCTTTGTGATATTTTGCTGAAACCAATCTGTAGGTTCCAAAGGTATCAGTGAGAGGACACCCATCATCATGCAAACTTTATAAGAAGTCAGTTAAAAAACTCACAGAAATTCTTGTAAAGCTGGAACACGAAGACTTTTATAAACCTAGTCAAATTCAGAAATATAGGGATTGCTAAGAGTCATTGAAATGCTAGTATTAATATTTTACTCTTAATTTAAACAAAATACTAAAGATGAAGCGTCACTGTGCAGCTATCTTATAAACAGTACATGCTGCCAATTAACATGTATTTATTAAATCAAGTTATAACTTAGTCTGTCATATTAAAAACAAGCGATGTCACCAGGTATTTCTTTAAAGTTGCTATTAATTTAAGTTTTGTTAGTATGTAACATTACAATATCCTCTTTTCAATTCTGATGCAATTCTGATGCTGGTTTTCTCAAAATGCAGCAGAGATCGTAAGAAAAAAGAACAAAAAATGAAAACTAAGAAAACTGGCTAACAATTTGACACAAGAGTTGTTCTTTTATTATGCTGTAGACTGGCTCATTTTTATTTTTGTCACAGTTTTTTCTACCATAAAGGGACCCTAGACTTTACAAACACTTCTTTGCTGCAAAGTTGTTGCTATTTATATTAGCTACTATTGATTAAAGTAAAAAAAAAAAAAGAAAAGAAAAAAATCCAGTCATGTTTTTCAGTCTGTCAGCATACATCACAGATTACACTTCAAATAAAAGGTGCTTTTTATTTTGGTAAAAATCTTTTATACTTAACTCTGGAGAAAAATCTATATTTATTAAAAAGTATTCTCTGAAAGAGCTTAAGGAACATTTTTGCCTATAGGGTAGAGGTGCAACTCTGGTTGAAAATGAACAACAATTGTTGTAATCTAATGGCTGTTTAGTAGTTTATTTGAAATGAGTTTGGTGGGGTCAGTCTTCTACCATCCAATGGAATTAAAAAACAATCAGCAAACTGAATAAATATAAGCTACTGCTAAAAGAACTGCTTCACAGTTGAAGGTGAGACAAAAGGTATCTGTGGTGCTGTTATCCCAGATGTTATTCCTAAAAAAAACAAAAAATCAATCTTTGATGTTGTGAATTCGGTCTATTTTATAGCTGACACATTTTAATATTTTTAATTGTATGTCACAGTTTTATCCTATCTGAAAGAAAATGTCTTAAAAGAGAGCCCTGAGAATATGACCAGCTAAGCACTTATTGTGGCATTAGCACCTTTTAATAAGCTGTAATACCACAGATGTAATACAGTAACTGACTGTGTGCATATTCCTACTCCACAGCAATGCAATACAGTGACTTATTTAAATTTGCTAATGTAATTGTAAATATTTGTTCTGACATATCCTCAAAAATAGAAAAAACATAATTTTTTAACTTGAATACTATATTTATTTCACACATTTAGCTTTAAAAATATTTTAATATTTATTTTATGCAGTATTTTTTCTCAAATAAGAAAAAAGTATGCTGAATTATTCAGAAGGAATGAGTGTGTAAACATGCAGCATTTTGTATGCTGTAAGCAACATTCACATGCTAGGTCTTGAATCTGCAAAAATTTGTATGTGTGATTATTTCAATTATTTTAGGGGTCCTTGTCTCTTCAGTTAAAGTGAAACACAGGAAATTTTACACAATTTTTGTAAATGAATTTTCTGGAGAATTAGGGAAATAAATAGACTTGGGTCATGTCTGCTAAAAATTCTATTTCAAATTTTTGTTAGGATGGTCTGGTGTCAGATATATTTATAGGTAAAGCTCCATGCTTTCAGTAAATGTGAAATGAATATATATTGGTTTACTACTTCAAAAGGAACAGTATGCCCAGTTCCTGCTAGATTTAGCTAGACGTGATTTTATTAGACAAGTGTTAGGACCAATGAATAATCTGAATTTACAGTAGTGTACTGCATCTGGCTGGGGTGGAGTTGATTCACATCGTAGCAGCCTCTATGGTGCTGCGTTTTGGATTTGTGACTAAAACAGTGTTGGTAACATACCAGTATTTTGGCTACTGCTGAGCAACACTTGCCCAGCATCCAGGCTTTCTTTTTCCCCCTGTCCCTGCCTTGTGAGTAGACTGGAGATGGGCAAGAAGTTGGGAAAGGACACAACTGAGACAGCTTACCCAAAATGACCAAAGGGATATTTTGTGCCATATGACATCATGCTCAGCAATAAAACCTTTGGGAAAGGGGGAGGAAGAGGGGATGTTTGTGATTATGGTGTTTATCTTTCCAAGTAACCACTAAGTGTGCTGAAGCCTTGCTTTCCAGAAGTTGCTAACCACTGGTGGGAAGTAGTGAATGAATACCTTATTCTGCTCTGCCTGCATGTTCCGCTTTGCTTCACTTGATAGTGTCTTTATCTCAACTCACAAATTTTCTTGCTCTTGCTCCTCTGATTCTCTCTCCCATCCCATTGTGAGGGGAGTGAGCGACTGACTGACTGGGGGCTTAGTTGCTGGTCAGGGTCAACCCACCACAAGTAGCAAAGTACGTTGCTAAGTAATTGGATTACAAAATCAGTAACATAGATAGGAAAACAAACCAAAACACATTATTAATAATTACCAAAAAGACATATCTATGTTTAAGTGTTAATTCAGGATTTTCTACAAAATATTTTCAATCATACATGTTTTCTCAAAAAGTATCAACCCGCCGAGGCAGAGCTTGAGACTCACACAGTCTTAACTGTGTGTAACAGTTCCCTGTGTAATCAATCATCAAATAGGTACTGCCTTGAAAAACAAGAACTTGTGTTAAGGTACAGCTTCTCAGTACAAAAAGCATTCAATTTCCTTGCAGTGCAAATGGAAGTCTGAGCATGTTCTAGTGTTTTAACTAGTCCATTCTCTATTGGTTTAACTGTCCAGCTTAGGCAAATCCCTTTAGACCATTAAAAAAACTCACACATCATAAAAAACAATTATTAAAAAAATCTTGTTAATACTACAATCAGCTCATTTCATAATGCTCTAACCTGATACAGAAATACAGTAAGTTACAACATTGGGAAAGCAGATTTCCGCATCCTGTTATTGAGGAGAAATTCTATGATGGAGTCACACAGATCAAATACAGTCAAGGAAAAATTCTTGAGAAAAATAATTAAATGAACTGCTTTGTATGAAGTAAGTCTCCTGAGATGAGCGTTCCCTTTCTTTTCATTATTAGTTACTTACAAATTGGAATTTCTATGCACAAACACACAATATTGCTGCGCAGTTATTATAAATATTAGGTCTTATCCTTTAAACTCTGCTCTTATAAGTGAGAGATGTAAGACCATATCTTCTGATTTATTTCAGAGTCCGTACCAGAAAGATCCCTCAGTTCCTAAAGAAATAATATAATCTCTAGACCTGCTCTGCCTAAGGAGAAACTGTTTTGCTCCTACTATCCCCCTGAACATCCTTAGTACTTTTTTTAGATTAATTATGAGGAGCTCCCCCCCGCCCCCTTTTTTTTTCCAGTTCCTTTCGTTTCATATCTCACAAGGGTGAAACTGAGTAGATATTATTACAGCTGTTGCATTCTTCTCCACCTCACAAATGCCAGCTAAGGACAGGTAGGAGAATCCGTTGGCTTATTTTTACTTCATGTCTTCCTAGAATGAGATACTGGTTATAGAAAAACAGTCTTAACTCCAGGCCCTGATAGGAGATAATAAATAAGATGCTGAGCCAGGTCCTTTACACTTTGATGTTCAGTCTGGCTTACCATCTTCTTTTACCAGTTTTAGGGCAATGGTTAATTATTTGTGGGCTTGGGAAAAGCTTTTAACCAATGATTTGAAAAAAAAAGTACATATACAGATATGCATGAGTAGACAAAAAAATTGATCTTTTCTGTTAGAGATGGCTCTCAGGAGGTAAAGAAAAAGACGTGTGTAGGTGATGAAGTGTGATAATATGAAAGGCTGCAAGACAGTTGCTTAAGAAACAAGAACAACAAAGGAATAAACTACTGCAGGCATCACCAGAGCTGGAATGACATTGTACTGTGTACTATGTTTCCATGGCAACTAGCCATAGGAAGATGAATGTTTCATATTCACTGTGCTCTGCAGTACATGTCTATAAATCAAACTTGCATAAAAGAGCATAAGATTTCTTCCATGGGGTGGCCCTGAAAACCAGGTTATTTTCTCATTATTGGATAATTACATGAAAGAAAAACGAGACAATTAGGTCATTTTTTCGTATGGAAAGTACCAATACGTACAGAAGTACTAATATACCTCTAGTATGTCATCCTATCAATCTAAGAGTACAGCAGCATAAAATGCAGATCACAAATGCCTTCATTTCTTCCTTAAGATCTGCTTTATGCTTGCCAGCTTTAAAAACTGTATGAGACTTTTCTGTCCACTTCTGTATTTTAGGGCATTTTTCATCATTTATAGGCTCACATGTGATTGGTTTTCAGCTTATTTCTGTTACCGTTGCCATTATCATAGTCTGAGGATTTAGCACACAAATACCTATTTTCTCTAAACAAATGATACAGCTAAGACAAACATTTTCTCAGCAGCCGCAATTAATAATATTGTATAATTCTAATTCATATTCACATTACTTGAATTTTTTGTTTACGAATTTGAATCCTGTTTTAAAAGACAACATGTTCAGTTACAGACAGCAATTTATCACAAATTATTATTGCAAAGGACGTGTCACATTTCATATCCATGTTGCTAAATGCAGAACAACAGCATTATTATATTCTGTGTTACCCATTAACAAGAGTCCCACCATGAAAGAACATATCATCACACCACGTACCTTAGCAGGTACTTCTGCAACTCAACAAAGAATGTTGAGTTTTCATGGTACAATGGCATTTCAATCAGGTGCACACCAGGCGCATGATAAGCATTTGAGTGTTTTGTTCAATAGAAATGCAGTATTAACTCAGAAACAAGAAACAGTACACTACTGTTAATCTAAAATTCAGGCAAGATTATGCTTATTTAATAAAATCAATATAAACTGAAAATTCACCCGCATTTTGAGAAACTTTAGCAACAACTAACTACAGTATATTACTGACGTTTGTAAGAAAACAATCCATCAGGAGAAAGAATATCTACATTAAATATTATTTTATCAGTAAGAGGTGAAAATATATTTGGTCCTATTCCCATTGAATTAAAAAAAAAAAAAAAGATGCCTACTTACTATACTTAGAAACACTGCTGAATGGAGGTATCATTTTTCTTTCATAAAATAGAGCTTTTAAAACCACCCCATCCTGAAACCCTATTACCAATTCAAATTAATTCAATAAATCTTTATACATTTATAAAAGAATATACAGTGTTAAAGTAAAGCAGAGGTATTAATCGTATGTTTCATAACCCTGTATTTCAGCAAATACAGTACAGTAAAAGGCCACAAACTCTGTACTGAGTTTGCAAAGCCTGAGGACTGAGACCTGTCAGACTTGGTCTGAGCTTGCTTGACCTGCCTGGAGCTTTTTACTCGCTTTATATCTAACATCAGTTCTTCTAAGGATCAGGTGGCTATGCCTAATTTGTTCTTCTTATGTTTATACAGTATAAACATAGTTTTATACAGACAGTAGTAACAAGAATTTCTTCTATGCAAAATGAAGTATTTATGAGTTTAAGATAATGATGTAGAGTAGAGAAATAAAGACCTGGCTTGATAGCAGAGACCTTCAGAAGTAAGACAGCATATAGAGCAGAAAAGTATAGGCATACATGTTAAGATGCAGGGCATAGGCTAACTCTGGAGGACCAAGACTATACACAACTCACCAGTCAGTTAAACGCAGACATAGGAGCTGTACAAAACTAGCTTTACAGATGACAAAGAGAGCAAAGAACAAATATCTAAAATATGTAATATGTGCCATACATAATACATTTGGATACAACATGGGTCTGCAGACCAATGAAGGAAGAGGAAGGTATAGAAGTGTGTCAGCAGACGCATTAAAATGTGCATGCTAAGTGCATGATACAGTGAGAGAAGAAATCACCAACATGAGTACCATACTCCTCCTGGTGAAGAAGTCAGGATGACGGCAACTCTCCCTACCCTGCCCACCTTGAACCTGTCACCACAGGACTGAGAGGGGCAGCGAAAGACTTGGAATAACAGCAAAAATGAGTAGATGTTAGGAAATGTGTATAATGTATTTAACTGTATTATTATTGAGACTTTTTTGTAACACAGTATTCTTTATTTTATTTTTATTTTTCTGTAGTTATTAGATTTGTACTAATTATTCTTTGACTAGACTGCTAAGATTTCAATTTATTAACAATAAATTTTGGCTTTATGTATCAGGCGTATCTCCTTTTAACCATAACAAGATTTTGAGTGTAAGAGTTGTTGTACAGGTAGGATATGAAAATAATCCATTATTCTTTAGCTTCTTACTATATGATATTAAACGTTGTAAGACCGCTTTAGTATTCATAACGTATATGAACGACAAATACAAGAATTTCATTTTCAAGCCCCCAGTTTGTTAAAACCAGTTAAAGGTGTATTGATACCTCATTATGAACATTTTGCACACCTACAAATCAAATCTACTTGACCTGAAAGCTAAATGACTTCAGTGGGGTTCTTCATTCTTAATGCAGATCTGTTACTGATGTTCTCCCCTCCTTGAGTTCTGCATAGCTTGAATACCCTTGCTTTCATATTTATGTCAAAGAATGTGTTGAGAATTACACTCTGTAGGAGAAAATAATTCCCTGCTCTTTATGGTAAGTAGAGAAGCTAAGTATTATGTATGTGCCTTTAACTTCTTTCCAGTTTCCCTTTCTTTCCCTTTCCCTTAAATGCTTGCAACACTAGCCACACACTTAGCTTATACTGTAACATTTTATTTCATTGGAAGTATAAGAAAATAATACATCCAACCTTCCACCAGTACCTGACATGGCTTGTAGATAGTATGTCCATTAAAGTGAAAATTTTATAAATAAACAGAAAAAAACCCTTTTGATATAACAATTTCATAAAGCTCTGAAATATACCTATTTAGCTTTTTCTTTTCTTTTCTCAGTAATATGTTGCTATGTTTTACATAAGACTTGAAATGCTCTTTTGAGCTGAATCTCCCAGTCTTCCCCTCAAATGGGTTAGCATCACAGAGCAGTCACGGTATACAAACTGCATTCCTTTCAGATGAATTTAAACAGAAAGATGTTCTCCCGGTGTGCATCCAAAGCCCCCCAACTTCTAATGATCATTCAGTCTGTTGACCAGACCAGCATTAGTCCAAGTAACCTCCCCCATGAATGTCATATAGATATGGGGTCCCCAGCACAAACTTTTTGCTCTACATACCTGATCCATACATCCTGTATTAATTGCTAACGTTCATAGTTTTAAAATTCACACTTGATCAGAGTCATCATGCCCTGACTGCTAAACATCTTACATATATATGTAAAGGATTTTACTTAACCCAAAAGACATATTTAAAAACTATGGTCAGCCTCATAACTTAATTTTGACATCTATACTAAAAAGAGGGAAGAACAAGAAATATAACTACAAATATTAGATTATACATACTGTGTTTGTTTTGGCAGTCCATTGCAATATAGATTTTGTGCCACAAATACATTGATGCTTCTGACAAATACCTACGTCCAAAATATTTCCTCCGGCTTTCTTTTCATACAGTTGTAATCCAATTATACAATTTAGGACAAAAGTCTTAGTTCTGTTTCCCTACATAAAATTCAAGATACACACCAAGAGTTAAGAGAAACATCCAAAAGGATTGTGTATCTAAAAGAGAATTTAGAAGGACTCTTGTTCCAAATTACGATTCTGAAGAGTTCCATGCAGATTTGGCCCGTTCAATCCTAAGGCAATCTGTATTACACAATACTATTGTGCAATTTCTTTCAAGAGTAGCCAAAGGAACATGCAAACTTCTGCTTGAAAAATAATTTTTTCTATTTTTCTTTTCAGGTTTCACCTCATCCATAAATAAGCAATCACAAGTGGCATTTGCTGGACTGTGATACTTACTGATTAACATGCTAACATTAGAACCACTGTTCATTGTGACATGTCTTCTTCACTAGATATATGGTATACCATAACATTTGGTTGAATCTCCCTTCATTTAATAAATTCATCATGATCATGACTGAAATTCAAAATTGGGAAATTTCTTTCACAGAAAGATGGGCCAAAGGTTTTCAGAGTTATTTTACAACATGAAGCTAAGTCTGAATTCTTCAACAATTATTCATATAAGAAAAATAATGAAAAAATCATTAGAAGACACAAAATAAAACAATATTAACAGTAACTACATATGCTTTTCTTAGATAAAAACCATTAATATTGAAGAAGAAGTTTTTGATAGAAATATTGAATCTTAGGGCCTTCCTTAAAATGAAATACTTAAAAAGAGTAACACCTCAAGCTATTCTGCTTAATTTTGCCTATTCTTTTCCTGACAATGTATCAAAAAGTAACAGCAAAATCACTTGGACTTCAAGACAAATACATCACATAACTTTTCAAACCTCTGGAGGGCATGAAAAACTTCTCTCTCATTTTTGGGGGAATAACTTGAATTGTAGATTTTCCTTCTTTTTGCAATACAATGTTTATTATAAACTGTGCTTACTGTTATCAAAATGCTTAGGTCTCACTTTATCTGATATTATTAATTATTACTTTATAGAATTTCTTGCAACAATGTCCCCTGCTTCAGAAGTCCAAGAACAACCTTCTTAAAAAAATTACTCCCCTCAAAATATATTACATCTTTAGTGCAAAAAGACAAGAGTATCAGCTAAGACATTAGTCACTCTACACTTTTTGTTATCCTAATGTCGTGGCCTGAAAGATGGTACAGACCAATCCCTGTTCTGTTATAATGTTTTGTACCCCGACTCTAGATAACTACAAAAAAGGAAAAAAGAAACAAGATCCAACAACCCCCAAGTATACAAAATTGACACCATTTTATTAGAGGTTATCTCCACCTAATCTATAGTATATTTATAAAGTTCAGGCCACTGAATTGGCTGCAATCTCTTTCCATATTATATGATGAAACATGATAGTTTTGTTGTTATTAATGAGTAAAATGAGGTACTTGTTAATGTATGCTTTATCAAATTAAATACCTCAGGAAGTAAACAATTTCCCAGCATTGCTGGGTATAGATTGTTAATATTTTTATCAAAGGGTAACATTCATCATGTAACTGTATATTTGAAAACTGCACAAAAACTAACATATTTTAAAGATGGTCCTCAGCAAGCTATCTGATGCCATGCCTTCAAAAGTGAAGGACTTCTTTCAATGACTGAGTTACTTCCAAACAAATCATTCATATCACAAAAAGAAAGCTTTACACTTTGCAATGCAATGTTTTCTAAAACACTTTTGAAATAATGTTTACTTTCAACTGCTGAGGTAAGATCAATTTTTTTTATGATTCACAAATAACTCTCAAAATTTTACCCCTTCACTCCACAGCCAAATCCCACCTCACAAGATATCGATGCACTAGTTTTAACTCTAATTTTTTCAAGAGACAGCTCTTGAATGCAGATTTCCTGATTACAGGAGGAAAATGTAAAAGTAAATAACTTCAGGCTTCCTGAGAAACAGTTTAGGCAACAATTTGCATCCTGTATTTAACAAAATTTATTTTATTGTATGCATTATATGTATTATTTCTATTTATTCCATTTGTGTTATTTTTATATTATTTACAAGTATATTGTTTATATTTATAAAATTAATAAAGGCATTGACACAATAATGTGCTGAAGCCTGTATCTTCAGTTGCACAATCTAATCTAATAATCTAAATCTAAAGAATCTAATAATTTCAATTAACTGAAATATATACAACAGAAAGACTGCTATCCAGAAATAAAGATCTCTATGTTAGTCTTACCTGAAGGCTTCAACTATGATTCTTTCAGATAATTTTGGAGAAACAGAATTGAAAGTTTTCTTGAAGTCTTCAAAAGTCAAAAACCCTCTATCTTTTAAATCAAGATTAGACAAGAGAAAAATAACACAAATTAAGTTTTAAAAAAACCTTCTTAATACAATTGTTTGCATAGGTGCTAATCAATTCACATTTCTGAAATGATTATACACTCTAAGTTATTATATTTGCAAAATATCTTAGGATTACTACATTACATAGATAAGCAGTCTCAGAGAGATCTTATACTGACAATTCCTTTGCGCCACTGTGAACTCTGTTCAAAAGTGCTGTCTACAACATCTACAACTCTCTTATTTAATTTTTTTTTTTTAAATAGACATTTTGAATTGAAAATTTCAGACTTATGAAACTTTGAAAATATATACTCTAAAATATATCAAATTACTTTTCAAATCTATCATTTTCATTGACGTTAGTCACTATGAGCACTGTGTTTCAAAAAAACTTTCTTCCATAAAAACTTTCTCCTTCAGTTTAATCCTGCCGAAGCTCCTGAAGCATATCAGTGATATCAACTGATCAATCAGTTAGGTTATGAACTCACTTCCAGATCCAACTGGAAAATAAAGCATCTCAAACCGTGCTATCACAGATGGTGTGCATCAGATAGCAAGACAAACAAAAGCACGGTGCTTGAAACAGTTAAGTCCTTTGAAATAACTCACTAAAAATAACACTTCAAAAGCTACTTTTAGTTCACAGCAAAAAGCTGCAGTGGATGCTTATCTGATCATCCCAACATCTGATCTGCCATATGTTTCACTTTCACTTGTTTCAAGGGCCATAGTCCTATATCAGGTCAGGAAGAAACCAGGAAAGGATCATCTCTGTGTCTGTTTGTTCAGAGGCTTTTTTCCTCTTTTCTGTTTGGTGATGGGAGATCCGCTTTGCTGTCTAGCAGGAACCAAAAAGAATCACCATATCTACATCACAAAAATAACTAGAGAAAATTTGGTTCCCCTTCCTTGGTCTATCATGAGAATTAAAAAAGATCTATAGCCATCACCAAGGACAGAAATCTCTAAAATATGTGGCATAAATAAATGATTGGAGACACATGAGTAGGAGTAACAGAGAAATGAGAGCTAGTAACAGCACGTGGGTAGGGTGAGTGGCTGGAGATTTCTTTCAACAGCTGGAGGAGCTCATAGTACAACAGACAACCCAGAGCTACCAACTAGAACATTGCAGCTTACTGACCCTGAGTTTATTTTATAGTAATATCATCACTATCGTTGTTACTCTGATACTTTTTTACTTCATATGGCAGCATCCATGACACCTCATCTTAATCTCTTCTCTTTCCTTCAGGTGTTCTGTTTTGCTTTATTATTTTAGAATTAATACTCAAAACGTTTAGGAGCAGAAACTTACTTTGCACATCAAAAGCTGTGAATATTTGCCTTGTTTCGCTGCTGTATAGTTGTGCAGCTTTCCTTGCGCTCATGAGATTTAAAAACTTTTCAAATAATATACCTAGGAAAATAGGAAATAAAAATAAATCTCCCTGAAAAAAGTCAGTTTTATTTTTCTCCTTAAAAATATGTATGACTATGGTCTAATAATCATGAATCATTTTAATTACATAAATACAAAAATAAAAATGGAAATAAAGGTCTTCAAAGTTGGCTTATGCAAACATTTCACTGTCTTTTACATTTTCTCTTGTAATATAATTGAATATAATGCATCTGTTTACTTCTACTAAGTTCTTGTTATCTGTCATCTCATCTTTCTTTGCACTGGAAAGAAACATGGACTTTTCTCAGTCAAAAGCACTTCCATGCCATGGATAAAGTTCCATAGATGCTGCATAGACAATATGTCTGGCATCATTCCCAGCAGTGAGAGAACTCTGAAATAATCAGATACAGACTCCTATACGATTCACAATAAAACTGTATGTAAACATGGATTGATTATTCCTCCTGTGTACCACATGAAAGTCTTTACTTGTACATTTATCTTCTCCTTTTAATGAATGAAAAATGAAAGAAATTTAATTCTAAAATCAAACTAAAACATAAAATTAAGAAACAAAAATCTGCCCCCAAAACTTTAGGCCTCCTTATGAAATATGCAAATTTTTGTACATAAAAATTTCTGCAGATACATTTTTTTTGGCAAGAAAAAACACTTCAGCTCAAAATTTAAACAGTCTAATATTTTTCTCATACCTTTCTAATATATGCTTTATGCTCATTTTCAACAATTTAATTTTCTTAAAAAGGTGTCATGACTGTATCCTGCAGGATTTTTTTTTTTTATCAAATAACAAAAGCTCTGCACTTCTCTTTCTTTTTATCCATTCATATTCTATTCTTTCTGCAGTGGTTCAAAAGCACAGCTCCTTCAGCTCCACCTGCTGTCTCAATTCAAATCTTATACTCCAAGCTCATGGCTTTCTTGTGTTTCTTTCCCAATTTCTTCTTGAAAAAATCACACATTAAGAACTATTATAGTCTCAGTTTCCAGGATTACAAAGACACACTGATTTCAACTGCTAGGCTCTGTACATGCACAATTTCTTTAATAACAGAGGTTGCCTAAACATAAACTTGCCTGCATGAACAGCTTTCCATTCAATTGGATAACTATGGAAGTGAAACCATAAAAAGCAATATAAGATTTCCATCCATTTATTTTTTTCTCTTTCAGAGTAACATACGAGCCCAGAAAATCATAGTATACAATTTTCCTTTTATAGAATGACTCCTATAATAGAGTGCCGCCTATTCATTGATCTTGAGAGTTGGCAATTTATGTGCTACTAGAACAGGCTGTAAAGCTATCTCAACACACAAAAAGGTCATGTTATCGAAATATTCAAACCATTTAGACATTGACAAATCCATAGTCTGTCTTTATGTATTTGTTCACTAATTTCGGTTCAGGCATTCATAAGTGGGTTTTATCTTGAAAAAATCCAAATAAAATCTTTATTCTGTATTTTTGCTTAAACTAAAAATTTGCAAGTAAGGGTGACATTAATGAACATGGGTTTTGGCATCAATGTTAGAATACACAGACACAGCCTTTACAACACCCTTCACATGTATTGATACAAATACTTGTGGCACCATGTGGTGAATGGGATGAAAGAACTTCTTGATAAAAGCAACCAAATTTTTGCCACGTTTATTTTTTTTTTTTTACAAGAATCTGTTCTCCCATACAATTTGCCAAATGGCCCCATGGGCACAACTGATAGGGTCGAGGACAAGGAAAAAAGGCAAACAGAACTATATGAATGGGGGTGTAAGACTTGTGTATTTGCCCAGGTGAACAGTGGAATGGTATCAAAAGAAAAGATTTTTTTGGATGAAAATCTTTTTCATTACTTACCTACTTGAACACCAATATTTTCTAATTATTTTTCTTTGTCACTGATCTGTATAATATTAAGAAATGCTACTTTGAGAAGCAAGTGAATTCCAAGCTAAATTTAACACATAAGCATTAAAAATATTCCAAAATTAAATGAAATCCTATAATCCTCATTAATAGCTATGGTCAGCTCATTTATCATTAATCTACCTCAGTTTCTTCAAAACCGTAGAGACCAAGCTTCAGATATTTTTTTTTAATTTATGAATGAAAAAGGAGTAGAGATAATTGACTGATTGGTGTTTGTGTATTACCTGAATTTTCTGGTCTCACAGAAGACATTACTGAATCCACTTCCACCTGGAATAGAGAAGATATAACACAGTGGTTTTCTACAGAAGTGATAAACCTGAACTCCTGTATGATTTCCGTTTTATATCAACAGTATGTGACTTCATGAAATGCTGATCTCATAATAATGCATATTATATACTACAGTGTCATGATTTATGCCATTTAAGTAAGAAAAGATCTGATTTTAATTTAAGAAAAAAACACTCTTCTTTGTCAAGTAAACAAAACATACATGTGGTCCTAACAGAATCCTAATCAAGATCCCAATCTTAAACAAAGTATGCTTAAACAAACACGGTTAACTTTATGCAGATTGGAGTTCAACTACACACAAAGGAACTGTACTATGCAAAATTAATTTTTTGGAGAGTCAGCCCCCCCATTTTTTTTCCTATGCAAAAAGAAAACTTCCTGTTTCAATATTCAGATTGGAGTCCAAGTATTTCCTGAAAACTAGTTTGATCAAAATTCATTCGGTAAATCTGTCTAAAATAATAATTAAAAGAAAAAAAAAAGATAGAGAATAAAAAAATGGGAAAGAAATGAAAAAAAACTGTTTGCATCATCCAGCTTCTACACCTATCCTGAAACCACTTCATTCCTATATCATTTTATGTACTATATATCTCCTTTACTGTCTTTCAATAGGATCTTTTCTCACAATTTTTCTGATAGGAACACAGGAGTGACAAGTGTTGACTACCATGCTACCAGAATTCACCAACATTAGTGCATTGCCAAGATTCACTAATAGCATAAAGGCAGAAAGCTAAATGACCTGATGAAAATAAAAAGCCTGACTTTTCAGAACTGTATTAGGAGCTGACTAAGAGATTACTGGCAAAGGTCTTTGAATGATTTAAGTAACAAAAAGAGAGTGTGTATCTAAGAAAGCATGGACGTCCACTTTGGGCTGCATTTATACTGCATTTTAGCATGACTGTGTTCATGAATCCAACCTCTTGCATCTATGCTGTTAGAATACAAGACTGCACATACTTGCAGCACTGAAACATTTCAACGGGAGGAGACGAGGTGTTGGCAGCTTTCAGTGCAATCTAAGTATAGCTATTCCGGAGAACGGACAAGCCAAACATGCTGTGACCAGTTAACCCAAGTCTATATGGCCTAAGTCATTTGGCTTGCAACACTTTTCACAGCCTGTGCTGGGCAAATAGACATGGGGGCCCTTTTTAGAAAGCTTTAAAAGATGTGCCAGAAGAGCAGCTGGAATTAGTGAGCAGCCGTGAGCTCAGATTGCCTTTCTGTACTCTGGATGCCAAGGTGTCCTGCTGTTGGCATCTTGATCAGCGGCAGATGCTGAGCTACAGGTGTCCTGATGTGAAGGTATGGAGTTGGGTCAGGGAAAACATTGGACTTTTTTTGGACACTGGATACCTAGGCACAGAGTGTAGAGTGCTTTTAGTTGGATCTAAATGTAACGTAGCACCAGGAGTGAAACTTCATCTGGGAAAACAAAATGCTTTCATGACTACTATTTCTGCAGTACCCTCTTTTCATTTGAAACGCTTAATGCCTGACTGTGCAGTTAGCTAGCTGAATGGTTGTTGAAATATGACAGCACTTTAGATCAGTTACAATATTCTGGGGGAAAAGGGGATGACTGAACCAAACATTCAGAGAAAAAAAGAAGTATTATGTCCCACAGGCATGATCCCCACAATGCTGCTAGTTCCCAGAAATGATGAATCCCACGTGTTGATAAATATATCAGATGTACATACAGTATCAGTCAAAAAATCAGGCTTATCTCTTTCCGTCTACATGTATTCCTAGTTACCTGTCTCGGAAGGTTTGATTTTAACAGCCGAAAGTTCAGAATATCTTTGAATAACCAAACAATAACAATATTTTCTAAAAAATAAAATAGAATTTTGTTAAATTATAATGGATGATTTTGAAAAAGCAAGTGGAGTGGGAATGTGATTCAAATTTTTAGGTCCCACATCCTCCACTGTAGAGTTCATTGGTGACATCTTGTGGGTAAAGTTAGCATAACTTTTAATTCATAGAATAAACAAAAACATGACCAAAAAGGATGCAGCAACAATTTACTAAAAATGCAGTTGATTGATTGCAGTTGATGATGCTAAGTAACTGCCATTTCTACTGAAAAAAAATATGTTATATGTAGTGTAGTGGAGCAAACAGTTTTGCCTTAACTTAAGAAGTAACATATGTGCACCATTGCCTATTTTTTGGAAAAGCTGTTGGAAGTACTCTACTTGTCAGGGCTAGTCTTAGTGACTTCCAAAGAAATATAAGGGCTGTTATTTAGTCCTTGATTTTAATAATTTTGACAACAAGGTAAAATGCACAATAATATACTCAAGAACTAGATACTAGCAATCCATTTTTAGGACCATAACATCTGCGTTTGGTTCCTATCTGGTGCACAGAAAAACTTACATTTCTCTTAACTATATTAAAAACTACCAAAATGTTGAAGAGAATGCTTACAATGCCTAGCCATCAGCAACAAGCAAAAGGTATGGCTGTGCCATAAATCATAGTTAATGTATGTTAGCAAAAGACACAAAGAGCAGTATCTGTCTACCCAGGGCTTTTAGTATTTCACAATAAGCAGTCACTGGATAAAGAGCAACAGTTGCTGGAATTGTGACCACTTAAGGAGCTAGCAAAACCACTAAAGGACAGAATCACTCCTAGAACAAATGTTTTTAATTAATTTTTGTGCAGCTGCACAGACAGAATAGTCTACAGCCAGCTGGTCATGGCACTGCCTAGAGACACAGCAGGTACGACTTGGCACCTTTACAGGAAGAAATAACTAAACCTGCACCTCCTTTCTTCCTGGGAGTCCTCCATTTCTATTCTCTTGCCATGAAGGTGTCATCCATGACTTACGCACAGAAACTGCTCTTGTTTGAATGCCTTAATCATGCTTTGAGTATTCCTACTGGAAGAAACGTTCAGGGAATATAACAGAACAGCTAATTTTTTACAAACGTAAAAACAGATAGGGGAAGATAAATAAGTGGAAACTGAGCATTTTCATATTCAGAATTCGGCAGTTAAGACTCACTTCAGAAGCCTAAATTATTTTTAGATCTGACCCTAACTCATTGGAAAAATATTTACTCATAGCTAAACTGTATCAGAGACGACTACTTTCAGAGTTAAACATTTCTATGGTTTTTACATTGACTGATCATATACAAAATTTTATCTATGACCTTGCTAGGCTATTTTCTGAAAATATGTATGTAAGGAAAAAAGAAATACATTATTTACAAGTGGCCCCTTGAATATTGCTCAAACTGCAGTAGAAAGATGAATCATAATTTCTATGCTAAATATACACTATAACATATTGATCAAGCTTGTATCGTCATGGCATGAGAAAGACAAACTCACAGACATACATGTATTTATTTTGAAATCTTGTATATGTTCTTTATATTCTTTTTGAGATCGCTTACAGTACTAGAGTAGAAATGTAATTTCCAGAACTGCATTAAGCCCTGCAATTTATCGTGTGTTTTCCTATGAGTACGCAACACATGGTTTCTCTCAGTAAGCCTTTCTTTTGTTAAGATTTTCATACAGCGAAGGATTTATATTAGAGAAGTCAAGATTAAAAAAGTCCAACTTTCACTTGAATCCAAAAATAGGTGTTTTTGAGAATACATGTTTATTGTTAAGACATGCACATCTTCACACCTAATGAAACCACTGAGTAAAGAAATGGAGTGTACCACTAATAAAAACAATAATTTTGACTTAATCTCTTGATCAATAATAAGCTGAGTAAACCACTTATTTCATACATCTTGTACGTATATGAAATACAACACATCCTTCTTCTCATCACAGTCAGGATGACTTCTCAGCAGGAAAGGTTTGATTATTTTCTTTTGAAATAAATATTCCCAGATAACCAAATACTTTAAAAATCTGTAGGCATTTCTGTTTACCAAACCTAGAGCAATCCACCCCAATTAAATTGTACAGATCATTCAGTAAACAGTGTTCTCAGTAGTAAGACATCTGTGTAAGCTGGATCTTATATAAACTGGATCTTCAGAACATAAAAGAAAAAAATATATACCTTTGAGGGCTTATAACCAAACAACATTACTACTGCAACTTTAAAGTCCTCTCTGCTTAAATATCCTTTGTTATCTTCATCACACACTTCAAAAACCTGCAGAAAGAAAGTGATTTTTGTTAAAAAACAATAAACCTGACCAAAGCTTTTTTCCTTAGAATAATTATTATGGGAAAAATAAAAGAGGCACTTGGTGAATGAACTATGCTATTAAAAAAATATTTTGAAGATTAGTCCCATCTCTGTCAGAACTCTGTTCAGCTACTCTGTTACAGTAGCTGAAAGACTAAGATTAGTCAATTTAATTTTAAAATTTTGTTAAGTTAAAATACATTTTCTTTATTCTTTTATGTGTGCAATAAAAGCCTTTTTGCAAAATTAAAAGATATGGTACAGACTTCTAGAAACCAAATTACATTAAATATGTTTCTGCAAGATTTTTCTTGAAAAATGCTGGCACTTTTAATATCTCACTGAAGTTCCCGTATAGACAGGAACTATGGGACTGAGAGACTCGAAAGCGAGCGTAGTTAGAAGCCATCAATTTTTCTGAAGAACTTGTAGAAAAAAAAAAAATACTGTTTCCATACTCTATACTTCGATAAGAGATTAAGCACGTATCATACAGATATGTGCATTTTTCCTAAGAACTTTTCCCCCAGAAGAGCTTCAGCCAGGGTTGATAACAAAACATTTGATCTTACGGTACTGAGGAATATATCCTTAAGTTGTTTCAGGAAGAAACGCTACATGCAACATTACATTTGAACTCTTTAGAAAAGTACTAATAAAATTACATAAACGAGTTGAAATTTCACCAATATTTCTCTAATTGTAGCTTGCTGATTTTATTACATACAGATAAAAGACACTTGCGTTATTTGCTAAGTGCAGTCACAAGCTCGTAATAAATTAGAGTAATGAGAGCTAAATGCTAGGACAGTTCATTTCGTTAGACAGAGCGAGCTTTGATGTAGTCCATGCTCTTACTTTGATTAATTTTACACCTGTTTTCCTCCCACTCCCTTCTTGAAGTCGTCATGCAGTTATCTCATTAGCAGGGCACTTCAGCTGCAGTAATTAACACCGAGCTAAACGAACGATTATGCAAATCCTGCACCTGCCCTAAGCCAACACGGGGATCGAATAACGACTAATCAGATTAATTCAGGCCACTAAGACGTGACTGGATTGCCGGTTTAGCAGCCCTGAGAGGGATGCCGGAGCTGCTCGCGTGCCCCTGGGCGGCCGGAAAAGCCCTTTGGGGACCGACGGGACGGATCCGCCGCCACGGGGCACCCACGGGAAGCGGTGCGGGGACCTTCGGCTGGCGGGGGGACGACAAGAGGAACGACGCGACACGATGTGACGCGACACGACGTGACGCGACGCGGCACCGCCGGCCGGGCCCCAGCCCCCTCCTCCCCCGCCCGCGGCGCCATCACGCACCCGCGCGCAGCGCGCCCGCAGCGAGCCCATGGCGGCGGCAGGCC
>VXAA01004466.1:103909-157687 GCA_013399115.1 Anseranas semipalmata
TCCTCCCGCTTCTTGGACGCTTTCCTGTGCGTGCTCTCGTCGGGTCTCCGCGTGCGGGTTTCCACGTTAGCTGCTTCTCACCCGGTAGCTGCTCCCCTTGCACCCGTGTCTTTGTTTGCTGGGAACGGAAACGAGTGAGCCTGGTACGCTGCAGCGTTTTCACGAGTTAGAATTTGCGTGAGGATTCCGCCAAATAAAAAAAGAAAAAAGGTGGTAATAGGCCAGGGGAGACCAGGAAGGGAAACAGCCCCGAGCACAGCAAAAATGCACGATTTTTAGTTTTTGTAATTCCTAGGAACATGCTTCAGGAAGGTGCACATGGAAGATGGACAGTATCTAGCAGCGATGACAGTACTGAAGAAAATTCGGACAATGAAAAGCCATCCACATCTTCACTGCTGAGTGCTGCACGTGGCAAAACAAGTGGGCCTCAGTATCCGTGCTCTGAAGCTAGGAAAGCTGCTCACAAGAGAAAAGCATCGCCATTAAAGTTCAGTGATAAAGATCTTCCTACAGAAATATCTCCAGCAGAAAAACAGAGAACTAGCCAAGAAGGCTTAGGCTGGTGTCTTTCTAGTAGTGATGAAGAGCCTGAAGATGAAAAAAAGAGTGCCCACAAAGAAACACTGAAAGAAGAAAAGTGTGATGCACCCAAAGAGCGTCCTCAGAATCTTTGCAAAGATGAACGCTCAGAGAATCAGAAAGCAGAGGACTATAATGAAGCACCTAGTGAAGCCCAAGATACCTGGGATTTGTTGAATGGAGGGAACCCTTTTAGGTTTTTCCTCACTAAAGTCAGAGGAATTGAACAGAGCTATAACTCTGGAGCCCTGCACATAAAAGGTGAGCAAGAGGCCTCTACAGAAGTGGGCTTTTGGGGAGACTGGTGTGCAAGGGAACGCTTACTTTTAGTTAGTGGGTATTTTTAAATGCAAAAATCCCTTGGTGTAACTGAGACTTCATATTCTAAATGTAAATGTTGTAGGAATTGGCTCTGTTATCTGTCATTTGTGCTTTATTTATGCTGCGGAGTGGTTTGGACCTAGTAATTCTTTGTTCCTTGATACAGTAGCAGGTACCACTAGTGAATTTCAGTGGCTGGGGTTCACA
This sequence comes from Anseranas semipalmata, assembly GCA_013399115.1. Classification (NCBI taxonomy): domain Eukaryota; kingdom Metazoa; phylum Chordata; class Aves; order Anseriformes; family Anseranatidae; genus Anseranas; species Anseranas semipalmata. The sequence continues at coordinate 105,020 of VXAA01004466.1, forward strand.
TTTCAATGCAACTGGAGGTGAGCATAAGTCAAAAAGGAGCAGTCTTCAGTGTATGATACTGATGCTTCAGGAGTGCTGTGTAACTGAAATTATAGTTGATATAACAGAAAAAGGCAATGTGTACCTGCAACCATCCCCTTATTCAGAAAAATCTCATGCATCACAAAACTGAATCAAAAGCGATCCGTAACAGGGGATATGTGCACAGAGAGACAGTAAAATGGGGTAGGACAGTCCTGTAGTTCCTCATACTGGTTCTTAATCATTTGTTCTCATACAACTAGACTAACTATTCCTCAACCTCACGTGCCCCCTGTGAGCACTGGTTATCGAAGGCAGCCTGGTGTCTGGGGCTTCAGTTGCATTACTGCTGTACATCTTTACCTTGTGAACTCGTTGTGGCTTTTGGCCAGTCCTAAGAGTAGTTATATTGTCAGGAGATTCCCTCAGCTTGTGGAGAGGCTGTTTTTTCGTTTGTTTAATCTGTAAAACCATTTCCATAGAGATAGGTTACAAATATGTCCTAATAAAGACTATTTCATGGTATACATTTTCGAGTTGCTGCTGTGCTTTAGTTTTTGAGGTTTTAAATCCTCAATCTGATTAGTATTCTGTGCTCCCACTAATAAAATAAACTAAGGATACACATATCCTGCAGTCAGTCTGCTGTGTAGCCCTAGTTTCTAGTCTGTCTACCTGTGTTGATTGACAGGGTATCAGACAAAGCTGTGGGCAATTGTATTCCCCTTTCTCCCTCAAATAGGAGTGAGGGCAATTGGAACTTCTTTCAGTACTAGTACACAGCCTGCAACACACAAGTCTTTAAGCATTAACTATGCCCTTATGGTTTCTACCCTGCCACAATTCTTCAAGCCTTCTCTATAGCGGACAGAGTAGTTTGATGTCCCTTTCTGCATCTGATCTTAGTCTTTCTCCTAATGAGTTTTTGAACTTGGTTTTCTGCCTTGGAGGGGTAGTGCTATTTAAAACTTTAAGACTGTATTCATTTCACAGCAGAACCATGGACTTGAATATTCAAATCAGTAAACTTAATTGTGAAGGTCTGTTGCACTAAGTCTGTGAACAATCTGGCACTTGTGTTGTAGTAGTTATTATGCTGGTCAAGATGCAGGAAGTTTACTTGAACTTTTTTTACTCAATTATGCCTTAATATTTTTTTAATAGATATTTTGTCTCCTCTTTTCGGGACTCTCATATCTTCTGCTCAGGTGAGTTTCCTGTTTGCCAAATTGGCTTTGGTTGCTTATTTCACTTTATTAACCTCAAACCTGGTAATACATGTTTATTTCATGGAGCTGATACAAGCAGTGAACTTCATTCAAATACAGAGGGAACCCTAAATGTTTTCAACTATGCAACAATTTCTCGAAATATAAAAATAATCCCATGTTCTTCTTAGAATTCAAGTGTTTATAAGACCCTCTTGTGTTCTGGGAATATGCAACTAAAAAATACATCTTTATGTAACTGTAAATGATAAAAAGTGTGCATTGTAATCTAGGAATATTTTTGTTATTGCATGGAAGCTTTTCCTATCATTCATGAGGTAAACACGTGGCAAAGAGATGGTTCCTGCACTACAGCTTTTAAATTATGCATATTTGATTCTTCTTGTCTGCATGCTAAACTTTATGGACACTGACATATTTGTTTGAATAACTTAAATTCATTCTTGAATTAAGAGACATGAAAGAAAGCATTTGAAATTCAAAAATGTACCTGTTCTTAAAACATGCTGTTTGCGGTTTTATATTGTCATTGTGTGATGATGCATCATTGTGCATTTATATGATGTATGTGGTAGTGAACGATAACTTTATGCATTTTTTGCTATAATCCATTGTTTTGACAAACAGCTGCTTTCTTTTTAATGAGCTTGTTTTCCTTTTCTTATGTACAAGTTTAACTACTGTATAGATGTGCAATGGCTTGTAAGACAGTATCCACAGGAGTTCAGGTATGTTTATTTTACAAAGATGAAATAATACAGTTTCCAAGTCATTCTGTTCATGCAAGCTCATCTTACAATTGAATGATAAACTTTTGCTTACATCAGTAAACTAGTTTTACCAATTGTGTATGTGTAGGCTCTTGTTTTTTCTTTTCACGCTTATTGCACAGTTGTATTTCTCGATTGATTGCTTCTCTCTTTGTGAGACAGTATTAAATGGTCAGAGTTCAGTATGGCTGGTTTCTGATATTTATTAGTTACCATTTAAAAGGCCCCATTGTGGGCCAAGACTACGGTGCAGTAGATGACCTGTGAAGATGGCACAGGAAGCTTTGTGCCATACAATTTACAGAGCCAAGAGCAAGATAATGCAAGAGAAAGGAGGGAATGTAGGAAAAGCACAAGAAAACTGTGAAAGTGATTGGAATGTTATGTAATGGTTGGAGTTGCTGGATGTTGTCATGAAAGCAGTTCTTATTTCCTTTAAATGCCTTTCTGATAATGGCAACCTGCGACAGATGAAGTGAACTTATGACACAGTTTTCTTTCCTGTTTTGCATTTTACTGAAAATTCAGTAGAATGGAGTATTAGGAAGTCAATATGAAACTACTGCCAGAATAGACCTAGCCTCTCCTTCTTTCCATCTTCTCTATAAAGTAACAATAATTAAATTCTTATAGATCCACACTCTATACCGGTATTTGTGAGAGCTTATCTGTCTATTTCTAGCTATACAGACAAGAGTTCCTTACAAGATTCTGTACTACCAGTTTTTATTTTCATGTCTCATTTTTCTCCGTGCACTCCCTGTTTTTCTTCTATTAAAGTTTTCTGATGTCTTTCTTGTAGAGATTTATGTGGTAGTTAATGCTTTTTTGAGTTAGTAAGGCATGTAGACTTTAGTGCCTTTCTCTTTCTGATGGGCCATTGGATTTAAGGGCCAGAAGTCATAGCTACATCAAGGACTGGTTTGGGCTGACTGCTAATTCAGTTGATGTTTTAATAGTAATCTCATTTTATTTAAGGAAGAAGCCATTGTTGATAGTTCATGGTGAAAAGAGAGAATCCAAAGCTGAACTGCTTGCACAAGCACGCCCTTTTGAGAACATTAGCTTCTGTCAGGTAATTGACATTTGTATCATCCTTTGGTTGAAATTAAGCCATCTCTTGCACTTGTTATGGATGGAAAGAGAAATACCTTGTATGGAAAGTCAAGAATTTATTGTTATTCTTTAAGGAATATCCTTGCCAGGACCATAGGAACATGTAAACTGTGATCGTAGTGGGCTGTGATTACAGTAGGCCACCACCCGCAGGAAGTTTGTGTGGAATGGCTGCCCTCAAAATGTCATGCGCCTCACAGAAGAGGCGTGCACCTTCTCTGCTAACATATAGCACTCAAATTCTTGGTCTGGCTGAAAAGGAAACACTGTTTGTGTGAAGCACAGAACCTAATCCTAGTGTTACTTTAATCTTAAGCTTAACCAAGGAATTATTTTTAGTCTAAATATGTCTTACACAAGAAAATACTATTACAAATAGTCTCCATAATACTGTTGAAACTGGTATGAGCACACTGTCTATCATCTGCTACTTTCCCTCTGGTATTATGCTCACTTTTTTGCTGTCCGTGAGTCAAAGTTACTGGCTTTAGCCTGGGTGAGGGGTGTGGTTGTAGGAACTTGCCAGTGGTCCAGGATTTTGCTGGGAGGACAACATCATTGGGGGGGGGGGTATCTTCTTTGAGAAGATGACGTTGAAATTTTTTTTTTCCTCAAGCAGTCTGGCAATCATGAGCTTTCTACTCTGAGAAATTACCATATTTATGCCAAGCATAGTGAGTTCTCAAGGCCAGGTTTTTTGGGCTGCTGTGTGCTGTGCTAATCAGGTGTTTATACTAAGTGGTGGAGTAGCAACTAATTTTTTATTAGATTCAGATTTTAAATATGCTAACAACAAACTCATGGTTTTGCATATGTTTTCTTTTCACACACAACAAGAATTTGATTGTAATGTGTCCCACACGATAGACTTGGCAGTATAGTTACTAGCAAGTAGTAGGGGCAAATGCATTTGTGATGGCTTTCCTATTTGGTTATACTGCTTCAGATTCTTCCAGCAGCCCACATGCATTCCATTATGCCAGTACCCCAAAATGCAATGTAAATACTTACATCTGCTCCACTCTTGTGTTAACTAGGCAGCGTTGGAGCCATCACTGACTAAAAGTACTTCCTTAACATCTGTAACTTGTGTTTCATCCTCTCCCTAGAAATTGTGTTTTAAATATTCTTCTTAATAAGAGCAAAGTACTAAATGAAAAAAGCATTTCTGTCTATGGCTTCTGACCTTTTCTTTGTTGTGTTAGCCATTAAGCTGCTTGTGATGGTCATATGCTTCAGAAAGATGGAATGGTTGAGGTTGGAAAGGACCTCTGGAGGTCACTTGCTCCAACCCCCCTGCTCAAGCAGGGCCACCCAGAGCAGGTTGCCCAGGACCATGTCCAGGTGGCTTCTGAAGTTCTCCCAGGATGGAGACTCCACAAACCTCTCTGGGCAACCTGTGCCTGTGCTCTGTCACCTGCACAATAAAGAAGTGCTTCCTGATGTCCAGACAGAGCCCCCTGTGTTCCAGTTTGTGCCTGTTGTCTCTTATCCAGTCCATGGGCATCACTGAAAAGAGCCTGCTTCTATCCTCTTTGCACCCTCCCTTCAGGTATTTGTAAACACTGATAAGATCCAACCCCGAGCCTTCACTTGTCTAGGCTGAACGGTCCCAGCTCTCTCAGCCTCTCCTCATAGGAGAGATGCCTTAGTCCTGTGATCATCTTCACGGCCTTTTGTTGGATCTCCAGTATGTCCACGTCTCTCTTGTACTGGGGAACCCAGAACTGTACACAGTGTTCCTGTTGTGGCCTCTCCAGTGCTGAGTAGAGGAGAAGGATCACCTCTTCCAACCTGCTGGCAGTGCTCCTGCCAGTGCAGCCTAGGATATCATTAGTTGCCTTTTCTGCGAGGGCACGCTACTGGCTCCTGGATCCCTAGGTCTGTTTCTGCAAGGCTGACTGTTCCTGAAAATATTGCTGGTAAAAGAAATCTTGTTGTAGCAGTTCCAGCAAAGAATTGCATTGTAACTTAAAGTACAGTTTCTAGCAATTAGAGAGTATGTTTCAAGGTGATTGGGGGGCGGGGGGGAGGGTTAATGTATTTTGTGATCTGTCCACTAGAGAGCAGTGAAGTGAAACAAAACAAAGGTGAAGCACCCTTCTTCCTTTAATGTTCTTGCATGTTAAAAGTGTACAATATGAATTTTTAATGATCGGTTCTTTCAATTTATAGGCTAAACTGGATATTGCATTTGGAACTCACCATACGTAAGTAACAGCTATGAAGCAGAATGCTCCCCTTCTAAAGATGACCCCAGAGCTGGTACATACAGTTACCATGTTTGGTTTACTAACAAATGGATAGCGTGAGAGTGTTTAGAGAACAGGAAGATAGATTTTTGCTGTATGTGAAGATGTAATTCTGAAGGAAAGGTCTAATGTGTATTGATGAAATTTGACAGTAATGTCTTTCATGCAGATACATGAAATAGACATACGACAAGTTATTTTAAAGCCATAAAACTGTGTTTTATAGAAAAATTGCTGACTCTTAAAGAGAAATTTCCTTCATTATTTTGTATTTATAGATGATAGGATTCTTCTCTTTTAAGGAAACAAATGAAATACTAAGTAGATGTGAGTTGTGCCAGTTACACAACTGGAGTCAGTGAACTGTAGGTATTGGCTGTTAATAACTCATACCTTCATATCAAAACTATAATGCAGACTTGATCAGTCACTGACCGGTTGGACAGAACACTGATTTACAGCTCTGTTTTTGCAGTTGACATGGACAACCTGGAAACAATTACTGAGTTTTTGGGTCTTTTCAAAGAAGGACTTGAGTTTGATATTGTGGGAGTGTCACAGAGGGAATGGTGCAGATTGCAAGCAACAGATAAGAACAGATTCGATCTTGTGTTGTCTATAGTGAAGATCTTTGTGAAGATCTTTGGGCTCGGGGCAATCCAGTATTTTTTATCAATTAATCATTTTGACAACTTTTTTATAAAAGATGGTGTTTTTTTATCTGCAAAGGAATAAGTTTATTTGAAAGAGCATAGCGAATAGTGTTCTGAAAGTATTCATTGTTGCTTTGGAAGCCAGTCACAGGAGATGTTAAGGTGTAATCTGGAATAAATCACGATGTTGCTGACAAAATATATGACAATAGTCTAATGACGCCATGCAAGTTTGCATGCACATAGGGCAGACACTTTGACTTCAATCTATGCAGAACAGAACAAGTCTTTTGAAAATAATTTTGTTAGAGCATTTTAATGAGTTATTAGTTTATTTCCTACTCTCGGTGTACTTGAATCAAATGAAGTATTATATATTCTATTTTTAAGGAAAATGATGTTGTTGTTATATGAAGAAGGTCTTCGAGTTGTGATACATACATCCAATCTTATTGCTGAAGACTGGCACCAGAAAACTCAGGGGTGAGCAACAATCTCTAACAGGACTTTGGATTACCTGCTATTAAATTGCGAGTCTATGTGGTTGGTTTGTTCTGTTTTAAAGTCTGTTTTCTTGATTGTGCTAGATATGCAACTCTTCCAACCAAATACGTTGAAAATCAGGCTTTACGTAAGTGCTAAAGAGAATTTAAGAATCATTGAAGCAGTTTAGCCCCCTAGTTTTCATTACTTTCCATGTGAATTAAATTGGGCACAGATACTATTTTCTAAGCCTACTGGGATCCTTAGGTGTCAAAATAATTGGAAATATATAATTTGGGCCTTATTGTCTTTACTGGAAAATAATCAGCACTTGGAGCATATGAACCTCAACTGACCTGATGAGATAATAAACACATGATAATCCTTCTTGTACTTGAAATTGTGCGAAGATCTGTTACATGGTAGGCCGTAAGGAATTCTCCACAGGGGAGTTCTGAGGATGTGTAGAGATGAGGGACATGATTCTTAGTCATTGGAGCATTTCTGATGCAAATTAGAGGAATACCTATGTGCTCATGACTGCTTGTTTTGAGGTACCAGACGTGTTCATTTGGAAAATGATGCCTGCAGCAGAGGCTTGTAAACATTCTTTGCTCAGTGCTATTGCTAGCAACAGCAATTCTTAGCTATGTGCCAGGTTTGATGTTGTGAAATGCATCAGTAGTGTTACAGGAATCACATTGTCTGGGCTAGGGATCTGTCTAATTCAGTTTTGCAAGCCCAACCATTTTTTAGCTTGGACAAAAAAAAAAAAGGCTATTATCAAAATCAGCTTTGAGGTACATACATAACAAAGTCTTAAGATCTTTTTCTTTTTTTATTCCTTCATATAAATAAACTGCAAGATCTAAAGAATTGAATGGCATGGAAGAGGCTGAGGATAGATTGTTCATTGTTTTCCAGTAGATAGTAGATTTCATGAAATAAAGCTATCAATTAAGAAAAGGATTTTTTTAGGCATGCAGTTGATCTGTGAACTCCTTGCAAAAGGTCGTTCTGGATACTTAAAAATTTAAATGGGTTCGGAGGGAAATGGAGGCAAAATCCACTGAGAATTGTGAAATAGGTAGAAGCTTCCTGAGTTGGGGTAGTTGTTCACCTTTGAGCAGCTGAAGTCTTGCACAGTCCCAGGGGAGTTGTGTATGTTTAATACTTTTCATTAGGTATCTGCTACTGCTGGAGACAGGATACTATGTCAGATGATCTAGTGCTACAAGTCTTAAAACACTTAAGGTATTAAAAAAACCTAGAATGGCTCCTGGTTTCCTGGCTGTTTTTCTGGGAGCATTTTTTTAGTTAGCTCTCCACAGTAGCTTAGGATATGATTTCTTTGTCAAATGACTTGAAACTGACCTTTCAGAAGTCACTGTCATCTTGATGGCATTAAATATGGCAAGGTTTTGAGGCTTTTCACTTGTCTGAAGCAAGTTCTCAAGGTTTTTTGAGTGGCAAAAGTATAGCCACTGATTTCTTGCCTTTAAATCTTTTACTTAGGGATGGCTTTAGTATTTTTGGCAGCTAGATTTTCAAAAATCCTGGAAGGCATGAAAATATTTATTTGGGGTGCTTAACAAATTGCCCTACTTGTCAAACATGAAAAACACTTTCAGCTTTTGCACACTGTAAGAATATGCAGCATTACTGATATGATGGTTCTCTGGCTTCTGTATGCTTTATTGCCTTCTGAATTATAAAGGATAGTATCAACACTTTGTAAAGTTGATACTGCAGAACCTTTGGCTTCCATGGCTATAATAATGTGTGACTGGAAAGAACTGCTAGATGTTTTCCCTGTGTAGTGCCCACCCAATTTTATTCTGATGGAAATTCTGGAGAGGCAAGTTATCATTCTAAGCCACTCGTCAAACTATACAGAACTTTCAGACTCTCAGAAAATTGGAGTTTTTCTATGTTACTACACAAGCCAGTAACTTAGCAGAATGTGTCGCAGTGTTCTATTTATACTGAAAATCTTGATGAAAGGCCTACTGGTTGTTCAGTCTAAGCCTGGCCACTAACACTGGAGAAAGCTGTAAGCATCTGCACAGATAAATGTGTTTAAATTTGTTGTCTTCATTTGAAATTACTAGTGTTGTGGTACTGAGGATAACACTTGATAATTCAGCAATTGTAAAGGCAACCTGCGTTATCGTTAGTAGCATTGCAGTAAACTAAATCTGTCAAGTAGTCATTTAGGACCTTCAGATCTGCTTTAATCACTTACTAAAACCTTGTGATAATGTGTGGTGTCCTTGTTTTTGTGGCTTTGTTTTTAGAATATGGCTAAGCCCTTTATATCCAAGGCTACCTCAGGGAACAACTGGTTCTGCTGGTGAATCTGAAACTAATTTTAAATCTGACCTGATAAGTTACTTGATGGCTTACAATTCTCCTACGCTCAAGGAATGGATAGATGTGATTCAAGAACATGATTTATCAGAGACAAGGTATTATCTTTTTTGTTTATAGTAATTTGCATGCTTTTTTTCCCCAGAACTTAAGGATCTCTGTCGTTAAGATCTATTAGACAATGTGTTTGTTCTGTAAGCTTACCTGTTTTCAGGCTTAATCGTGTTCAAACATGGGTCTAACTGTAGGCAGTTTTCAGTGGGGCTGACAGACTTCCTGAGCTGCTCATTCTGGAATTTGAAGACCATGAAGTAGTCCAAAGCAGATAATATCAAATAGTTACAAGGTTTGGGTTCTGGTTGAAATCAGTACTCACCATGCTTAAATAGTTTAACTTCTAACCTGTTGTAGACATAGAGACTGAAACGTTATCTAGCTTAATATATAAAATGGTGAGCCTTTTTTCTTCACGTGGAGTCTTACAAGATTATTAAAAAGGATGTAGCTTAGAGTGAGGTGAGATGACTTGAGCCTGAGCTTCTCTTCCTCTTCACTTGATGAGCTTGAGCTTGGACAGGTCAGGTAAGCCCTAGCTGATGTGAGTTTATACATGGTTTAGGGGAAGAGCCACTTGTTAGGATGTGGATCGGTTCCTTACTGTATAAAATATGTAAGGACATTCCTGGTTAGAACTAGGCATGAGATGCAGTGAGGAACAGCTTATTAAACTGTGGTTCTGCGCAAGTTTGTCTGTTCTCAGGACAAAGTCAAAAAGGCTACTAAACCATTATTAGATAGCTCAGAAGCAAAGTGCACCTTTTCCAATTATTAGGTATCCGAATGAAATCTAGTACCTAAACCTGTTGATTTGGATGTAACGTTAGAGTGCCTTTATTCAAAATTACACGCCCAGTCAAGTGCGAATAATTCTCATTTGGCACCGATTGCTAACCGTATCTGTCTTCTGCATTTTTTGTGCACAGAAGCAAGTACAATTCATGACTGTGCCATAGAACAACCTGGTGGTGTGTGACAGCCAATGCTGCTAATTAATTATATACCTGGAAATCTACTTTTCTTTATATTGTAAATCTTGAGTGAAAGATTAAATAGTTCTTGAGAGCTATGCTGATAGGCTTTACTTGCATACCTTGAAACTTCACAAACCAAAATACTCCAGAAACTGTTAGATATGGTACTTAATTGTGTGGTGTTTTTATTTCTCTGATACTGAAGAGGAGACGTGGCCCTCTGCTATGAAGCGCACTACCTTCCATTTACTGGTCATAAAGTAGCTTTTCCCATTGACTTGATTTCCACTGATTATATGTTCTTTTTTTGGGTAGCAAAGCTGCAAATGACTTGGTGTTTTTTCCTTTCTGTAGAGTGTATCTGCTTGGTTCTACCCCTGGACGATATCAAGGTATTGATAAAGAAAAGTGGGGTCATCTTAGGCTCAGAAAGGTACTAAAATGATAACCTTTTTTGTCTATATTGTTTCAACTGTAAATATAATTTGAGAGCATTCTGTAGTTCCTTTTAGTTTTTCCAGCTATGCTCTGCAATATTTTAATACATTGATACTTAAGTTAGCAAAAACATAAGCTTGCAACTTATGACAGTGTAGATCTTGCATGTAATGTTTCTGAGCCCTATTACCAAGGTCAGCTTGCTGTCTGAAGTGTCATGTGCTTACAGATATCTGAGGAGTCACCATCTCTCAAATGACTTTCTATCTGGTATTGGTATTTCTAACAAGTTTGACACTATCAAAATCCAGTCTTCTGTGACTAGGAATCAAATATGGCCTTTTTAAAGACTTTTGCTGAGGAAAGAGGTGTTGAGAAAGACTTCCCTGCATATAGGGAACAGGCTTATTTTATTTACTTAACTGTTAAGGGCTATTAAGAGTGTTTTTGCCTAATCATCTAGCCAAAGACATTGAATTAAAAAAACAGTTTGTGTATAGCTGATGTCACCCTTTCAGTCAGGTTTTTAGTTTTATTCTGCAATGTTTTTAAGATCTTGATTTTTATTATTTCAGTAATAATTAGGAGCGTTGTTTTTTCTTTTTTTAACCCCCTCCATTATTTAAATAAGCCACATTGATAAGTCTTTGTACAATATTGCATATCTCAAGTTTTTTTTAGGGTCCATTCTTTTTCAGTCTTTAGTATTAAGTAAGGTATTTCATGTCATCTGTTAAATGCCTCTCATATCTGGGGAATTTTCAGTCAGCATCTCTTGCTGAAATGGCATTATTTAAAATTCCATGCTGAATTTTTGGTGGTATTATCCAGAAATTCTAATACTGTCCATGGCAAACTTCAGTGATGTACAAAATGTCTATTTATCACTTTGTATTGAAAATCAAACTTATTCTTTTAGACCTCCTCTTGCAGGTAAAGAGTATGTTCTCTCCAATGTATGTTATCTGTAGGTTTTCTTGACAGGAAGGCACTGCATGAAAATGAAATAAACCAGAAAAAACTGTAAAGGATAAAAACATTCTTGTGGCAGTTGTTTGTGTTTTAAAAGATCAATTTCTTTAATAATGATGTGGGTATATCTGGTAACACTACACTGAACCCCTTTAGTCATAAGTGCCCACCCTAGAAGGGAGAAAGGTTGCTACTACATACAATTTAGTATGTGCTTATATCCATCTGTTTTTAATTCCATTCACAGCTTAAGAAAAACTTTAACAGAATTATTTCAGTTTTCTTTTCAATTGTTCTGTTTTTCCTCTCATTATAACTGGGGCTTTAGGATATGAGAGGAATTTTAAGGTCAACAACCACCAAATGTAAAAAGATTTTTAACTTATTATGAATTCTGAAGCTCAAGTTTCATGTTTTTAGGAAAAGCTCCTAGCATTCTTTTTACAAGTTATTTAAGGGCTGGCTTTAATGCTTTTGGATAAAACCTGTGATGTTTGATCTTCTCTTAAAGGAACAGTGGGTTTATTTGGAGATCCTGATGATTTTTTTTAATTGGCAAGTTAGATAGTATGAATGTTAATCTTTTTTGTTGTCAGAAGTGAATTGAAACCCTTAAGATTTTCTTTATGTTGAATGTCTTACTGTTTTAATTTTCCTTACTAGCTTTTGAAAGAGCATGCTTCGTCAATACCAGCACAGGAATCTTGGCCTGTTGTTGGACAGTTCTCAAGCATTGGTTCAATGGGAGCTGATGGGTCCAAATGGCTGTGCTCTGAGTTCCAGGAGAGTCTGGTGGCTGCAGGCAATAGTGTGACAACTCTCCTTAAATGTGATGTTCCAGTTCATTTGGTATGTCTTTTAGGTGCTAGTTTTAAACTGCAGTATAATATTATTCATTCTGAAAAATTAAGCTTTTAGTATTTTGTAACATAGGAAATAAGTAGCATGTAACAAGTAAGTTTTCTTCAAGATGATTTTTTTTTCTTGAAAATTGACAGCATACATATCTAAAGCTGTGTTATAAAAGTTTAACTTTTCTCTCCTTTAAGGTTTATCCTACTGTGAACAATGTGAGGCAAAGTCTGGAAGGCTATCCCGGTAAGCAGATAAGCAAAAGAAAATGCATTTATTAGCTTTTTGTGGTCACAGTGTCTTGCAAAATGATTTCAGTGGTTGCTGTTGAATGAACCTGAAGTTGTCATCTTGCTGAGAACTGGTTGAATAGGTGTCAGTAGTATCCTTGTATTTGTATTACTGAGATTCTGACTCCAGATCTTCTATTGTGATTGAATAGAAAAAGCTTTGTGGGCAATGGTGTATATGATGTGTAAACCTGTATAGTTTATATATCATTGTGTAGGAAAATGCAGCTCTTGTCCACTGTTCTAACTCCAGTCATACTTTGATTTTGGCAGAAAATTCAGATTTGAGTCTTTGTACTTCATTTGCCTCATGTCTTCTTTGCAGTGTTGTTCTGCACATCAGACAGAATGTGTTTTACTGCTCATTAGTCACTTTTAATGCTGCAATGTGCAATTGGTCTGTTCAGTCTTCCCACATTTATCTTCATTAAATCTTCATTAAATATTTATGTGGAAAGCATAGCCGCAGCCAAGCTGAAAGAGGAAGAGATACTGTAGTGTTCTGATGCAGTAAAGCTCCTGTTTCTTGAAAGCAAAACACTTGTGGGCTACACCCATGCATGCCACAGCTATTGTCATTGCGAGGCCACTGTTGATTAGTCTTCAAAAAGTCATGGCAATTGGATGAGACTCCTGAGGACTGAAAGGAAGGAATTCTTTCCTGTCTTCAGGAAGGGTAAGAAGGAAGGATCTGGGGATCTGTAGGCCAGTAAGCCTTGCATTGATTCCTGGGAAGGTGATTCAGCAAGCAATCCTGGAAACCAGTTCCCAATATATGGACAAAAAGTTGATTGGCAGTAGTCAGCATGGATTTTTAAAGGAGAAATTATGCTTAGCCAAGCTGATGTCCTGCGATGAGATGACTATCTTGATGAATGAGAGGAGTGCCCTGGATGTTGTTTTTCTTAACTTTAATAAGGTTTTGAATACGATCTCCTAGAACATCCTTTCAGATAACTTGACGAAGTACTAGGTAGATGAGTGGATAGCGAGGTGGACTGGAAACGAGCTGAACTGCCAGGCCCAAAATGTTGTGATCAATAGCATGAAGGCCAGCTGGAGGTCAGCCACTAGTGGTATGTGCCAGGCATTGATACTGGGACCAAGTGTTCAGCATCTCCATTAATTACCAGGATGGTGGGGCAGAGTGCACCCTCAGTAAGTTTGCAAATGATATAAATCAGGGGAGTGGTCTATGTATCAGATGATTGTCATGCCCTTCAGAGGGACCTATACAGGCTGGAGAACTGGGCTGACGGGAACTTGATTAAGTTCAATGAAGGGCAATGCCAAGTCTTGTACAGAGGCAAGAATAACACCAGATGCAAGTACTTGCTGGGGGCTGACCAGTGGAAAGAAGCTTTGGCGAAAAAGACCTGGTGCTCACTAAGTTGAAGATAAGACAGCAATGTACCCTTATGGCAAGAAAGTCAGCAGCATCCTGGGCTGCATTAAGAGGCGTGTTGCCAGCAGGCTGAGGGAAGTGACCCTTCCTCTCTACTCAGCACTGGAGACACCACACCTGGAGTGCCATGTCCAGTTCTTGACTTTCCAGTACAAGATAAACATAGATGTACTGAAGGCAAGCCTAGCAAAAGGCCACAAAGATGGATAAGGGATCGGATCATTTGTCTTTCAAGGGGAGGCTGAGTTAGTTGGAATTCTTCAACTCGGAGAAGAGAATTCTCCTGGGAGGTTTTATCAATGTATATAAATACCTGATAGGAGGGTGCAAAGTAGAGGCAGATTCTTTGCATTGGCGTCCAATGAAAGAAAAGTGGAAATGGGCATAAATTGAAATGCAGGAGATTCCATTGTATCCTTACAGAAAGAAGTTCATCTGTTCTTTAAATGGAACAGATTGCATAGAAAGATTGTGAAGTCTCCGTTCTTTCAAAACTTGATGGGACGCTGTCTTGAGCAACCTGCTGTAGTTGAGCCTACTTTGAGCAAGGAGGTTGGACGAGATTATCTCCAGGGAACCCTTCCAACCTCTGCAGTTTGTTGGTTGTTTGGCATTGTTGAATCCATGAACATGTTCTTCTAAGCCAGGTACCTCTGCTCCTATGTATGAACTGATTAGCTACTGAGCTCTTCTAATGATAGGTGGAACTCTAAACACAATGCTAGCAGGAATGTTTTCAGCTCTCTTGATATCTTTCCTGAACTGAGCAGTGTTTGAGTGTATGCAGAAACTGCAAACAGTGAGGTTTTTGTAGGTATGTGATCTCCACAAGCAAGTTTGTCTGTTTTGAAATGCTTCTGGTTGTCTACAGCATTTATGTAGAAAAGTTTATATTCTTCAAAGTCAGAGATGTAACGTATGCAAGGATTCCTTACTATCATTTCTTTCATATTTTGAAATAACTTAGTGAATTACATAATGCTGCATTTTTGTAAATGAACAGGTCCGTGGATTCCTGTAGTCAGTACGTCCCTGAAAATAACGAAGATTTTGTGAGAAGTCCTTGGGCTTCTTCTAAGACAAGTTGAACACATTAGGTTTTGCATCATGTTTTTAATATGTAACACTAATATAACTCAATATGCCACAACTGATTCTTCTATGTTAAATTCATTTCAAGAAATTAAAACGTGTTAGCCAAAGACCAGATCTAATACAAATACAATTTCATCTGAAGAGTTCTTGCTTTGTAAAATGTGTTTTTCTGAATGCTGCTTGTTTTATTCCCTCTAGCTTGTGTGAGTAATGATTGTAATCTGTTGATACCAAGTGGTATCATAACAAAAATACCCGTATACATATTTCTTTTAAGAGGACTTAATTCTAGAACCTGTATACTGGTTCTCTTTTTCCTAGTGTAAATCTGCTACTTTGTGTTTGGGGAATTGCTACATTGTAAGAATTGAAAAAAGCTATATACTATTTTATACTTTTGGGGCATTGAAATTTTCCAAAAACAAGTCATGAGGATAGAGATAACATTCCCCAAGTCCCTTGTTGTTTTCACAATGTCTTTCAAAAAACAAATACACGCGTTCCATATTTTTTTCTCCTTCAGCTGGTGGCTCCCTTCCATACAGTATACAGACAGCACAGAAACAGCTATGGTTGCATTCCTATTTTCAGTAAGTGAAACTCAGTTCTTTGCTTTTTTTTTTTTTAGACTGTGTGCTTAAACTTACACTGCTGTAATATTTGAGTGTTAAAAGCAAATTAAGGGGAGGTGATCAGAAGCATGGTATCCTTAAACTCCTTAAAATAAAAGCCTCTACTTACCTGCTGCTCTCATCTCCAAAATGTAGTTAAAACATGCTCTTTTACCTGTAAAAATGGTATGGAGTACTGTTGCTAATGGAAGACACTGTCAGACTTTGGGTTTTGTAAACTTCTATTTAGGCTTTCCTTCTCTGCATTGGACTCGTTACTCTTTTTAATACAGTTGTATTTTACTTTTCTGCTTGTTCCTCAGTCTTAACAGGAGTTCAGCTGAGACACAACAGGGTTAGGCTTTGTTTGTTTCAAGTGTAGCAGTCTTGCTGTAAAAATTCTTGGTTCCTTATGGTAATAACCATCTTTTGTTAAAGGTGCCTGACGTTTTCCATTAGAAGCTTCTATTTTCACTTGCTACTAATTTTTGCCAAATTCTAACCATCTGACAAATTCCATGCCAGATGTCTCCCTCAGGCTGAATCTTTCTAAAAATTTAAGTGTTTTTTTTGAGAACAATGGGAAAAGTTGTTTTGCGCAGATAAAAAAAAAAAAATCAAAAAAATCTGGTAACCTCTTACAAGACCACTGCTTTCCATTCCTTTCACCAGAAACTTTAACTCTTCCATGTTGAAGCCGTTCTATTAAGATAGTTTACCCACATCAAAGTACAGTCAGTTAGTAAAGATGTGTACAGGGGGCTGAGAATACAATTGTTAGTTGCAGAGAGCATCCCCCATTCTGGAGTGAGCATGATTGCTGCTGTGAGCCTTGCTGGTCAATGTCCAGCCGTAATTCACCTTCTATAAGCATATACCTCATGAGAATCTTACTGGAAGAAAAACAGTTCTTTTCAGTTAGTCTCATTAGTGCACAGAACATTACTTGTTAATGAGACCATTCATTGTATTATTCCTGTTCAATAAGAACACTCCACATACCTGTCTTAATGAGAATATTCATGTCCTGCTCTGGCAACAAAAGAGCAGTTTTAAATTCATCTGTTGGAGTGGTTGCAGATGACAAGTGGCCCTGCATAATGTGCTCTGTAGTGACTGTCCAGATGTAGATTCTTATCCTGCAGTAGTAATACAAGACACTGGCACTTGAGGAGAGCCTGCATGTAAGCTGTTAACACAGTGAGTGACATACAACAGCTTCTTATCCATGGTAACCTGAGAGAGACAGAAAATGGTAGGTCCTGTTTCAGTAGTATTGAATATAAGATGAACTATTTTAAAGACTTGACATAATAACAAAGCTTTGAGCAGTAGAGGGAATAGAGGAATTTGTATTTACCTCACTAGAAAATAACACAAAATCATTAAGAAACTAGGGGACCTACCAGGGCTGAAAAGGAATAGCTCCCTTTTAGAAGCAGGGAGAGATTTATGGACTAGGAAAATGGTGGTCTATATTCTCACCTAAGAGGTAGAAACTCTGCCCCAGGCATGCAAATTCTATAGTGTCTATGGGCTGCTTTTCTTAATTCTTCTAGCAGTTGAGTGTATTTAACCTGTAATGCAGCTCTGAATTGTAATTTCTCAGATTTCTCAGAAGTAATTTCTCAAAAGAACAAGATGACTGAACTTGGTATCTATTTCGTTTTTCTTACCATAGCAAATGAATACTAGACTACTTTGTTAAATTAGCTAGTGCATAAGTGGTGCAATTGCTCAGTTTTCGCTGATAGAGTAGCTGTTTTTTCCATTCAGTATTAGTCATTGATAAGGAGAAATATATAATCCTCAAAGATTTATTAATTACTGCTTTTTGAAACAGTTGATCATTTTAACAGTACATAAAACATTGCATTTTTAATGCTAATTTTAATTGATTGACATTTAATAGCATGTCTTGTTTATGCAGTTACCTTATCAAATATTTATTTTCAAAAAAAAAATGAAAAGTTGGCTTGACAAGGGTTTGACTTGTCACTGACAAGTCTGTAATCATAGCTATATTGTCTGTTTTTAGAGCATTGTGTATTCTTTAGGCCTTTAGAGTTTGAAGAAGAATAGTATGTCTTCTCAATTTGAAGAACTACAATGTCGTTCCCCTAACATCATAAAAGATGAGAGAGATGAAGCATTTACACAGAGGACCTACTGTTCTCTTGTGGTGGAGACTAATGGTATGAGTTCTCTTCACTATGTTCAAGCGTTGTTGCCAGTATCTCAAGACAGAAAGCCCATTCACTATTTGAAGTTAAGAACTAAATGATGAAAGAGGCGATATTCCAGGCTCTGCTTATGGGTTGAGTGTGTTTGCATTGGATTAATTTTCAGGATGTTAGGATTATCTGGCTTCCCTGTCTCAGCAGCTCTGCTTGTAAAGGGTTGGGGGGTGGGGGCAGGCTGTGTTTGTTCCTTTACATCATTTGTGCCAGAGATACCAGGCGTTAGTGGTGAATGATACTTGTATGTCTTCCAGCTAAATGCACTACAGTTGCAGTGTCTCTTATTTTTCAAGCTCGGAAACTTACTGGAGGGTAAAACATTTTTTCAATGTTTGATAGATATTTTTGATTAAAAAAAAAAAGCATACTTCTGAAGTATTGCAAGCAGGTAAGTAGATATAAATGCAATTTGTAAGCGTTCTCACCTGTAGTGCGGCACAACCGAGTATTTCTCTATATTGCAAAAGATACCTTGTTTGCAATAGAGAATTTGCATGGTTACTCTAACCCCCTCCAAAATTGTGTGAAACTCAAACACAGCTATTGGAAAAATAGAGGGACAGGACAGGTGAGAACTGCTGTGTTTTAAGAGTAGGAAAATAGAGTGGCCCTTCAATTCAGTGCTTTGACTCATAGTGGGGTTATACCTAATCATCACATTAGAGGCTGTGTAACTTTTTTAAAAAAAAAAAAAAAAAAAAAGAAAAAACCTTTGAACTGAGAGCGAGGAAATAGTAGTAAGTTAGTGGAAAAAAATGTCAGGAATAGTGGTCTGAAGTCAGTTAAGCTGTATTAGTGATAAGGAACTCTTTTCCTAGTAGTTAAATGAATTAAAAAAAAAAAAAATAACTAGCACAAAGCTTTCATGTTTTACTGCTCAAATAGTTGATTGTGATATCTACTCATATAACTCCTTTTACTCGCTCCACACTTGAGCCTTTAGCTTACACTATACTGTGACCCATCTGTCAGCAAAATAACTACTTCAAGCTGTGGTTTTGCTCCATAAAATATGTCAAAGCTAGTTTCGTTTAACTTACTGTATTTACAGTGAGACTGAATATACCTGAATACACTGAAATTTACTGCAAGATGAGATCAGTCCTTTGTACAACCACTTCATTGATGAAAAGCTTGCAATTTAAAATGTGTTAAGTCAGTTTTACTAGAATTAGCCTGAATTTGTTATATTATCATACGCTCTCTTCTTTGTTGTGCAAAACAACTGATCTCATATCTTTAGGCTTTTTATAATCTTTCAGCTAGTTTTCTAAAACATGCCAGGACAGTTTCATGATGAAGTTGAAATTTAACTATTAAAAATCAGATATTATACCTGTCTGAAACCCCTTCTGATTATTTTGGTTTGTCATTCTGTTAAGCAGTTCAGAGATGCACTTACTTTTAGGCTGAATTGAAAACATTTCTTAACTACCTCTTTGCTAATAGTGATTTTACTAAAAGCATCTGAGTTTTCAGTGAGGTAATTACTTTATATGTCAATTAAAAGAGCATAATCACTTTCCCCTTCTTTTTACCCTTATATATTAGAGCTGCCCTATCACAGGAAGTATGGCCAAAATATAAGTTCCCTTTTCTGATTTTTAACTTTATGGAATACTAGTTTCAATCACTTGTAGTTACTACAGTAATCTGAATGCAGGTTATGTGGAATGGAAGAGAAGTGGTAGTACTGCTAAAATGCAGTACTTAATTGTATCTGTCAAAGATAAGGAGGCAGAAAGGAAGTAGACTAAGATAGTACCTCAACATTATTGCATTTAATAGTGGGAGAGAATCTTGTCCTCATGTAAGGCATTGAGATGAAAGATCTTAAATATAGTGTTCCATTGCTGATTCTACTAGTTTTGCCTGTTTTTCACTTGTACTATCTTACTGGAGTAACTTAACTTTTTTTTGTGTGCCTTAAATTTTCTTCTGCAGAGATAGAGATAATGTTTGCCTGAATTGTGAGATAAAAGCTGTTAACAATTGTTCATTTATGGTATTATATTATTACATATATGATGTATGCTATATAATAAATTTATATAGAAGTATAGAGTTGTGTAATGGAATACTAGTTAGCTGTTTGTGTCATACATATCTTAGCCTACTCTTCAGAAAACAACTTCAATGTGGTGTGCATCAAAATACAAAGATGTCTAGTTTGCTCAAAACATGAATGCAGTGTTTCAGCTCTTGCCCTTTCAGAATACAGTACCAGTTCTTAGAAACACTTTGCTTTCAACTGAGGGTAGGCATGTGAAAGTAACCAAGTTTCAATTGTTGAACTGCAAAGCCTCTTGACTTACTCATATGGAAGTTAGTCCTGAAAGTCAGCTTGAGTAAATCAATAATTCCAGGCCTTCCACTTCTTGAATCTTATTAGGCTTTTAGATGAACAAATTTCACCTGAGAGGTTTTTCAGAGCTGATAAATTCTTTTTGATCACCCTTTCAGAAAAGAATACCAAATTAGGGAAACAAGATTGTGACAACCAAAACCAGAGCCTGTTATATTCCAAACCTAGGAAAGAAAAGTCTCTGGTAGGTGTATTTGGAAGCCCTCTCACTTCCTGATTTTGAGTTGTGAGTGGAAAGTGCTTATAGATACTGTGGTTACACACCTTCAGTTCTGTACATACGTTTACTGATTGCTTACAGTTGAGTTCTGTAACACTGATGCTGGATTACCCCAGCCATGGTTTGTTGTTTTAAACTAGTTATATTTAACAGTTGGACTTGATGATCTTAGAGGTCTTTTCCAACCTAAATGATTCTGTATTTTATATATATAGAATATTCTATAGAATTTAAACATATATAAATATATATGTATGTATAAATGATTCTCTGTGTGTGTGTATATGACCTCTACTGCCTTAAGTCCTCAAGTTTCTCAGTGGCTTAGGGGCACAGAAAAGGGAAGAGGAAGGGTAGTGTCAACAATCTGCTCCCTGCTTCTACTTCATGTTTAATATATTGTAATAACTTTGGGGAATTTTGCAAGGCTTAATTTGGTGCCAAGACAAAGCTCATTTGCTTAAAGGCATAACCATTGATCGTCTTCAAAGAAGAAAAATTGGCTGGAAGTTTGGACTTGGTTTCTTGAATGCTGTCTGGAGTGGAGGAGTGGAAAACTCGTTAGGGGATTCTAATACGCTGAGGAGAATGTCTGTCTGGTTTGTTTGTAATGAGAAGAATTATCCCTGCCTATCTGCCTTCCAATAAGATTGTGGATTTCAAGTTTAAAAATTAAGTTTAATAAAGTATTTTCAACTTTTCTGTAAGGCACACAAGTGTTAAATGTAGTAAAGAAGAATAGTATTATCAAAAATCATAGCACTGTAGTATGGTGAGTATGTGTAGGTTTTTTTTTTTTTTTTTATCAAAATAAAACTATCTGAAAAACATTCATTTTCTATTTCTCTAGCAAATGGTCAGCAGAAGTCTCAGGTCGAAGTCATGCTATGCCTCACATTAAGACATACATGAGACCCTCTCCAGACTTCCAAAAGATTGCCTGGTTTTTAGTTACAAGGTAAACAACTAACTATACATCTCTACTTAAAAAAAAATAAAATGTCATATATATAAGTTCTTGTAAATTGCAGGCATGGGCGAGTTACTGCCATAATTCTTATATGACTTTAGTGTTAAGAATTTTTGTCCATATCTAATGTCTCTTCATTACATTTTTAGGAGCTTTCTTTTTAGAAAGTCTGATTCTTTTACAGGTGATTTAAATGAAACTTTTTAGTGGAAACTGAACTGACCTTAAAGTAGTTTTTTAAAAAAAGCGTATACATTTATATATATATGTATCTGTATGCATACATATATAGATAGATATGTTTTCCAGTGTTAAAAAAATGCTTGTAAGAAACAAGATAGTCCAGCTTTTCTGAGTAGCATAAAGAATCAGTTGTGTTGTGAGAACTTAAATGTTAGAGATGCTTTGACTTAGATCATTCTTGGTTTGTGCTTTCAGGAAATGCTTAATTTTAAATATTTAGAAAACTTGTAAGAAACCCTTAAAATTAATTCCTTAATGGTGGATCAGCAGAAGAAAATAACCTTCCATGGCATATATTCCAGATGCTTTTTTTATTCTTCTGAGAAGAATATTTGAGCATGCAGAGTGACATGATACTACCCTACTGTTCTATATGTTGTTGTTATGCTTTTAGAAACTTGGAGAGAAGAAAAGTATAGAAGGGCAGGATAGCAGAAGGGGCAGATATTTATTCCTATTACACGTAGTTCATTTTTTGAGTTTCATGGAACTCCACCTCTCAAATATCTTAGCTTTATTTATTACTTCACATTACATACACAAAGCAAATCCTTAACATGCTTTAGGAGAAGAGGTATTATAGTGGTAGTTTTTGCAACTTGAAGTTATCAAAAATCCTGGACTTAATATGGCTTTCTGTTCTGTAGTATCTCCCATTTGTGTATATTCAGCTTCGCAATTGGTCTAGCCCAGTATTCTTTCTCTTACAGCAACAAAAAGGAAGTGCTATTTGAGAAGAGCACCTGAACTTGGCTGTTTTCCACAGTTCATTTCCTCATACTGGGAAATAGCAATCTTGCATTCGCTGTATCTGCCCCTTTAATGACTTCTGTGAACTTAATTATGGTCTACCTTGGACCTTTTCCCCAAACTGAAGTCTCTGCTGTTTTAAGCTCTGCTCCCTGAAAATTTTTCAGCTTCTTAATCACTGCAGTTGCCTTTTTCTACACCTCTAAACTCCATACATTCTCTTCAAGTTGTGAAAAACAGAACTGCACATGGAACTCGGGACATGGGTGCACCAAGGTTTGATACAGTGCCAAAATGATGCTCTCTGTCTCTTTATCAATACCCTAATGATGTCTGTCCTAGCCTTCTGGGGCTGCACATTGAAATTATGATTTGAGGAACTGTTGGCAATGGCTCCCAATTCTTCTCTGGGCTGTAACTTCCAGTTTCAGGGTTCAGCATCAACTGAAGTAATAAATACTTTATAAACTTTGGGTTGGGTTTCTTTAGTACATGCTGTACGTGGACATGCTGGATGTGCTGGTTTGTCCATTGACTGCTACAAAATAGAATGGGTTAAGGCTAAGTTTATCCTTATGCTGTCTTACTGTTATGAAACATGTAGTTACCTAATATTTAGAATCTGTCCTTTTGTCAGATTGAGTTGTTCAGCCGTCTAGCTTCAAGTATAGACCGTATTCCTATTGTTTTCTTTTTTAAAGAAGCCAAAGGAAGGAGCAAGAAATTCCTTGACATGAGGGGAGGATTCGTTATTGTGAATGAAAAAAGATTTGTTTCAGTTCTGTGAAAAGTGATTTTTGTGGAAATATATATACTATAGCTTATGATGTTTGTATCATTTCTCTTAAATGTTCAGTTACTTTAATCTTTTTTCTCTTTATATTCTGGCTTTTTAAATTTCATTGGTCATTGCTACTATTGTAGGCAGTAGTATCGGTGATTAAGGTGGTAGTTCAAAGATATGTCATTCAAATGTGATGCTGGTCCACCTAATACAGAAATTCATGGCTGCCATGACTTTTTTCTTCATGTTTTTTTTTCTCTTCCACTGTATGCTACTATCAAAAAAACATCCAGTATGTCTGTTGGTTAAAATGTAATGTTTAGGCTTTGTATTATTCTGTAGAAATGGGTTATGAGAACAGTTTTGCATTTTTTAACTACAACTTGATCTACTTCATAGCCAATACTGATTCAGGATTAACAATGAGCTGGTGCTGAATAGTACATTAAAACAAAGATATTCTTCTTTGATAAATACTTGTTTATAAATGTATCAAGAACAAAATGCTAGGAGCAAAAGATACTATGTTTAGCATTTGCAAAAATGTTCTATACTAAGTATCTTATATCTAGTCATAATTTAGCCTTTAATCTTCCAATGTCATCATGTGAAAGCTATTTACCAATTTCAAGTTCCTTTCTGAAATGTACAGAGAAGATTCAAAAGGCTGGATTTGTCTTTATAGATCTGTCTGATACGAGCAGGCTTGTATAATTATCCACATGTGTTCTATCAATTCCCTTCTGAATATTGGCTCTGTGGCTCCCACTGTGCTGAAAAAATAATGAATAACATCCAAATCACTTTTTCTTAAAGACTGGTGTGATTGAAGTGAAGTCCTCCTGCTAGAAGTGTTGCTGCAGCTGTAGTGCATTGCTACAGCTTCAGCATTTTCTGCTGTGGAGATTATTCCTTGCTGAAATGCTTTCTCTTTGCAGTGCCAATCTATCTAAAGCAGCGTGGGGAGCTCTGGAGAAAAATGGCACCCAACTGATGATCCGTTCATATGAACTTGGAGTCCTTTTCATGCCTTCAGCATTTGTAAGTTCATAGTTCAAGCACAAATCCTGGGGTATGCTGAGAACCTGCAAATATTGACAAAATGTGACCGAATAATCTAGTTACTAGTTCCTCTGTTTCCAGGTTAGAAAGCTTGTGGCAAATGGAGTTTGCACAAGCTATTCTTTCAAATGGTAACAGGCTGTTTTCCTACGCAGCAAGCATGGATTTGGTATTGATGTGACTTTTGTCATGTTTTTGAAAGGCAATAATACTTTAAAATCCTAAGAAATGTTGCTGGCAAGGATGATCAAATCTCTTCTTCCATACTTTGTAAAGCTAGTGTGAATGCACGTTCACGTTGAAGTGATGTATATGGATTGTAACTTGAAAAACAATTCCTAATTTTACACTATTGTTCTTGCTCTTTCTCTGACATGCATTTGTGAAGCCACATGACTGTGTTTCTTCTCATACTTTCTGCTTTGAGAACAAGTTCTCTGGTGCGTCTTCATAGTTTCGTATGTAGATTTTAGAACATCTTCATAAGAGACTAAAAGCTGAAGGATTGTACCAAACCTGATTGATTCCAAACCTGTGACAATAATATCAGTACGTAGAAGAGAAGTTTTACCCAAAATACCCATTACTTTAGCATGTGAAGCAGAGGACTGGGAGACATGAAAATGTTTTAGTGAGACCCTAGGTCCATCTCGCTTGTATCCACTCTGAGTACAGCCCTAACATGCTATGGGGATTAGCACAATAAACAGTATATGTGTGATTATCTCTTTAGTGTATGTTCCCTATGATTTATTTTAAAGACTTTCCAGGATGAAAATTGTGTCCAGACTATTGAGTCAGTAACTTGGCTTATCTATTAAAATGTCAGGTTCCTTACTGAACTAATTTTGCTGGGTTTTAGCCCCCACAGAATCCTGTGATACTGAGTTGTGATTTAGTTGTGCATTGTACTTAAGAAAAATCATCCACTTATCAACGGCAGTTAGTTTATGATCAGAAACCATTCAAACTTCTTCCTCAGTGAAATTTGTACTTTTCCAGAGAAGGAATTGCACATTTCTCTGAAAGAGTTTGTATGCCAAAAATCCTTAGAAACATTTTTTTCCTGAAGAATACATCTTTCCTAAATAATGTTCACGGATACTCACATAATGTTTTGTCACTTCTGTTGATCAGTAATGTACTCCCAAATGAATATTTGCTAATACTATAACATCATAAAAACATTTACCTACCATAACTGTATAATTGCAGTCTCCTAAATTTGTCATATTAAGATTTGATAGTTTTTGGCTGTAGCTAAAGAACTCTTGTATCTCCATCATGACACTTAAGGTGTTTATGTAGTAGTGTGGTCTTTGTAAGATTCAGTGTCAATCTCAGACATCATTCTCCATTATGGTTTCTGTGGAAGACAACTTTTAGATAAAGTGGGTTGATTAGAGGCTCAAACAAGAAAATCCTACGACTTTCTATAGTAGGAAGCATTGGTTTTGATATCATTGCACCCAAACACCGCTTGAGTAAACAACTTAATACAATAGTAATGAAAAGTTGTGCAAAAAAAAGTCGTGCAAAGACTTTTAACAGCAACTGACCTCAAGGGATAAAATAATGTTCTAAGAAGTTGGCTAGGGTTATCTCCAGATGCTGCTGAGCAAAGAACTTGCTTGTGGCAGTGGAATGATTGTACTTAGTGGATATCTTTTTTCATTTAATGACTGATTAGCATATAACTGATCAGTAGATTGAGCAGTCATTTTATATAAAATTAATGTTCTGACTCTGGCTTTTCCATGCATTACTAATTTTTGGAAAACATACTTCAAATAAGTAGAAAATCAGGAATAAATGAGTTAACAAGTCCTTTTTGCCAAGAATGGCTGTACCTGTAGGCTTTAAAAAAACTAGAGAGAGAGAGAGATCGATCTGTGGAAAATTTGGCATGCATTCCATCCTGAACCTTCAGTTCTATATAGAATTTCTTGCACATGGAGCAGGGCAGGGAGGATCCCCAGTTCTGGGGATATTCATCTTTCAGAGGGCCAAAATGTATGGAAAAAACATCTTGAATTTTCTTCCCTACTCCTAAAATTGTAGTAGTTTTAATGCCTGTGATCTTGTTTTTGTGATTTTTTTCTACAATTCAGTTTCATTCTAAACTCAGACTTCATTTTGTTGAATAGAAATGTATGTTTAAGAGCATTTGATGATCAGAAAGATATAAGATTTTGAAGTGCTCAAAGCTTACAGAGTTTCAGCAATCTGAAGTTAACGCTTTACCTTCTTTGCAAATTAGTTTGACCCTTCTGCTATTAAACACCCATAAGGATGGAAAAAGTCATTATTTAGACCAAAATTATCAAAGCTTTTGTTTCTGCTCACAGTCCAGTCTTAGCAGTTGGAACAAAAGGCATTTAGCAATTTAAGAGACTGAGAATTACTAAAAATAGAAGCGTATTTTTATTCTTATGGTACATCAAAATGACATTGGATTTAAGTTTCTGTCAAAACTAAGTTTACTGATGATTAAAAACACATTGAATACTCATTAAGCATCTGCTCCAGCCTTTAGCAGAAGCCTACGGGCCTGTTTACACAGAAAATTCAGTTACTTCACTATAAATCCCATGTGAATACTCTGCTAGTAATGACAACTGTAAAGAACTGTTTCAATAAATATTCATGGGAAAGCAGTTCATAATGACACCCAAGCTTTGTGGACATCAGGATGAGAGGAGAAAAAGATATTGGATGGGGACTGCTTTCTCTCCCTTCTTTGCCAAACCTCTTAGTTTAGGAACTGGTAAGAATTCTGTTTAGTGTGGAAGGGAGGTTATATTGCTTTTGATTTTTCTTTGAAGGCTTTTCAGTAGTTTTGGTTGTATTCTTTGTTCATATATGCACTCTGAATTTATTTATAAAATGAACCCCAGAGAATGCTTTAGAATGCGTAAAAGTCCTTGACTTAAGACAACTGGTATTCTGTTTTTCCTTTTGATCAGCCTTTTGGAAAAGGCAGCCAAGGTGTTCCTGTTCCCCCAGTTCCAATCGCTACTTTGTTCAGAAGATCAAATTTTCCTATTGCTGTATTGCTCTGTTATTTTGCCATTAGTTGAAGCAGCAAGCAGTGTGAAGACTTCCTGCAGTACAGAAGAGTCACTGCTGAAAATTCAGGTTGGACCAATAAATAAGGGGTTGCAAAATGTTTGCTGTCTTGTAATGTTTGTAGTAGCAAAAGGGAGGGAGAATTAATAATTTCACTGGAGCAATAACTAGAATCTCATAGTGTGCCTGTAAGGTTCTATCAGATTGACAGTGGACAAATCCCACTTGTCTAATCAATCTACTCCACTTCTCCTAGTATCTGATTGTTCACGGAATCACAGAATCTTTTAGGTTGGAAGAGACCTTCAAGATCACCTAGTCCAACCTAAGACCTAACACTAACAATCCCTCCACTAGACCATGTCGCTAAGCTCTGCATCCAAACGTCTTTTAAATACATCCAGGGATGTTAAATACATCCAGGATGATTGTTATGGCTTTCCCTTAGAAAAAGTAGATTTCAGGCTTGAAGGCTGTAGTAGTTATCATGCCGCATTATCTATCACCCGTGGAACTTTGTCAGCCTTACTTCAGTGATGAAGTTCTAGTTTTCATCTCGGGAGTGTCCACCTTCTTAAGAGAAAATTCTGTCATGAAAAATGAAGCATCTGTGCTTTGTTGTGATTTCTTTTTTAGAAAATAAACATGTTATATTTAATATAGACAGTGTCAAATGTGAAACCTCGGGGCCAGTGTTTTTAATACTGAACTTTCACTTGCATACCAGACATGGACTTAGAAGTGTAAACAAGCTGTATTTTGGGGAGGGGTGGGAGCGGATGGGAATGGAGTGAGGTTGTTTAGGAACCTAATAGCTTTTCCAAGAGTGCTGAAACATAGATATCAGGAAGATGAGTCACTGCCAACAAGTGAATGAGTACTGCTGAAACCAAATTATAAAATATAAACTGTGGGCATCAAGGATTTGAATCCTTGGCTGATGTTTTATTTTTTTATTATTGCAGTGTGAATTTATCCTTATGATGCGTGCATAACACAATCTCATATCTGAAAACCAAAAATAGTTTAATGCATGCAAGATGTTTCTTGAGAATTCCCAGTTGACGGTTATAGCAGCAGAGTTCCAAAAAAATTGCTGAAACTGTCCAAGAACTGGTGCTAATAGAGCCATGGTAAGTATTATGATTACTGTGCTAGCAGTGTCCACACTAGTTTAAGGCTTTCTCAGGCATATCTGTAGAAGTTGCTGTCACTATGGTGACATGCCATTCGTTAAGTTCATTTGTAATATTTCAGTAGACAGCAATGCTTTTGGCAATTTTTTCCCTTTATGCAGCTTTAGGAGTCAGCATTTCAAGATGATGGTTCCAAGTATCTCTAAATGAGAGTTAACTTAGCATCTGTAACTTGAGCTAGTTTGCTCCAAGGCTGTTTTTTCAGTCAAGTGACACTAGATTCTCTACTGAGAGGATATGACCCTTGTGATCCCTGTCTGTCAAAAATCGTTCATTTCAATGGTATCATTAACCTTTAGAGATGAGAATATTGTCTGGCCCCATTCTTTGTCATCAAACTTCATGGAAATTTTGTAACTATGTTCAATAAAAAAGAACAAGACTAGCAGAACTTGAAGTAGTTACTCAGAGTAAATGAATCCAATTTCTACATGTACAGTAGATCAGCACAATAAAAGCTTCTCATACAAATCTGGCCAAGATTTTGATCTCATTGAGGAGCTGTAGGATGAGCTCAGATTTGCAGAAAGGATGCTGATCTTGGGGTCATGGCAGTCAGCACTTTTTGATGCTGTTTAAGGCCTCTCTTAAACCTACAGTTGGTGCAGGCTTAGGTTCCCAGCATGGGAGGAATAGTATACAGTAAAGATTGCTGCACCTGACT
This sequence comes from Anseranas semipalmata, assembly GCA_013399115.1. NCBI lineage: Eukaryota > Metazoa > Chordata > Aves > Anseriformes > Anseranatidae > Anseranas > Anseranas semipalmata. The sequence goes on from VXAA01004466.1 coordinate 134,171, forward strand.
AGCAGATCAGTCTATTAGAGAACTTAGCACCTGGGAAGGTAGGTTGAAATCTGGCTTATCTCAAACATTTCAGAGCAATAAATAGGCTTAACATGTGGAACTACATCACTGATTGGTCTTGCCATGATTGTACCCTGTTCATGGCTGTCTTCACTCCCTTCTTGGTACCAGCACTGGTGCTCAGTGGATTCTGTGTGCTTTACACTAGCTCAAACTGGACAAAAACAAATCACAAGTTTTCAAAGGGTTATTTGATTCACAAACTCAACACAAGCTGATCAGCTCACAAGCTGATCAGGTGAGTGCTAGTGTAAGGAAGGAGTAGGAAGGGCAAGTGGGCAGGGAGGTGAGTGTAGGATGACATCAGGATAACCTTCTTTTGGCCTGGTTTTGGAAAAACAGCCTGTGGAGAAGGATGATCAGAGAAGGTTTGGATGAAAATAGGTGCAAACAGCTAGGGCCTGGTTGAAGAAAATGTGCTGTGCATTATGTACTGTGGAGCCAAGCCCCTCACTTCCTTTTTTTTTTTTTTTTTCCCTCCACACTGATTACTCTGAAGTAACCACTGTTGGGGGAGTAGAAGGTGAGTGGTTTTACTTTGTCACATCAAGAGTACATCTCAAAACTCAGTGGCCAAAAGCAGATGCTTATGGTAAAGTATAATGGGTAGGTATGTACGTCATAGTTTCTCTGAAGTTTTTTTTGAGTTAGAGGCTATATAACATCTTCTGTTAAATGCCTGTAAGCTTCTAGCATTCACAGTGTGCTGTAGCTGAGTTTAACAGTGTCATGTGAAGCACAATGTTTTGACTTTCCCTTCTTGTATTGGAAGAGGCAATAAACACTTGATCACTATTCCCTTTTTCCATGCCACTTCTGTCAGCCTTTATATTTTTTCTAGGCTGAAAAGTCCTAAACCTGCTCAATTGCTTTCTTAAGGGGAACATTGATCATTCTTACTGCTTTTCTGTGTTTTTTTCTTCTACACCATTTGGGTGGGTACTGAGTGGAGGGACAAAGGTGTGCATGAGATGCAGATATAAATCTGTGGCATAGTGATGTTGTCAAGGTTCTTATTCATTGAGACTGCTTAGCCTGCTGTGCTTTTTACAGAATGTTACGTAATAAGTTAGCCTTTGAATGTTGTTCAAGCAAATGAGAAAGTTGTTCATCCAAAATTGACAGAAATGTGTATACATGAGAAACATACTTCTAATATATGACACTTTATAAAGTTTAGTTTGATTTTTATGTTTAGTGCGATTAAAATGTATGCAGCATAAAGATGCTTCATGCAAGTAAATATGGTGCTTTCTCTACAGACATATCAAATTTTTCTTAATAAATTACAGAAAGCTTGCAAACGTACTCCTGTACAGGTGGCTGTACTAAAATGCATGAGATAGTTTCATGTTTGAGTTTCAGACCTCAGCATACAACTTAATTGCAGCTGTCTTTAGTTTCCTCACCAGGAAATGCCTGATAACAAGGAGGTAGCTGTTGAGTCCAATATCTATACTTGTCTTTATGCACATGCAATCATCTGATTCTGAAGTGGCAATGCATAACTTGTAAACCTATTGTATGTATATGCCCTGCAGTTAACTCTGCATTAAAAAGTGTTTCTCAGATAACTTAGTCTGGTGTGAAGACTTTTGTTGGTTCAGTATGGTTATAACATACTATATGGTAGAACAGTCTGATTTAGGTGAAGATATTGGAGAGATAGGAATAGACCAACACATTTCTAGAAATTGCTATTTTTTAAAAGTTTATCGTTAGAAATATGCAGAATATAAACTGGACTAAATGTTTTGAAAGATAAAGATTTAGGGCAACGAAGCTGGTGAGGGGTCTGGAGAACAAGTCCTACGAGGAGCGGCTGAGGGAGCTGGGGCTGTTCAGCCTGGAGAAGAGGAGGCTCAGGGGTGACCTTATCGCTCTCTACAGGTACCTTAAAGGAGGCTGTAGTGAGGTAGGGATTGGTCTCTTCTCCCACGTGCCTGGTGACAGGACGAGGGGGAATGGGCTGAAGTTGCGTCAGGGAAGGTTTAGGTTGAATATTAGGAAAAACTTCTTTACTGAAAGGGTAGTTAGGCATTGGAATGGGCTGCCCAGGGAAGTGGTTGAGTCACCATCCCTGGAGGTCTTTAAAAGACGTTTAGATGTTGAGCTTAGAGATATGGTTTAGTGTGGGCCTTGTTAGAGTTAGGTCATAGGTTGGACTAGGTGATCTTGGAGGTCTCTTCCAACCTGAACGATTCTGTGATTCTGTGATAACTAGAGCATTCCTACATCAAGAGACTTAATACAATCTAGCTGTTGGAATGCCAATTTAATACTGCCAGTTCCTGATAATTCTGTTTCTTCAGGCTGTTTCATGCAGTTTGATTATAGTTAGTGATACTGATTTTGATAGAAGTTAAAACTTGCATACCACACACTTAATATTCTTAACCTTAAAAACTCCATTAGCTGTGCAGTTTGTACCTTCTGTTTTCTGCTGAATACAAGTTTGGAAGTAGATCATTTCTCCCTTGCCATCTTTTGACTGCCAGCTTTTCTTTTTTTTTTTTTCTTCAAATGCTTTCCAGAACTTATGTTTTGAGGTTGGGTCTTGGCCTGGTGTGCTAGTGCAGACTTTTAGAAATATGTTGAATGGTTGTTCTCAACATAGCTGCAGCTGTCATCGTTTACAGTTTTAGTGTTTAGTGAAAAATCAGCTGATGCAGACATGAGATCACAAGCTTCTCTTGATTAAAAAGTAATGCCTATAGAATGGTCATGTCCTGTGTTGGAACTCCATTTCCCTTTTTATCTCCATTTCTCACCTCTTACATTGTCATTGTCATTCGTGTTCAAGCTTGTTCTTTCAGTGTTTTTCATCCACCTTTGCTGGGAATTCCTTTCCAAAGGTTAAAATAAATTAGATTTTTAATATGTAAAACATGTTGAGAGAACCCCTCACCTAACAGTATGGAGTTGTTCTGGGAAGCATGTTAAAGTAATTACTTGGAAAAATCTTGAGAGTGTCTAATGGAAAGCTTTGTAAATAAGTAGTTCCTTGGAGGAGTGGAAAAAGCATAACCTTCCGCAGTTGTAGCTTCTGTATCTGATAAGGTTGTAAGATAAACTGAACTTGACCCATAAAATGGTATAAAAATGTTTGTGGCATACTTAAATCTTTTAAAAGGACAGTTGAAGAATGTGGTACTAGCCAGTGAACTTCTGGAAATATAAACTCAAAGAAATAGAATCATAGAATGGCCTGGGTTGAAAAGGACCTTAAAGATCGTCTAGTTTCAACCCCCCTGCTCTGGGCAGGGTTGCCAACTACTAGAGCAGGCTGCCCAGAGACACATCCAGCCTGGCCTTGAATGCCTCCAGGGATGGGGCATCCACAACCGCTCTGGGCAACCTGTTCCAGTGCCTCACCACCCTCTGAGTGAAAAACTTCCTCCTAATATCCAACCTAAATCTCCCCTGTCTTAGTTTGAAACCATTCCCCCTTGTCCTATCACTATCAACACGTGTAAACAGGCGTTCCCCCTCCTGTTTATACTCTCCCTTCAGGTACTGGAAGGCCGCAATGAGGTCTCCCCGGAGCCTTCTCTTCTCCAAGCTAAACAAGCCCAGTTCCCTCAACCTTTCTTCATAGGAGAGGTGTTCCAGCCCTCTGATCACCTTAGTGGCCCTCCTCTGGACCCGTTCCAAGAGCCCCACATCCTTCTTGTGCTGGGGGCCCCAGGCCTGCACGCAGTATTCCAGGTGGGGTCTCACCAGAGCAGAGTAGAGGGGGACAATCACCTCCCTCTCCCTGCTGGCCACCCCTTTTTTAATGCAGCCCAGGACATAGTTGGCCTTCCGGGCCGCAAGCGCGCACATAGTTGCTGTTAAACTGAGAGGTTACCTGTTACTGCTGCCTAGAGGTATCATCAATACAATTATAGATAAATGACCAGCACATTATTATAGATAAATAACCAGCACAGACATCTAACAGTAGTACTTCAAATTCTGTAATGCCATATTGATGGTAAATATTGAGTGACTGGTAAAGAGTACAATACTGTTTCATAGTTGCCTGTGGAGAGAGGATTATGAGCTGAATCTGGATTAGACAGCAATCAGTCAGTCATGTTTGTGTGTGTAAGCAGAACTGAACTGCTTACATTTTTGCTGAATTCAGACTGAACCAAAGCAACTTCAGTCATAGCTTAACTTAGTACTTTGCAAACCAGTCTTGGTCTATAGTACCACTTCCCTCTTCAATTTCCCTGGTTTCAAGCGAAGTATTGTCCCATAAGGAATTGAGTGTGGGCAGGAAACAAATATAAATTCTCAGTTTACCCATATTGTACTTGGACTTTAGGTTATTAAAACTTTCTTCTAGTGTTCGTGGAACTGAAGTGGTAAAGACAGAAACAAGTTTTCCAATCCAAGGAGCTTTGGGTGTAGATGCCTCGATTTCACTGTAGACTTCTTAGGGGGGAAAAGAAAAGTTCTGATATAGTTGAGTAAAGGTGTAGTCTGAATAAATCTGCCTCAGTGTTGAGGAAGGATTTCATTTTGTGTTCTCCTGGCCAGAGGAGCATGGTCACTGTAAAGCTTCTTGGCATCCCTAATTTTTTACTGTCCAGACTAGTAAGTTTTTAAGCATCTTTGCCAAAGCGATGGTTCTCTTCTTTTTACTGGTATGGGAAAGGATAGTCCCGTAATCATCCAAGTAACAAAGCCAATGGAATCATCAGCAGTCTCGTGTAGGAGTTACTTCAGTAGTATCCAAATACTGTAGTGACATTGGTATTAATTCCCACTTGGGTAGGGATAGCAATTTTTACCTTTGTCTTGTGTGATGTTCCTTATGATCTGTGATCTGCATTGTGTTTGAAGCAAAAAAAGGCCAGAAAGGAGAACTTTAAGTTATTCTACCTCGTTCTCCCTTTTCCCATTCTTCCTTCCAATGCCTACTTTAACAATGTTAAGGTACTAGGAAAGCCCAAGACAATATCTGAAATTCTGTAACTACAAAAATTCATGCTTTCCCAACTGAGGAATGCATCTGTTAACATTTCAAAATTTATTGCTGTGAGCAGCAGTGTCAGAGAACAAAATATAGCCGTAAAGGAATAATTCTGGAAGAAGAGTATGTCTCAGGGGGAAAATTTGGAAGCACGGCAGCATGCATATATATATATATNATTTGGTTTTGGAAGTGGTGATGAGAGCTGTCAACATCCAGGAAATGCTCAGAACAGACAATGTGTAAATAGTTTCAATTTCTGTGTGAAGATATGCTTTCAAAAACAACACTCATGTCTGTGAATCTCCTCAAAGAGCCTTGTTGAAGAATGTATTCTATAACCTAGGCTTTATTCCAGGATGTTTTTGAGGAAGGCTTCTAAATATCTTTTCTTAGATCTTCCATTCAGAAATCGCCTTTGGGGGTTAAATTTTGATGAACAAATAGAACAGTTTGGGGATGGAGTCTGGTGTGGGGTGTGGGACAGCACCAGAGAAAGCAAACTCTCAGGAGGAGAAAATATAGCTGGTGACTGAGGAAGAACAAGGAGGAGGGGAAAGCAAAGGTGTAGAACGAGAACAAAGCAAAAAGCTTGAAATGAAACACACTTAAGTAATAACAGCAAAGAGGGTAGAAGAAATGAAGCAGAAACAAAAACAATGTTGTTGGGGAAAGGCAACAAAAAAAAATGGATAACGAAAGAAAATGAGATTACAAATGTACTACAAATTTGTATACTATATGTTCTGTAATGTATTTTCTTTCATGTTGTGTGGAAAAACACCCAATACGCTGAACTTCGGAGTGGAATAGATGTGACATTGTTCTTGATACTTGAACTAAATTGGCTGAGATTACTAAGTGTGTATATGGATTCCACTCCACATTTGTTCTTATACACTATGTGCTTTGATAGCAACGATTATAAAAATTTCAAACTCTGGTGGTGCCAGGCAATAGTTGTCTAACTTCAGTGCTCTTGGTCCAACATGTATATAAAGTTCATTGTAGAACAAGAACCAACTCATGATACACCAGAGAGGCATTGTCTACTATTCCATATTAGCTGTGTGTGGAAGATGAGGGGAAAAAAAGCTCACAGGTAACTGGTTTCTATGAGACTTGATATCTCCATTTTAGTTTGCAATTAAAATGTTGCAAATGCTGCACACCACCCAGCTCCCCCACCAAATGAAGCCTAACTACTGTGGGTTGTACAAAAATGTTGTCCCCACCACCACCTCACTTATACAATTCATGCACTTTATAACCTATAGCATCACTTGTGCATTTCATATTCTTTCTACTACAGACATAAGTATGATTATTTGCATTTTTATATGAAATTTCTGTCAATCCCTGAGTGATTCCCGGATCATTGGAGGTAAAGCTGTACAACTTGATTGTTGCACTTTTTTTAAGTTGTTCTCAATTCAGTGTTTTATTATTCAGTCATGCCCTTAAGATATTTGTGAGCTTTTAAAAATAATCTTATACATCTCTGCATTAGTATATTTTGAACATATTACTTGTATGTAAAGGCCAGTGTATACAAGAGGCTGTAGCCTGGTTTTAAAGAAGTTTTATCAAAATTCAACTGACTTGAAAGGCATAACAAAGGGAAGTATAAAACAGATTTTGGTTTGCGCAGTCCTTTAGCACGATCCTTGTTTGTTTCTTCTCTTCTTTTATTGACAAGGAAGTGGTTTTTACCTAGTCCTTGAAGTAATACATAGTGTTTCTTTCTAACTAGAGGTTTCCTGTTGCTTTGGTCATGAGGCAAAATAAGCATCTATATTCTATGGGCATTTCTTGGACTGACTTGCAAGAACTGCTGTAATGTGGCTTGACATTGTCTTTGGTAGCTCTCCCTTTTGTCTACTATGCTTCTAGAATATCAAAGGAAAACGTGTAAGGCTGCTTTGTTTCCCATGATTTCCGTGGTCATATGAATGTTGCTTCTTCTGACTTATTTACAATGTTAACTTTAGCTAAAGTAAAACTTTATTGTAAAAATAAAAAACTAACAAGAAAATCTATATAGATGGGCCTATAAATTCAGTCAACCCTTACATTTGAATAAAGTAGTGCCAATTAAACTTGCTTGTACTGTCGCAGAACATTAGTAAAACTTGGACTAATGGATCCTATGGCTCAGAGTATAAGTTGAATATTCAGACTTTTTTAGAGGGGAAAAATACACATGTTTAGGAATGCATTGGAAATAAATACTTTAAAACCTTGTAGCCTTTAAACTTCTGGTCTGTTCTACTCAAATTGTACTTAATTGACAATAGACTATTAGAATCTCAATATTAGAGACTGCTTTGATTACAACTGATGAATGGGTTCCCATTCCTATTGAAAAGTGGCTAACAGATAACATCTGCCAAAGTTACTTGAATTGCCTTAAATCCATCTGCCCTTGTACCATGTTGCATTGTAGCATGTTCTTTTACAGTTCTTAACCTGTAATCTCACTTTGTTTGAAATCTATTGTCAAACTCTAAGGGCATAGTCTGAAATTTTTGTGCAAACAGTTTTAAATCTCCATTAAATTTTTTGCTGCTCATGGATGGTGTTACCCAAGCTATCTGAAAAGCATAATGTTTGAAGACTTGTTTCTGTATCACAAGTTCAATCTTAATTCAGTTCATGAAACAGAGTATCTAACCAATAGGGTCGTGATGAAACTAAACAACAAAGAGAATTTTTAAAGCTCTTCCCTTTAGTTAGATATTAAAGACCAAATGTGTAATAATCATGATTAAAATTCAATTCCAATGTCCATAAGCATGTTTGCAAAAGGAGTAACATTTTGTTGTTTTAGAATATGCTGTACCTGTGGTACTAGGAAAGACCTTAGGCAATTTGGGATGGAATTGCTCCCACAAGCCTGAAATAAATTGGTAGGTGTGTAAGGGGCTGAGAAGGTAGAGTATATCCAATGTGGACACAGCTGTGGGGCCAAACCAATGAATATTTAAANAGCCTGAAATAGTAGTGATGATAAGCAGCTGAATTCTTAGGACAAGAAGGTGCTTTAGTATCTTATCTCAGTAATGGAGGTGAAACCTTTTGTTTGTTACAGTAAGTATTGTTATTGAGAAAGAATCTACTGTAAATTAGGTTTGTCTTTTTTTCCCTCCAAACTAGCAAGTCTTTCTTCTGTATGTTTCCCTTCCTTCATAGGGATTGGACAGAGGTTACTTCTGTGTGAGAGGGAAGATGCTTTCAGAAGGTAATTCAGCAACATCTTTTCCTGTACCTTTTGACCTGCCACCAGAACAGTATGGAAGCAAAGGTAAGGTGTGACTTCAGAAGAAAAGTACATGTATTACAGAAGGAGCAAACTAATCTGAGTAACTCTGTCACTTTAACACTTATGTTCCAAAGCTTTATTTTAACATTATTGTGGCTTGACTTTGTATTTGAGATGGTATCAATCCCACATTCCAGTTGAAATTTTAAAGAAAGCAATTATAGAGTCTTTTGGTTCTAATTTTTCTTTATTGTTATTTAGGTTTTGAATCGATCTTGTCTTTTGTCATGCTGGTAGTGGTAGTTGTACCTGTGCTAACTAGTTTAGTGGGTGGTCTTGTCTCTTTGTTTGACTTTAGTATGACTTTAGGTCTGCTGTTTTAAGACTTGCAGGAATATGATGCATGTTAAGTTTTGTAACTTGCAAAGATGGTTTGTCTGCCTTAAGAGCGTCCTGCATTCTTTTACATAAAAAGAATTCTTAAATAGTATTCTAGCTTTCCCTGTGGGGAAAAAAAATGGCTTAATGTAGAAATGATTATATAAACTATTTACTACTGTTTTATTTAGTATAAAACGTTGTACATTTAAGTACTATCAATGTTTCTGGGGCGGGAGAGGTGATGGGGTTAGGCCTGAGTTACTTGCTAACTAAAGGGGAAGAATATACTGCATATTATCATTGTTAGTGACCTGGCTTTCAACTCTTCCTAAGAATGTAAGTGGTCATATATCAGCTGATGTTCCATTAAGTGCTGTGAACATCTACACCTGTGGGTGATTTCTTATGTAGTGCCAGTTGTAGTTGTGCTCAGGGACATGCATGCATAGATATCTGGTTGGTAACTAATGCTCAAACTGATGTTTTTTGAAAGTTTTTTCTAAAACTGCATACTTATATTTTTGAAAATTTTAAAACAAAGATTAAAAGTTAAAATCTGTGTGTGTATTTTCAAATGTGTATTACGTACTATCTTCCTTCTACAAAAAAGTAGTTGTATAGTATATATTTTTTTAATTCCTGCATTTAACCAATTATGTCAGTGATTTTTGTGTATATTTCATCTAAACAGAGGTTTTTTCCAAATAACCTCTTTTGCATGGAAAACTTCTGCAGGGAATTTTTGTCTTTAGTTCAGCTTTTGAGTCTCGGCTTTCTCCTGCAAAATGAATAGATGTCAGAACTCAAGTTGTCTAAGCTTTGGCAATAGACACAAAGTCAGCTGCCTATGCCTTTTCACATCTCTTTCCTGAATATTGTGTTTCAGTTCTTCCACCTCTTGGTGGAAAAGATATTTAAAGAATATCCATGTTATGGGATGGACTCATAAAATAATCTGTCTGTAACAATACAGTTATCAACTCCCAAGGTCTCTAGACAGTAGTATAAATTTATTTTAATGAAGTCTTGAGAAGCAGAAATGCGAGTAATTATCCTTTCCCTAAAGAAACCGTTTTGACTGATCCCTATAATTGAAGGAGGAAAGGCTCCAGGGTTCTTCCGTGAACTCAGATTCTCTGAACATGGGAAAGCAAATTATAGATCACTTTCATATAATCAGAAAACTCCTATTAGCAGCAGGAGGGAAGAGAAGCGGGTGGAATAGTGAACAGATGGTCAGTAGAAGAGCCATACATTTGCAATCTAAAGCTCAAAGTAGAAGATAGGTGTATCAAAATGCATTTTTTTCTGGGCTTTTACAACTTCCAATCTTGGATCAGACATACTTAACTGTTACAGAATTACATTATATAATAATGCAACAGAGTGAAAGAAAGGCAGTTCCTTAGTCTGTGGAAATCTATTTGCAGAGATTCTTCTTTGTCATTCTGTCACAGTGGCTTTGTTATATTAACTGGGATTTCAGATGTGACCTGGCTTCCAATGTGAGAGTTCTTTAAATTGTGACTGGGTTACAAGACAGAAATTTAATGCTTGAACTGTTCAAACCCTCTGGGGAAAAATAAACCTACGAAGTAGGGGGGAAGTGACTTCTGATAAACAAGTTCTTTCCCACTCAGTTTTCTTTTCAGTGTATGTATTTAAATCAAGGAAACATACTAGCTGTTCAGTTGACTAACAGTACACAGTAAATTGTATATATACAAGAACATAAGATGGGTTCCAGTATTACATTACTTTCGGTTATTTTGCTTTTTGTTGATGACTTCTTCTTTCCTGAGCCATTCTAATAACTTGTGAAAATGTGTTAAAATGTATTTCATTATTTCCCAGAAGAAACCAAATTTATCCTTGTTAACTGGGGGCTAAAGCTGTCAAATGTCATACTATGAGAAGCTGGAAGAATGGTGGGCAAATGAGATGGAAATTTGCTTTAATGCAAGTTAAAGCATTGTGGAAAAATGAACAGTCCACTTAACCATTCATTAGTTCTTTCGCTAAAGTTTGCAACCTCTGACAGTTCTGATTTCATTTTATTAAGAACACACAAAAGGATCTGTCACACATCTCACATGAACAGGTTTCTCATTTGTGGAGGGCCCTTCTCACTTCTCAATTTTCCATTGCCACACTGGAAGAGCAAATTGACCTTTTCCTTGTAACTCCAGATATTTAGTACTTGGTATTTTGTCCAATTTTCAATAAGTAGAAATTGGGAGTATGGTGAAATTACATTTAGTGGATATTTGTAGTGATTTCAGGGAACTAGTAACACCATCATTATTACACACAAATTGGTGTTCAGTGTTGATGAAAATAAGAAAAACTTCGTGGCATTTTTGCCTCCAGTTCTGGTGGGTTTAAATATTTGACTAGAAAAAAATATTTCAAGAGTAGGGATAACTTTTTCTTATCCTGTCTTGTGCTAGTGACAGTGCCTAAAAGAAGAGATCAGTGTCTTGTCCAGCTAAGCTAAAGTAATCCTGTGTTACTCTGAGCTCCCTTACAGGGACCTGCTGTATCATCAGGATTGCAGATAAGTCCTGGGAGAGTGTCACTCTACTTGGACTCTACCTTTCTCACAACTTTTGTCTTTCATCCGTAGAATTCTCTACTTTTTCCACCAGGTAATTAAAACATCTGGGAAGGAATTAAAATTAAGAAAGAAGACTTGTGGGGAAGTCATTCGCATTCTTAAATATCTTCCTTTTTTCTAATTAATACTGCATAGCTACATGGAACCTGTGTGCTTTCTAGAGTTTGCAAGAACTTAACTTGCAGCATCCTATTCACATTTTTAGAGAACTTCAAGTCCTCTCAACATGCTTAATATTGTACAAACCCTAAGACAGTATTTTTTTCTTCTTCTGAGGTGAGCACTGGAAGCTAGGCCCCTTTCTAGCATTACTAATATATTCAATAGACAGTATTTCACTTACTAGATTAAACACGAACGACAGTGGTAAGTAAAAATCTGAGTATGTCTAGAAGTTTAATTTTTTATTTGTAAAGTACCAAGTACTCATTGTCATTGTACTTCATATATCAGGGTGGTCTAGTTGGGGGAATGGGGGAGTTGGAACCAATCTCCGGCAGTGTTGGCATCCATTTCCTTCCTAGGTGTAACCAAAAGCATTATTATTGACTGGTAAACCTGACATATGAAGTTGCAGCTGTCTTCAGACAGGTTGATATCAGAGTTCAAGTATAACATTTGGTTGTATGGCGAAACCTGTTTTTCTTCAAGCTTTTTAAAATGGTCATGAAGAAATTAACACTTTGTATGAGAGGAAACTTGAGTTAGTCAATAGTTAGTTGTACCACTTCAGGGTATTGTTTTAGTAGGTTTATGGTCTTAGACCAGGATGGTCCACTAGATTCTCTGGTCTGATTTGCCACCTGTTGCTAGCCAATTTCTTTGAGCTCAAAGCTTGTGTTTGGCTGAGAGAGATCTTCTCGAATATGCTTCAGGTCATTAGTTGTGTCATTCATCAGAAAGTCAATATTTTGCTTCAGTAGTTGGTCAACCCAAGCATTTAAAATAAGCATTTTATTTTGGTTATTCTTTTTCAGAGTAGATGTATGATGCCCAGTCTAGTTGTTGCACTTCCATGTGATTTGCTCCATCGTGCAGACTGCAAGGTTTATAGCTGAAGTCTCAGGAAATTTAACAATATGTCATCCTAACAAATCAGAGTTAATGTTGCACACTGAACCTTTACTTGGGTATTTTTCCTTTAGACTATTTCTTCCCAGCTGCTTTAAATTGCCAGCACAAAACAAGAGAAATGGAGTTACAGGGAGAAGCTATCAGTTTTACCATGTATGATATACGTAGCTTGCATTTTTTTTATTGCTGTAGGGAATAGCATGCGCGTTTAACATCTGGCAGTTTTAAAATAAAGAGCAAGATCATTCCTATTCTGAAGTGATGAAGGACCTTATTAATTTTTAGCAGATAACATCTGTTATATGCAACTTGTCCATTACTAACTCTTTGCAAATTGCTGTTTTGAACGATTGCAGTTGTTCACCTCCAATTGTCAGCTGAACAGCAGAAGCCTATTTGTGGGCAGCAGATGCATCTTCAGGGCAAAACAAAATTAAGAAAAAAAAATAATTATCTGGTAGATGATAGAACTACTTCATACCTGTACAGATAAGCTATATAGGTACAATGATCTCCTGTTGGTCAATGGCAGGAGTTCAGATCAGCGTATTTCAGGCTATCACAGCTGAAAAGGCTATGATAAAGCTGGATATGTTAACGATACTAAGATTAAATGTGTGTGTGTATACACACACCTATATATATTTTTCTGGCCTATATATATAGGCCAGAAAAATATATATATGAGAGTTCCTTGGAAGTAAAACAGATAATGATTCAGTCTGGTATTTGGGAAACAATCAGACAACAGCCAATCTCAGCTAGACATATTTATAGATTAAATTTCTTTGTGCTTTGTTGATAACATTCAGACTTTTTTCCCCTCTCTTGAATCTTTTGGATAAGTACTGCTATTTTACTGGATAAAATTCTCTTCTCATCAAGCTCCTTTGTCTCATCTCACTTGCAATATTATTATTTTTCCTATTTGTGGCCAGGCCCAGAGAGTTGTGGTAAATGGAGTTAAATCCAGCTGGAGGCTGGTCACAAGTGGTGTCACCTAGGGCTCAATATTGGGGCCAGTTCTCTTTAATATCTTTATCAATGATCTGGATGAGAGGATTGAGTGCACCACCAGTAAGTTTGCAGACAACACCAAGTTGAGTGGGAGTGTTGATCAGCTTGAGGATAGGAAAGCTTTACACAGGGATCTGGATAGGCTAGATTGATGGGCGAGGCCAACCGTATAAGGTTCAATGAGGCTAAGTGCTGGGACCTGATTCTATGATTCTGTTACGTCTCTCACCAATACAGGTTGGACTGATCCTTTCGTGAAAGCACAGCACTTCAGAGTGCTTGGGGATTGATTCTCCCAGAAATATCACCTCTGTTTTCACTACATCGAGAAATGTCTTACAACAGACTCATATTGCACAAAGGGATACAGCCCCAGTTTTTAGCATGGGCAAAGGTAGAAGCTTTGAATCATGCTTGTGGATGTTGTGATGCAACTTGACTGCCAGCTGTGTCCAGTTTACCTCCCCTCCCTTTTCAGGAAATTTTCTCTTAAAGTCCTAGTGTTAGGAGGCTGGTGCCAAAAGTTTGTAAGAGTAGCAATACAGCATTGAGACACTTTTCATAATAGCAGTTTCTTTGTACCCAAGTGGGAGGCACTGTAGCTCATCTTGGAGTGAAACAGGTAAAGTCCTGCAAGTACAAATTCACAGTGGCTTTGAGGAAAACATTACTGATATTGAAGGAAAAGATGTTTCAACCTGCAGGATACTTACTATAGTTGTCAGATTGACCTGCCATCTGTTCTGGTTCATGGTTGACCACGGCCATTGTGTCATTTGTTTGAGACTTGTACTAACATTCGTTATGTATATTCCATGAATATATATATCAAGCTCCTGGCAAAAGCTACTGTTCATCCTTATTGCATCTTGTTTCCCATGTAGTGATTAGTTAGTATGGGAGCCATGGAGTGAATTGACTAAAGATCTTCATATAATAACTAAGATTTAATATTGAAATTGTCTTGAGAACCTCAGGAAGTCAACTCAGTCCATAGAGTTCATCAATTCAGTCATAAATTCTTCATGCCAGACTTCACCTCTGTTTTTTGCAACTTTATAAAACTTGTTGGGGTGGGAGTTGCTTGGTTTCTTGTTTTGTTGTTGTTTTTTCTCAAGGAGTGGTCATAGTCATGGCCTTCAGGAATTTCCTTATTTGGAAATCATATCCTATATCCCCCATCTATGCCTGGTCTGCCTTTCCCCCCTTCCTGAGATCTTTCAGGTAGATTTTTTTTCATTGAGAAGAACTGAAAGGACAAGATAAACTGCTTTTTAAATACCATGTTGTCATCCCCACCACCACCAAAAGGAGGGGAGAAAAGAGCCTGAAGTGTGCATCTTCTGCAAATGCTGAAAGGAAGAACTCTCCAATTTCATGAAGCAGGAATTAAGTTTGCCAATTATTAGAATGTGTATGTAGAATGACTTGAGCAACCTTTCTATATATGTGACCATTTATTTATTCAAAACTACTTCTTTCAACTGGAAGGCTTGTGAAATGTTGTGAAAGAGGATGTAAGAATCCATTCTGTGTTGAGAAATCAATGAGGAATAACTTGCACAGATCTCCATTCACAGTGCAAAGATGCTTGTATGTTAAACTGGAGGAAGACGCTTTAATTGAATTTTATACTTATTCAATTGTATGTTCCTTTAATTCACAGACTTTCTGGGTTTGGCTGTACATACTGTACTACCATCTGTCATAATCATGAGAACATGAAGTTTTAAAATGGCTTATATGTACGCTTTTGACCTACACAATATACTGCATTTGTAAAATACTGTTTTTAAAACTTGCAAAACAATCTTGTACCATTGCTAGCTCATGATTTCATATTCTGTAAAACTCTCAAAATGTGCGAGATTCTTTAAGTGATTAATCAGGTGTACTTGAAAAAATTCTTTCTCCAGGGCCTTTCTATCTTTAAATGAAATGTGATAGTCTATTCAGTTGTGAGAGAATCAATCTTAAAGTAGCTGTGGGATAGGAATAGCCACATTTGTTTTACTGTGAACTAACTCTAGTGCTAGAGTTCTGCTGCTTTATAAATGATGCAAGGAGGCAGTAATACTGGGTTAGACAACAATAATTCCAGTGAGGTGTAGTAGAGACAATTAAGGTATCAGAAAAGGCAGATTAGATTTGCTCAACATACTCACCTTCCACACCTTTCAGACTTTAAAAATGCATAGTGAGGCTATAAATAGGGAATAGTTAATGTTTTTGGTCTTCTTCCAGAAGATCAACAGATATAACTTTCAAAAGCTTGGAATCATTTTAGTGTACCACAGTAAGGAAGTAGGGTCATATGGCATTTGTACACAGTCATTGTCTTTCTTTGTTTTTCTGTTCTCTCTCCTAATAAGTGATAAATCATTTTTAATTTTGCCTGACATTAAAAGTAACTAAAACTATAATTTGTTTCAGCAGTAGTTTTACACACAAATTTTCTTGGAAATCTGATGTTTTTCCTAAGAAAAAGCAGGCTAGGTTTATATAAACTTCCTTGAGAAATCCTTCTGAAAGGAAAGAAGGAATTTTCTCTATTTCAATAGGAGTAGCCTGAGAGAAGTAGAATAAAAGCATGGCTTTGTAGACCAACTGCTTTTCCACAACATATGCATAGGCAGAGGAAGAGCCTAGAGCAGGTTGCAGAGCTAGTGGTTGGCTCCAGCTGCTTTGCCTTTTCTTCCCAAGAAGCTTCTATATTCTGAGAAGTGGAGGGAGGGAACAGTTTGCTGCAGACCTGTTGCTCATCTAAATATCTGATGTTTAGAGAAGCGAGGTGTGAGCTTGAACATTTTGGAGTTCAGGTAGGGTTATTCTTAGATACTGGAAACTCTAAATCTTACCTTTTTAAAAAAAAATAAAAATAAAAATTTTCAGTAAGCTGAAATTGTGCATGGGATCATATGATAACCAGTGGGAGCTTTGACCTTTCTTCCTCCAAAGGGAAGGGAAGAGGAAGATCAGAATTTTACATTTAATAACAGATCTTTTCCTGAGCATGTTTTTGTTTTGGTTTACAGATCAACCATGGATTTGGAATATTCCTTACACTAATGCCCCTGATACACATGGAAATATGTGGGTTCCATCATGAACGTTACCAGTGTTCTGTGATACTTCACTTACTGACACTGAGCCTACCATGCCAGATGCAAGACTTCTTATTTGTGTTTTTAAGCTATAATGTCTGCTACAATGGCTAAGTTCTAGTTGAAAGATAATTGTTGATAATGAGGAGATTCTTAGAGAATCTGTAACTATGTTATTATAAATGAACTTGTAACATGGCATTTTTAAATACCTTTTTATATGCTTTTTCATTAATCCTGTTTCCAGTATGCTTTTCAAGATTAAAACAAGTGAAGATTGTTCTCAGAGATTCTTTCTGCATTTTCAGCTGTGATGGATTTTAATTTTATTGTTCTGGGAGACTGTCAGTTGGCCCTAGTAGCTCTAATAATAGTTGTTTGTAAAACTTAAATAAAAATAAAGTTAATCTTGTTTATATATCTTTTGTTCCATCTTCTAAGTGTGTACATTGCAAATTGGATTGAACGCTTGCTTTGGTAACTATCACTTCTAATGCAAGCTCTGTTATTTGCTGTTTTGGCTTCTTGTAGTATGTCACATCAGTTATTTCCTAATTTCCCCCTTTTTTCTCCACTTGCAGACATCCAACTACTGTCAAAAACATTAAATTGGGTGGGCTTGGGTGCTGAAGAGTAGTCTTAAATATGCTGTAGGATGTATAAAAAACTGGTCCTGCAGCCCCAAATCTTTTTGTATAGTTCAGTAATTCAATCATAATTCCCTCTGGATCCCAAATAATCTGACTGGGTAGCAGTTCCAGTGCTGCTGCTTTCATTTTGCAGTGTCATTCCCCAAGATGGTTTGGACTACACTGGGGCTGCACTACTTCCCAATGTTTGCCTAATGTCTATCCTTGTTTCCTTCAGAAGTTGCCATGTGTGTCTTTAGAAAATCATCCAGCCCCAGCTGTACGAGGTCCTGTACTGATTTTATAAACTAGCCATGGTAGAGGTCACAGTGTGGAAGTGAAGCAAACTCTGCAGAGCTGCCATATGTCCTGCAGAAGGAGAGATCAAGTTGGACGACTGGCAATCTGGTTTCATGGTTACACTTCCACATCGGACTGTGTCGCTGTATCCATTAACATAATGTGATAGTACCAGTTTACTCCTTCCTGGGATGAGACAGGAAACTGAGTTGCTTGTGGTTTTTGAAAAGATGAAATCTATCTGGGGCAACATAACACTATAGTGCCTCACTGGACTTGCGTAGTAAAGCAATGACCTAATTTTGGCTTAAGACAATGATCCAGTTCAATATTCACTGCTATTGAGATTAGATCTGGTACTATGAAATGTAAAAAGGCGTGAAAGGTTCCTTGTGGTTTGTTCACATTAGGTGTGCAAACGTGCAATGATATTATCGCTGTCTCATTTGGTGGATTTTCTGGATGTGTCAATGGGCTTTTTCAGTAATTAGTAATATGTTAATTCTTTGTACTTTCTGCTGTTAAGACTTTCTATGATTTTGATATTCCAGCCTGTCTTCCAATAATATAAATTAAAAAATATTTTTTTAATTTTTTTTAATTTACAAAGAAAGTAACAAATAACTGCACATAAAATTCCAAGTAAATGAAAATGAGCAAATACAGATGTAATGCCAAGAACTGAATATGAAGCCAGTAAACTCATATAGTATATAGATACTCACTTTGATATATCTTAGCTACCCAATGTGCTTATCTGAAAAAGCTCAAATGGATTTTCATGTTCTTTATAATGCTAAATACTACCTAATTCCACAGATATTTCCATTCATATCAGTGAAGCTGATGAGATTTTACAGCTCTAGAGTTTATCACCATGACCAAGCTTGTCAAAATTTTAGCCAAACACTGACATAAGCCATACCATTCCATCTCTCTTACCTCTGAATTTCTTTTAATCTGAGCAACTGTAACTGGCATTCTGAAGGACAAAAGCAAGAAACATAGTGAAAAGTACTGATGGCGCTGAAACGAGCGCAATAACATCAGAGAAATAATTTCTTATTTTAATTTACAGTCTTTATACCTTTTTTTTTTGTAATATGTTAGCTTTTCTGCTTCTTCATTTATCAAAATTGATTCTACTTACTCTTTTTCTGACTCCTTTCTGACTATATACAAGTTGATTTATGCATCTAGGTTTTTCCCTTAACATGTCAATCACTACTGTACATAGTTCTAGTACCAAACTGGAATCTTAAATATATGGTCTCTGGGAATTGTATATTGACCACTTCTCTTTAATTTCTTTTAAATTGCCTGTTTCTTTCAATTACTTTTGTAATAGCTCTGGCCCCTTTATTTGCATTAGATTTTTAACTTCTTTTTAAATACAGATGGTTATTAAAACAGCATCCTGCTTTGTGAAGTCTTGACTGTACTGAAATGCACAGAAGTTCAGAAGTTTTGGCATTGAATTCATCATGCTCTCCCCTTGTGGCTTGTTTTCTTCTGTTCTTTTGGAGGTGGAAAGGGTAAAGTTGAGGTGATTTTTTTTGGTGCTTTTTAAATCTATTTAACACGTTTGCAAACTATTACGATGCTACAAATAACATTATAGTCCATATTTTCTGAAAAATCCTCCATGGAAGTACCTGTAGAGACGCATCTTTCTCGTGACACCTTGCATGACCATCATTTTGCTCTTTTTGAGGAAATAAATATATCGTATATGAGTGTCTTTTTATTATGCTTACTTAGAATTCCCCTGAATTCTGCTCTCTTCCTTTCCTGCTAGGCTATTAGAAGGAAATGGGTAAGTAACCCAACAACTTCTTGATTGGTTCTGCTATGCAGATTAATTAATGTACTGCTTTTTCTTATGAATACCACAAAAAATAGTCATATTTCTCTGGAGATATCACCAGTGAAAATCTTAAACAATGTAGGATACTATTTTCCAACACAATTCTCGTGTCTTTTGTTCACAGTATGTTAAACATCTAAACACTTCCTTGTTTTATAGGCTCCTTGCAGTGGTACATATGTGGGTAAAAGAAGAACTTTCAGCCATCTATTTATACCTTAAAACCTTTTGGATGTTTTTCTTCTATTTTGATGCTTTTATCTCTGCAAAGAAAGGAAGCCATAATATAGTAATAAAATGAATTCTAACCTGTAGGGGTTGCCCATTGCTCTGCCCTTGGTAAAGTCAACTTCTTTTGTTCTTACCAAATACGTTGTTTTTCTTACAAACATTGTCTTAAAGTAAGATGAAGGCAGTGTCTTTTATTCAACTGAGATCAGAGAATACAGCTCTCAGGCATGCAGGCCTGGGTTGAAGAAGGTAGGCATATTACCTCTACCTACAGACCTTGCTTTTTGAAAGTGTATTCCATATGGATAATGTTCATCTCCATGTACGGCTACAGCTTAGGCATTTCCTTATGTTGACTAAAGTTTGCTCCCATGTAGTGCAAACATTAGATGTAGGTTACAGCTCTGCAAGATGCACAAGAAAAAGCAGTAGGAGGAACTTGAAGGAAGGCTGCCAAAGCCCTACAGGACACAGCCTGGTGCTTTGAAAACTCCAGAGGAAGATGGCACATTTGGGAAAAGCTACTTTACTGTGGATAATAAAACTAGAGGAAAAAAAAAAAACACACACACAAAAAGACAAAAAGTGGTTTTGTTATATAGAAATGAGAGACAATATAACTTTATATTACAGAACAGACATATCCTGCAGGCACAGAAAACTGTAAAATGACTTTTCCAATGATTTGCCTGTATGTATGGAAAGGTAACAAAAAGAAATGTAAGTATAAACAAAAAACTGCTCTGAATTGCGTTGGTTTGTAATGCAGTTTGGAAAACTAAACTATCAACTCAACTGTGTTTTTCTTACCTGTAGAAATGCTAGAAGTTAAACAGCATGCAACTGTAAATTAGCTTCCAAAAGAGG
Source organism: Anseranas semipalmata (assembly GCA_013399115.1). NCBI lineage: Eukaryota > Metazoa > Chordata > Aves > Anseriformes > Anseranatidae > Anseranas > Anseranas semipalmata. The sequence goes on from VXAA01004466.1 coordinate 154,543, forward strand.
TAGTTGTTCCTGAGGAGAGCTCTTGAGGAGTCGCTTGTAGGGACTATTAAATCCCAAGTCTCTCTGTCTCACATTCGCAATAGTAAGATTTAATCTTCAAATAAAAATATCCTCTATACGGTATGCTCTAAGTATAAATGAAAGTCTTCCCTAAGAAGTCTAGAATATGAATATCCTTCCTCTTTAATAACTGATGTGAAAAAGATGGAAGATGTAGTCACATTTCTCATTTCTGTAATTCTTTTTTATACAACCACATTCAGTCGTCTTTCTGCTTTGTGAGAAATGCAGCTGGATAGGTAAAGGCAAGAAGTGACATTCTTTACTTTGCATTCAGCAGGACTCCACCAGAGATGTAATCTGTTTGGAGCAATTAGCAATGCAACAGGCATGTTGAAAGGTTTAGCCTATTCTAAATGCCCAAAGTGTTGCATGTTTATGAATTTTTTTTTTTCTCCAGATTTGTTTGCTAATGTCAAGGTTATTAAGTTTCAAAAGAAGTTTTGTTCTGCCTGAGAGGTAACTGGACACTGGTTGCTTTGCTCCCCTTACAAGATGCTTTACTGTGTATAAAACTTGCTTGGGAGTAAACTGCAGCTCTCACACAGCTTCTCCGAAGACAAGCAGTGCATTTTAGTTAAGTGTACCAGCCTATCACTTGCAAATGTGATGCTTAATTAAAAAATACTGACACTATCAGCGAGATACAGAAACCAATCTCTTTGTGAGTCTTCCAAGTTATTTGCTGACATATTAATAATAGCTCTGTTCTGGTCAGGCATTTGTTAGTAATCACTATTAGGATACTCAGTGACTGCAGCTTTCTTATTTACAGGGTTATCATTTAACAATATCACTAGAACCAGCAAATACATTGATTTTTTTACTATTTACAGTTGTGCTCAACCTCACCACCATCAATCATTTTGTCCCTAAAAACACGCACAGATAAACACAGTGGAACTGCGTGCTTGTGGTGCTGAGGTGTAAGGCAAATGTAGCAAATTTCCTGATGATGATACCACAAGTGAATGTGCTGAGGTTAATGGCAATGCATTCAGCGTTCGGGCTCCCAAGATGTTAATTTGGGTTTGGGGTTAATTTAAATATCATATTTTTTTCACCTGAAACTAAAAGATAACTTTTTTTGTCTTATGCCAGTGAACACACTGTAGTTTTTTATTCAACCGTGCTTAAATGCTCTGGGTGAGCAACTGCATCTTTACCCTGTGCGTGCTCTTCTCATACTCAAATTTTTCCAGCTATCTACAGAACTGCGATGTGACCTTTTTTAGAACAAAGTATTATTTAGAATAAGTACCTTAATTAAAACAGCGGAAGTAAAGGAAGGAAAAAGAGCTTAAAAAAATAAAAGGTACCATACCTGTGCTATTTGCCAGCCATTTTTTGTTTTCCACTTCAGGATTCCAGTCAATATAAACTCAGATTTTCTCTGTCCCTTAATAGGAAGCATGTCCTTAAAATGCTACTTTCTCAAGAGATTAAATCACTGCACATACTGCACGTACTAATGCTTTAGTTTGGTGAAGATCAGATTTGACAAATTAAGATCACTTGCAATTTTTGATGCCCAATGACAATTGTATGCTTCATTGTTTTTCAGAAACATGCCAGATGTTCTGTACCTGTATTGATGTAATGCTGCCTCTACACATAAGACCAACACAAAACATTCATTAAAAAAAATCATTCATTAAAAAAAATATATATAAATATATAAATAATAGGAAGAACTGTGACTCGTTGGATAATTTTCCTTGGATAATTCTTTGGATAATGCGATCATTCTTCACATTACTTTGGCAATCACATTGATGTCATGGTTGCAAGCAGGTTAAGGCTCATGTTCCCATTGTGCTAATCCAAGCCACCGAAGAAAAACTTTGATGGACAGAAGCTTCAGAGCAGGCTGAGCATGCTCACTCGATTCTGTTGCGTTTGCTGGGAGAGCACTGATTTAGACCCATCTTCTTTCTGACTGGCAAAGCAGGGCAATAAAGTTGTTTTTTTTTTTCCTCTAGCAGAAACTGTCAATAATTTTAAAGGAACACCAGCATTTTTAATGGAGGCATGTGGTTACCTTTTGCACTTGGCACAGAGTCTGGTTAGTTTGACTGGCATCTAGTCTTCTTTTTTGGCTGTTTTATGTCTTCCAGCGTCGCTGCTAATTTTAATTGCCATATGCCAGTGTATGCTGAAGACTAATGAAGAGGGAATAAAACTGCAACATAATGTGTTATGTATCACCTACGACTAACAGTAAGTAGGAAAAACAAAGAGGAAGCGTGAGTCTCATTCATCCTCATCTGTTGGTTTGCTGTGCAATGTGGGAAATGACTTGACTCTTCTCTGTGCTGTGCTGCCCAAGCAGATTGCTTGCCATGCCATCCTTGGGGATCCTCTTGAAAACCAGCGCAGAATTGCGCACACTCTGCCTGCAGGACTCAGACCCGTGCCCGAGATGCAAATACATCTCAAGCTATGAGGTGACCAATGATTCTTACACTAAGTGTACCATTATCTGTCGTTAAGGGAGATTTGTAATTACTAAGAATATCTTAGTTCCTATCGCATTTTTGCTGCAACTTAATTAATGGGGGGGGTACCTCATTAACCTACTTTCTAAAATAAAATGTATGTAACTTGTCTTTTGCTGGAAAGGAAAAGTGTTTATATATGAATATGTTTTCCATAGGTGAATTCTAACCCCCACCCCCCCCAATTTTGAAGTAGAATTCAGCACTGTGGTAATTGCCAGACATTGCTGACTTTATCTTTTTATAGTAACAATCATCTTTCCAGAAGGTTTTGATCGAGATCGCTTTGACACTGAAAATAACACCGCTTTAAAGTCGAAGAGCTGCATCTGTCCTTCATGCGCAACCCCCTGGAAAGCCGGGTGCCGGAGAACGGAGGTGTAACAACTTTCTGAGGAAAGAACCAGCCCTGTGAAGAAAGAAGTGCCCTCTCTTGGCACAGCGGAGTAATTCCTCTTGCTTTGGTGGCACGGGCGTACCGTCACCTTCAGGAGTTTGTTGCTGCTGTCCGTGGGGCTCCGCGGCCAGCCCCGTGCCCGAGGCGCCGCAGCGCTGCAAGATGCCCGCCGGAACGCTCGCCCTCGAGG
>VXAA01004466.1:158164-279360 GCA_013399115.1 Anseranas semipalmata
GCGGGCCGGTCCCGCGGGGCGGAGGATGGCGTGCCGCGGCGGCGGCGGCTGCTGCTGCTCCAGCGCGGGTCGCCTGAACGCGGACAACGCGCGGTTCCTCCTGCTGGCGGTGCTGATCGTGCTGTACATGCTGTGCGGCGCCGCCGTCTTCTCGGCCATCGAGCTGCCCACCGAGCGGGAGGCCAAGGAGCGCTGGGAGGAGCGGCTGGAGAACTTCACCCAGCGCCACAACCTCAGCCGCGCCGAGCTCCGCGACTTCCTCCGGGAGTACGAGGAGGCCAGCGTGGCCGGCATCCGCGTCGATGACATCCGGCCCCGGTGGGATTTCACCGGCGCTTTCTACTTCGTGGGCACCGTCGTTTCCACTATCGGTGAGTGCCGAAACTCGCGGCGGGGAGGGCGGCGGCCGGGGCCGGGGCCGGGGGCGCCGTGGCAGAACCAACAGGTCGGTGGGTACCGCCTGCTCCGTTCGTGAATGAACCCAAGTTTATTCGGGTTGAAGGAGTCTTCAGGGGAGGGTGATATTGAATAGAAATTCCGGGGGGGGCTGAGGAGAGTGCATGAAGATGGAAAGGGACCTGACATAAGCACCCCAGGGAGCCTGTGGGTGTCAGCAGCAAGGCTTCGTTCAGCTGCTGTGGGCAGCTAAAAGCCCCGGGGAAACAGAGCTCGCGTTAGTTAAAGAGAGGCAATCTTCTGCACATTTACCACTGTGATAAATGGGGTCACTACATCTCAGTAATGGGATTTCCAATTCAAATCAGTTTCACTCCACATGGGAAACACACTGAAGAATGATTATTTAATTACTAACAGCAATTCTTCAAGAAATCTCCATTAACACTTGCTCCCTGAACAGGAGTTTTGAGATGTCTTGCTTTATGTTGGATGTGTGAGCTCTCCGGCGGTTTGATGCTTCCCAATGGTTCTGCTGAACCTTTCCCCAGCACCGAGTTTCTTAGGTCTTAAGTTAATTTTGTGATGAAAGATGTCATTGGGCTGGTTTTGTATTACCTCAGGGCATCGAGGTTTGGGTGTTTTGCGTCCTTAGACCTTAAGTCTGTGAGACCTGAGAAGTACGCTTAACTGCTCCGCTGAACTGGTGCATTAAAGTAACTTACAGCATTGTTTAGCCCATTTCTGAGAATTGCTATTGTTTGTTTGCCATTGTAACATTTCCCTTAAAGTGTGTTTCCTGTATTATCAAAATACGGTGTTGATCTTAACCTTTGCTACTGCCATAAAATCATAGGAAACAGAGCTGGGACCAGATCTCCAAAGTTCACCCGGTCCACCTCTGTTCTTAGAGGAGGTATCTTGTATGCAGTTACTTTCCTGACAGATGTTTGTCGAAGCTGATATTTCAGACCTGCGGTGCTGGAGATTCCACAACTTCCACAAGGAATCCAGCCCAGTGTATTATCATCCTCACTAGAGGATTCACTAGAAAAAAAGTTTTTCCAGATGTCTACCTTACTGCAGTTTAGTGACTTTCCTTATTTTTGTCTTACCATCCTTTAGACACAGAGAATGGCCTCTTAGGTACTCAAAAGACTGTCGGCATGTATCCCTTTCGTCTTTTCTCAACCTAGAAAGCCACAGTACTGTAAAACCCCTTTGCAGTGATACAGGTAATTCTTACCTGTAACGAGTGATGCCAGTAGTTCTTAATGCTAATATTTATTTTATTGTATATAAATGAGATTATTAAGGGGAGAAGAGTATCTGTGGTCTTATTAGCTATAATAACTCACAAGCGCAAATATCCCCTTAGACACTCATACTTTCTGGTAGTTTCTCTGGTTTGCTGATTTCCGTTGCCCACAATTTAGAATTCAATTGGTGTTTCTGCAGAAAATGCCCTGGAGAGCCCTTTTTCCTTCAGATTATGTATGGTCTGTAGTCTCTGAAGATTTATATTCTGTCCCTTCTTTTGACCTGACATTTTTCTTTCTTAGTCTTATCAATGGTGTCACTTTCTCAGTTTTATCAACGGCATCATTTTTTCTTAATCCAGTCAGTGGCATTGCACGTTTTTGATCTTATCAATGGCATCACTCTTTCTTAATCTCCTCAGTAGCATGGCTGTTCTGTGAGGCTGAGTGTGTGTTTCGCTCTTTATCTTAGCTTGTGCCGCAGGCTGGGCTCTCTGGGCGGTCACAAGATGATGGCAGTTTGGCCACATCACCGAGGCTGCACCTTGCAGGAGCGTTCTCCTGCACATTCTGCAAGCACACATTCGTTTTTGTCAACCATATTGTGCTTCGTCCTAACACTCGATTGTTTTATACATCTCTGATCAATGGTATTGCTCTCTTCTTGGCCCTTTCTGAATGGTCCACATTTCTTTCATGCCCCAATACAGTGCCCCAAAATCAATGTATTACTCCAGCTGCGACCTTGCTAGTCTGAGGAAAGTGGAAGGGGTATTTTGTGTGTTTTCAGTCTATACTTCCGGTGGCTATATACATTTCCACAGCTAAATAAAATTTGGTGCCTTCAGTTAACAACGCTTTTCAGGAATTGGTGCTTTTATGGCATATTCCTTGTATCAGCTAATCCTCCACAATCAGTAATACATATTGGTATCAAAGGTTTTAATTTAGCAAGTAAACTGTTGTCAGAGAAACCATCTTTTATTTTTCTTATAAACTTTATATTATATATTCTTTTCTCCTCCACATGGTGGAAATTATTTTGCTACTGTGCTCAAGTAAACGTATTTCTTCTGCAGTAAATAAGGAAAACCTAACCACTTTGATATACTGCTAAAGCATCAATGAAGTGTTACCAGTAGCATCAACTTCCTACCTGTACTTTAGCTAGAAAGATTTACCATCATGTATTTTTGGCTCTGAGAGGAAAGAAGAGAGGTTTACAATATCTAGGGGAGTGGTAGTGTCTTTTTAATTAAAATTCACATAAAATGTTTGTCACCCAGATATCAAAGTATGATATCAGTGCATAGAGTCAAGAGGTTGAAACTAAATATAACCAACCAATTTTCATTTGTCAAGAAAATACAAAGCTAAACTAATAAAAAAATAATTTGTCTTTTTTCAGTTTAATAATCTAGAGTTTGTCCTGTGAAAGGATTTATTCATATCCGTGCTCAGCCCGTAACTCCTAATTTTGATGTGTCTTTTGCTGGGTGTGATCCAGCATTAGGCACAGAGGTTACCCATGTAGTGGAAACACTGGCAGTACAAGAAGGCAGCCACAAGCAGCTGTCCAGCTGGGGGACAACCCAGACCAGCCAGGAGGTGATCCCAAGGAAGAAGATGGGGTCAAAGCCTCTCCCTCCCATGAGGGCAGGTGCCTAACTCTAACCTGCAGGGAGGAGCCTACCTGAATCACGGAATCACAGAATATCCCGAGTTGGAAGGGACCCACAAGGATCATCGAGTCCAGCTCCTGGCTCCACACAGGGCCACATCTGTAGCAGACTCCTCCATAAAACCCCTTTGTTTTCCGAGTTAGATCACCCGTTTGCCACACAGGGCACTGTCCCTTTGCCTAGAAATCAGGTGGTAGTACTGTCTTGGGATGTGAGAGATTGAAACTGCTTCTTTCTCAGCAGGGACTTGAACCAGTGTCCCTGTGTCTCAGCAGAGCGCCCTAGCCACCAGTCTGGGGAATAATTTTAAACAGGGACTCTCCGTGTTTTCTGTTGAAATGGTTTCACTTTGCATAGACTAATAAAACCTTCTGTAGGCCAGAAAGTAAAACAAAATCCAAGTCCCAGCTTGCACCTCGGTGAATGTTTATGCATTTATACAGAGGGGTACAGCATTTGATAGGCTCTGGATGCTCAGCAGTGTTGGACCGTAAGGTCACGACCATCAGCAGGCACCCTGGTATCGAAGGGCCTCTGTGGTACCTTGGGAGAGTGGTGCCTCCAGGAGGTAGGGAGCTGCTGCCCAGGTGCTTGAAGAGCGACGGATTGGATTGCCGCTTGTCTTTTGTGACAGACACCTCAACACCCTCAATTCCAGTTGAAACGGGTGGGCGCTGCTACCCTTGAGCAATACAGAGGGTTAGCATAATGGGATATTTGCAGCGTATAGGTCCTCCTCCTTCTTGCTTTTTGAAACCGCTGGAAAAAACTGTTACTGGCTTCAGCTGCATCAAATGCAGAACTTATCATTACTCCTTATCTCAAGTATATCTGTCTTTCTGTGGATAACTTAACAAAATTAAAAGGACTTTGTTCCCTTTACAAAAAAATACTGTGCCTATCCCAGCCAGTATCTTGATTAAAAGTTGCTTATTTTAACTCTAAATGATATGAAATGTATCTTGCCATAAAGGCACAGCCTAAAGAAAGTAACTCATCAAACTGATGTATGATTTAGCATGTGTGGTATTTGACCACCCTCACAGCAAAAAAGTTTTTTTTTCACGTTTAAATAGAATTTCTTGTATTTCTACTTGTGCCCATTGCCTCTTGTCTTTTCTGTGTGAACTGCTTATAAGCAGTGAGGCAAAGGAGGAAGTTATGTCATTTTCACAAAATGAGGTACATTTTCTGGAGAAATTGCCAAAATTTGCATCCTTCCTCTCTGCAAGAAGCTGCAGCGTGTTGTTCAGGAGGTCTACAGTCTTGGTACAAGGTGAGAAAAGAGATCCGTCCCGCTGAGGCATTACCGAGGCCTAAGAGCTAACATTTGCCGGTAGGAAGGGTGGGCTTTTTACAGTGGAGAGCAGGGGGCAACCAGGTGGCGTGCCGTGCAAAAGGGAGCACAAGGAGTCAGAGCATCTTCTTTAAGCAGCCTAGGGGGGCTACGGAGAGGCACGTTGCTGACTAACGGGGGGGAATCTGCATGGAGCGAGGCAGCCATGCTGTCCGTGCTGCGGCTGCCCAGCATGGAGCGAAGGAGGGGGTGCTGGTGGGTGCTAGAGGAACTGCTGGGTTCCTCATTTACACCTGTGTAAACACAGCACCTGCTGCTGAGGGGAGATACAGCCGTGGGGGGAAAACAAAAAGGAGGGGGAGGAATAATGCCCAGCAAAACACCAAAGTCATTCAAACCAGAGAATTGGGCCTGGCTGTTCTTGGTGAGGGCGTAGCCCACATGCCTGTTCGCCTGTATTTAGTGGAGGGTGATGTGTACAAAACTCAGTTGTCTGGATCCTTTCCTGACTCTAAGATGCCTTTCACCAAGGCTGCTCTCAGTGATGGAGACTCCTACAAATAACTTGTTATGGGGCTGTTTCAGGTGCCCTTCTGAGGTTTTGAACTTCTCCCAGGTATGACGTACAGAACCAGAGCGTGCAAGGACTAGATTACACTCCTGGAGCCACTGAGCCTCTGAGTCCTTTCCTGTGTGTAAAGTGCTTTTTGTCGTCTTGCTATACTCATCAGCAGAAGCCCTAAAGATTGCACCGGACTGCTTAGGTTCTCCTTCAGATTAAAAAAGAAAAAAAAAAAAAGTTAGGTATAAAACATTTCGTTCCAACAAGCTCTGATAAAGGTAACAAATGGTTTCCCTGCTTTACTGGGATATATCCTGGGAATACCCCGAATATCAGTGCAGGTCAAGACTGCTTGAGTTGGTATGATACCCACTCTGTTTTTCCCTTTGAATCTACCACATCCTGCAGTCTCTAACTCGACAAGTGTGTTCCACTTGTACCCAGAAAAAGTGGAATACAGGGAACTGAATGTCATGTCTGATGTCCTTCTCCTGTTAGCATACTTTAAAAACAACAATTAGTTTCCATGATGACAAAAGGTAGGTATTTGAAGATCTCATTCCTTCAGCGCAGAAAACCGGCAATTCCAATAAACGGAAACAGTAGAGAAGGGGCTTCATAAAAATATTATTGCAGTAATTAATGTATCAATAACTCTGTGGTGATAATTTAAAATGAAAAGTGTGTCTGGCTAAGTATGTAATATTAAGCAGGGAGATGATGTTTAGATTTTCTTTGAAATATTTCACAAATACAAAAGAAACAAAATGCAAAAAAAATTGTCACACATCTCTTTGGAGGCTGGTTTTTTTTTTCTGAAAGTATTGAAACATTCCTGCTGGCCTTTTCTGTGTAAATAGGACAGAACAGCCTTGTTTTGTTTTGTTTTGTTTTCAAATAATACATCAGTTGCATTAACAGGAGTGCAAAGAGGATTTTAATTAAAAATTTAAAAACTCACTTAATACATGTCTTAAAAAGGGAGCTACAAAAGAAAGAGGAACAACAAGGTTTGTCCAGTGCCAACAAGAGGAAACAGCAGCCAGAAAAGATGAAATGAGAAGCAGCAGAAAACAAGGAGGTTTATTTGACATGCAGGCAACTGGCAGAGTGAAAAAAAAAAGGGAAGAATCTTTCCTCTCTCATTCTGATACTTTAGTAAGAAAGTTTTTTTTCTAGTGGTATTTGAAAAAGGTTTTCATTAGTTATAGGTCATCTTTAAAAATGCATTCTAATACTACTGATCTGATAGCTCTAAGAGCCTAAAACGTGTGCTCTTAGAGGGCAACTACGGGACTGATTCTCTTCCTTTGGGCTTGGGGGGTCAGTTCAGGAAAGCATGTCTGGAGCTAAAGGCTCTTCACTTTACGTTCCCATCTTTCATCTCTCTCTCTGTTCCGTGTTTGCCAATATGGAGAGATTAGGCTGATGCTTTAGGGAAGTTGCAGGTATACTGAGGCTGTTTATTTGCTTTATGGAGACTACCAAGTAGTCAGCAACTCACTTAACTTTTATTTGCTGCCAGCCCAGGACTGCATCTGTCAGTAAAACTAGAACATTCCCTACCTTTGAAGGACTTATTTGCCTAAGTAAGTGATAGGTTCACTGTAATCATTACTGATGAATATACAACAGATCTGTATAAAGCAAAGATGTCAAAAAAATGTGGAAAGGAGAATGGTGGTTATGATGACAGAATGGCCACCAGTCTATATGCAGAACAAAGCAGAAATTTTTAAATGAAGCAAACCATGTGAGAGGAAAGAAACATGAAATTAGATGAATTTGGAATTCCTTTTTTGTGCCATTTACAAACAAGGTCTAAAAAACCACACAAGTGGTAGCTTAGCGTGTTCTCACTTGGACAGTGGTTAAAACACAAGGTTAAACCACATAGGAGTAACCCACAAGGTTAAGGGGAAAGTCCAGGTGAGTTCTCCTGTGTACATTTCATTAATTCTCTTAGTGTCAGTCTTCAAGTGATCTTCAAGTCATCCAACTTTACAGAAGATATCTTAACTAGGTCAGATGAATTAATGTGTCCTAATATGTCTGTTTCTCTTCCTTGACCAGAAAAAAAAAAAAAAAAACAGCTGAGTTTCCAAGTGCAAAAGTTGATAATGATACTATTGGTGTTGAAATTTAGGTGAAATAAATCCCACCCTAGCAATCTGCAGATGAGTACCCAGAAAGCAGCAGAATCAAGATAGCATACCACTGTTGGCAACACTGACTGTAACTTCTCTGCCACAGGTTCTTGCTCTCCTAAATGAGATCTGTAAATTGTTAAAAGCACTCTGAAATCTGCGGAGAAAATAATTTTATCAGTTACACTCTCTCAAGAAGATTGGGATGAGGCTTTTTGTTCAGGGCTTAGAACTTGATCATAATAGGGGATTTATCTATTTACAAGTTTACGTGCTGGGAGATAAGCACAAATTTTGCTACAAGTTTTTCAAACATAAATGCAACTTAAGATGAAACCCTCTATATTTGGCTCTAACCTAGTTGCAGTATCAATGTAGAAGGCAGCTTCTGTGACCACAAAGTGGCAGAGTTCATTAATCTTTAGAGGAGAAGGAGGAAGAGAAAACCAGGGGATTTCAAGAGCAAAAGTTTTAATAACTCAGAGATTTGCAGTGTGCAATCTCAGAAGAACCAAAACTAAAGAAAAATTAAGTTAAGGCAGGCTAACAGTCTCTCAGACAAAAGATACTAATGATGCTGGCTCAAATGATCCAAATGTAGAAAGAGGACAAGAACTGTAGTAAAAGACCAGCATGTCTAAATTTTAAATTAGTTATAGATTTCAATCACAAGAAGGAAGCATATAGGAAATGGTCATGTGGTCATGATGAAATAGATTAGGGGCCAGTTGGAAATTGTATTCTTTGAACAGTTTTCACTGGAACCCTATCAGAATAGAAGGATGTATCAAGTGGGGCTCTGCAGGGGCCTGCTGCCTGCCTGCAGTCCAGAACTGCTGCTATGCCACTGGACAAGAAAGAAAATAATAATAATAATAATAATAATAATAATAATAATAATCCCATTGAAATATATGAAGAAGATTGCAGTGCAATATTTCTACTATATTCTGTTCTGGGAAGCATTATCAGAATACAATTTTCATGTTTGGGCTGCTACACTTCTTACACTTCTAGAAATAGGGTCTAGAAGGAAGTACTTGGTATGACCAGATATCTAGAAAACAGAACTTATGGCAAAATTGGAAGAAATCAAGGAATTTGAATAGCTGACAGAAGAGAATTTATGAGGAAGAACACAATATGTGAAAATCTGATGCAGGAAGGATTTAATACCCTGTTCTCTAAGTGCACAGCAGCTAGGACATAAGTTAATGGGGCTTAACTTACAACAAAGAGTTCAGGTAACACATAAGGAAAAGCTTCCTAACACTAAGTATAAAGTGAATCAGTTGTGCAGTCTCTAGGATCACCATGAACAATCCATCGCTGTAGTCCTTTAAAGCAGGTTAATCAGACATCCCCAGGAATGACACTGGAAACTTTAATTCCATCACTGGGGAGTGAATGGACAGGATGACCTTTTCGTGCCCCTGCCAGAGCTTTTTTTCCCAGGTTCTGTGACAGTGTGTATTCTTTATTCCTGTTAGCCTCCAAAAATAAAGATTATATGTTCAGCACACTGCATTTAAAACTTTGTTCTTTGGCATTTTCCCTTGTATTTTTAGGATACAGATAAAAAGCATTTTGTGACAAATTTACAGGGAAAATGTAGAATTAAAATAAAATTGTTAAACCCTCAGGAAATTAAAGCAAGATTTTAATATTAGAACAAAACAGGCTTTGACATGTGCAATTATATTACCCTACTTAGTATACATCTCAAATTGAATAAACTTTAAAACAGCCTAAAATAGAACTGATCATGCACTGAGAAGCACTTAATTAAAGCAGTGAAATCAGATACAACAATATCTTTACTGCTGTTAGAATGAAAAAAAAAAAAAAAAACTGGATGGTAAAAGATTAATCAAAACCACAGCTTAATATAAACAGATCTTTACTTTGAAGAACTTGGTCCTATGAGGAGCTAAGTACTTTGCTGGAAGTTGCTATTCTGTCAGCTGTAATTAAGTGTACCTCCTGCTAGTGTTACGTATACTCGTACGACTTAGAGACGAAGAGCAGGAGGAAGGTACTATTGTTCTTATCCAACGGATGAAGAATTAAGGCAATGAAATTATATTCAAACTGAGCAGTGGATATCATTCACTGTGCCCTCCACTGCTCCCTTCATCTCCCACTTGTTCAAAAGAGAGCCCTTGCAATATACGCCACTGTTCACTTTGGGGCTCTACACTTGCGTTGTTTTCCTGCAGAAACCAGGGGATGGAGGGAAGTAACGGGAAGAAGGGTGCTGCGCATGCCCAGACCTTGCCTTCATACAGGGGTGGGACATGGCTGGGGCCGCTGGTGAGTGTTTGTTTTTTAAAATAGTTTTTGTATAAATGTTATATGGAAAAAAAAAAAAAAAGGAAGAAGGAAAAGGAAAAGGAAAAGGAAAAGGAAAAGGAAACGGAAACATTTGGGAAAGCTAAAACTATATCTTTAAATAAAGCAAAACTTATGGCCCTACATGAGTTTGTAACTGTGGATCAGATCCTAGAAGTTTAAAACATTTGTAGTTTGCTTCTGAACTCATCTAAATATTTTTGGTGGCAATATTCTTCTTATGCCTAACTAGCAAGCTCCTTGAAGCAGTCATTGAATAATGCTGTGGAGTGTAAATTCTCTGCAAGGTTACAGCAAAGAATTTTGACAGGGAGGAACTCATCTGAAATGCTCCCAGCAATATCTGTTGCAGGTACTGACTGCTGTGTAATGGGAGGTTCTCTTGAGGATGTCTATCTTGTCTTTCAAAAACTCACCTCCAGACGTTCATCCAAACCAAATGCAATAAAACCTGCGGGTGTGCACACGAGGAGAGATGGACATCTTCGCTCACAGCACATGGGAACATGGGGCCATAGGTCTGAACATGTTCAATGGCTTGAGGTACCCCAAAGGGTTTAGCCATTGCAAAGACCATCAGAAGTTTGGCTGGACTGCTCAGTGTCCATACCAAGGCTGTTTCCACTGCAGCCCTTTATGGAAAGGTGAACAGACCAGGAAATGCAGCATGCTCACGGCTGCTTCTGCGGCTCCCTGTCAAAGACTGAGCATACAGATTTCAGGCCAAGGAAGGTTCCGGTAGATGTTGGCTTTTTCCAGATTGGCCAACAGGAGAGTGGGCAAATTCTCCAGACAGGCCACTCTCCTATCGCCCTGTGCAAAGATCTTTTCCCTGCTGTAATTCCTCCCTCTCTTCCCTGGGCATTTGTGGTGGTTCTGCCTGAACTCATACAGACAATAATTTTGTCCTTCATGCTACACTCCTGATGGGATATCTAAAAAGAATAAGAAAATCCGTACCTCTCTGTGTTACCTAGTCTACAAGTTTGACTGTGAAGGGATGCTTCTCTGACAGATCTGAGGTTTTGGCTTTGTGCAAAACACTTTAGAATATAATGGTGATCCCTGATTAAATTGCTCAGTATATGGTGACCCGAAAAACAGATATCAAAACAAGGACTAAATCTGCATAGTACTTCTAAGGCATCTATAATTTTCTAAGCCAGAAGATTCCTGAGGAGCATGTTGCAGGCTGAGCTGGAGATTAATTCTACATGTTGGAGCACACAGCAAATGAGAGTTTTCTGACTGGAGTGGTGACACATATAATACTGTGTTTTCCTATTTCCTGGAGGGAAAATTACTTTTTTAATTGAAAGTAAAAGCCTAATCAGAGCTGAGAACATTAGACCTGCTATGAAGTGGGATAAGTTGGATGGAGAAAAGAAAAACACCAATTTAAACAAACTACTTGCTGGTTATGGGAACAATCTTAATTTGTGCAGTGGATGAGTGCTAAGAGTAAGGTGGGTCTAGGTATACCAAACAGCAAGACAGTTCCAGAGAGAGAGAGAGAGACTATATTGACTTAAAATAAGTGTTTAAAAACTAGTCAGTTCAGATAATGCCTTATATAATAGTTATTAATATAAAATAGTTACTTTAACTTGGATTGGACCACTTTATGTAAAAATTTTGCTATTGGTAATTTGTAATTAAATCATTAATGCTGGGGAGACAGGCTGCAAACTCAAATCCCAATATTAGCTGATTTAACTGAATTTTAGAATAGTTTAGTCAAGTTATAAAATACTGAAAATAAAGGCTTTGATGACTGTTTATCATTACTCATATGAGTTGTACTGTCTACTACAGTGGAATTATTTCTGCTGTTAAATTGAAGCATTTGTTCAGATAGTTGATGCACCAACAGTTAATATGTTGAAGCTTTTCAGAGCAGTATAAAATTGCTTTTCAAGCAGTATAAAATACTTCTTTTCAGAGCAGTATAAAATACTTCAAAACAAAAGTCTTTCAATATTAAAACTGGGAAAAAAAAAAAAAAAAAACAGATTTCATCCCTGTACAGTATTCTTTGAAATATTATTATATAATTTAGATTGCTAGGAAGCATTTTATAAGGTAGGGAATTTTATAACATTATTGTGGCTTAGGGTTCTACTGAATTCACAGCGCCATCCCTGAAGGAGGACCATAGCTTGTAGAAGTGTTTCAGTTTTCTTGACTTGTGAAAATTCAGTGTATCAGGAGGTGGTGTTGATTGCAAATATAGCCCAGATTTCTTGCAACCTCGAGCCAATTTTGAGTTTGAGGTGGTTTTGTTCTCACAATGTTAGTAAGACTGTTAATGTGTTTCTATCAACATAGGAAAAATGGTGAGCATTTTAAGTGTGACACTTCTTAGTAGAAAGCTATTCTGTTGGAAATCTGATAGTCTTTAGTAACTGGGAAAACACAGAAATGGGAAGTACTTGTTGCTTCAGTTTAAAACTGTAACATTGTAAAAGAAAAAGCAAAAAAGTGGCAAGAGGTGATAAAACCTTGAATTTAAATGTAGGAAAGAAGTAAACTAAAAAAAAAAAAAAAAGTTTTCTATTTTAAGCATATATTTGCATCCATTTTATACTTTTTTTGCAACACTTTTTCTTTGCAGTCAGAACTTCACAGCAGCAGCTGTCCAGCCTTCTTGCTAAAAAAGACTGCTCCTTGTGTGCATCTGTACTCGTGATTCTCTTATTCGTGTTAGCAGCTTATAAGTAGCCTGCACACACAGCTGAGCTTTGCTACTTACCATGATAATGAATTCTGTGTTCTTAATGCATACAGTTACTAATATAGTCAAGCTCAAATATCTTAAAGCTAGTTGGAGCAAAACTGTTGTGTTCCATAAGTTGCTTTGAAAATAGCAAAATGTTATAGTTCAGTTAGAAGCAGAAAGTGATTTTTTTTTATGAAGTTATTTCTACCAAAATATAAATGGGGTAGTGCCATCAAGATAGAACCTTCTCTTTAAATGCAACTTTTCTTTTATATTGCAGATTCTTTTGTTGTTGTTGTTTGCTTTTGATTCCTTCCTTTTGTTATTCTCCCTACATCATATCTCTTTTCCATTCTCTATATGCTCTGCAGTGGCACTGTGGTGCTGTTTGTTGTCAGAAAAATTATATTCTGTGATGGCCAGTTTCTCTCTTTTTGTAAGTAGGAGTTAATTTTGTTATACAGGCTGCCCTTCCTCCTTTCATCTTTTATGTATAATGCTTTAAATAGGAATTTTCATCTGTCCGGAGAACTAGAGTCTGCATCATCCACCTGCGGCTGTAGTATTCCTATTTCACAGAGTAAACAGCAGCAAGCCTGGTTTGTCGCGTAAGGAGAAAGTTCTTAAGACTGTCCGATGTGCTTCAGCGAGCAATGTTGGCTGTTCCTGCCTCTGAAGTGCCATTTCACCACGAATTTAAACATCATTGTTCTGGTAGAGACGCTGCCTTCCAGATGAGCCATGAGCCAAATCCTTTTATCATTAGAACTGCCCTGGTACTCTTTGTAAGAGTATAACTTCGGCCTTGTCGATATTTCAGTGTGGATGCTTTCAGAACAGGTACATAAAAGGAATTCTCCCCACATTTACAACTGATACTCTATTCTGGCTGTTCTGTGATCCCCTATGGGTCTTTTTTTTTTTTTTTTTTTTTTTAATTTGCTATTATATTAGATCACAAACATGTTTCATGACAGAACTGCTATAGTTCAGTGCTGGTGACAAGACACCACTGTATAATCAAAAAAAAAAATTTTGGAAGGAAAATTTTCATAAGTTAGTAGTATTTAAGTTTTGCAAAAATAAAAATAAAAATAAAAATAAAACATTTACTCTTGAGGGTCAAATTTTGGTCCCATTAATGGCAGCTTCAAGGTTCCCTACACTTGTTGCTTCCAATTTCTTTGTTTAGAATCCGAAGGAGCAGAGGAATAGAAGGTAGTATGTAACAATTTTGTCATAACTAGATACTAAATGCTTTGTAATTTGTGCAGCAAGAGCTGGGTTACTGCTTTGCAAGTTGTCCTTTCACAGGGGAAATGCTCCTGTTAGCAATGTTTTTTCTCTCCCACTTCCCCAGAAAGAATTATCTCCTGCTTAGCGAACAGAGTAAGGGGGTACTGGAGAAAGCAAATTAACAGGATGAGGTTTTACTGCAGAAACTTTGGAACTGTTTTCCTGATGTGTTTGGAGTTGATCATGTAAATAACAAGGTAGGTGAGTCTGCAATCATTTTAAAAGCTGCCTTTTAACAGTGTACTTCTATACAGACTGTAAAGTGTTTGTCTACTCAAATCAAGGACAAAATACTGGTTTTTGAAATAGCATTTTATTTAGTCTACAAGTCTATGTCATATCTTGGAGAGGCTGTTACACTGAAGGGCAGATGATTTTAAGATTTGTTTTTATCTTACCAGTGTTCAAGGGACTAAATTCAATGTTTTACAGAAGCTGTCTGCAAAGCCTTCTCACCCTAAAGAAAACATTGGCGTGACTCAAAATACACAGAAAACAGATCTGCTCAGTTTACTAGGTGATTTTACAGTCATGTTTCAGAGCAGACTTGCACTTTAAAAATCAAATTTTGCTCCCATTGAATAAAAAAACATTAAATACCATTCATTAGTGCTAGTTTATGTATTTGCTCTTCCTGAAGTCCTTTGCCATTAAATCTGAGAGTCATTAACCTAAATGACTGCATCAGAAAAGAAGATGAAAATCCTACTTTTAATCTGTCTGTGCTCAAGGGAAGATCTGCAGTCAGCTGGGCATCATCACTCTGTTTAAAACAGGTGCATGGGGAGCGAGTAACAGAAATGAGGAGAGGGCTGCCAGTAGAAGTGATTGTGGCAATTGCAGAGAAAAAGGGGCTCACCATGGCAGTGGGGAGGCAGGTGAGGATCACGGGCTTAGAGTCACCAGCTGAGCTTCAGCAGCAGCATAGGTGCTCCATCCCCCTTGCTCAGACTCAGTTGATCCAGCTGTCTTTTAGTGACACTGAATATTATCCGTACCAAATGCCTCGTCCCTCATTTGCAGATATTCCGGATGTTTGGAAGACACAAGTCTGGCTAAAGAGCTTGTTTAATATAGACACTTGTCTTTTTAACAATGAAGCTATGCTCCAAAATCTTTTGGGTTGCATGTTGCTGGACTGCCTGCTATAATGAGTCCTAAGATAGATTTTGCTGCTTGTATTTGACAATTACTGCATCACATTGGTGCTTTCTCCTACAACTTTTTATTTCTTCATTAAGGGCTTAGAGCTTGTCGCTGATAACTGTCATATCTGTAGTTCCTAAAGAGGAAAGATCTTTAACGTAATGAAAGGATCTGTTTGTTAATAGTGTCTATCCATTTATTCCACACACGGAAAGCCTGTTTTTCTTCTCACCGCTTCAGTGGGAAGCATTTAGAGCGTTTGTAGAAAATATATTCACTTGGAGTAGGTACAGTTAGTGTTTTCTTTCACTGGGGGCAAAGGCTTAAAATTTGCTTAATCTCATCCTAACCAGGAGCACAGAAATTAAAACTTCATGTATATGTATCAGCAGGGATGGGACCTGTCAAATGACCATTTGAAGAATTTCCTGAACAAGGAACTAACATGAACCAGAAACCCAAATAGAGTAAAAATGATCTCTGTCTCTATACATTGCTTCCCTCTTCCTCAGCTTCAGCCTGGCAGTCCTGTTCAGAACCTCCTCCAGTGCTGTCCCAGCATGCCGGGAACCTTCCTAGGTATTGTAAAAGTTACACAGATTTCTGCACAATCCTTGCTGCAGACATCTAGATCACACATCTATAGTTGTGCTGAGTGCCACTGGTGGCAGAAAATTCTCCTGCAGGATAAGGGGGTCTGAGACAGTAAGGCTGGTATTTAATCAATTGCCAAATTTGGCTGAGGAGAGGGCAGAACAAGTGCATTAACTATCACTGATTCTGCACACTTTTGGGGCATTCTTTCTCCAAGTCTCTTGTGCAATTGTAGCTGGAATTCAAAGCTGCTCTGATTCAGTGGGATCCCTGGGGTGATCCTGCTGCCAGTCACCCACCACCCCAGCTCCTCAGGGGGAAGTACCCTCAGGTGGAGCAAGCTCTCTGACTGTCTGGGCTGTAACAGGCCCCTCTGTCCATACTAGGGTAAATCAAGTGCTGGCTAGAATAAATAACATAAAATAGCTTTTTTGATCTATGTTTTTTTTTTCTTTTTCTTAGAGCAATGCATTATATCAGCAGCACTTTCAATTGCAAACAGATCATTTTTTCCATGACAGAACATGTTGCACAAGAAGGAAGTAATAGGGAGTAGCCCAAATCTAGCATGAAAATGAACAGCTCTGAAGCATACAAAAATATCAGCTCGGTTTCTGATGTGTTTATTTGCTGCTAGAACTGTGAGATACAACAGGCTCCTACCTAGAATTGCCTTCCTGGCAGATTAAAGGGGGAGCACTGGCAAGCATTTGCAATCCTGACAAAATCATGTCAGCTCTTGACATAATGAGTAACAAACAAACAAAAAAAAAGTGTGAAACATTTAAGTATTAGTTTGAGATATCTTAGAGTTGACATAGAATCAACGCTTGATCAGCATAGAGGAAAATCAAAGCGAGAAGTTTGGGTAAGAATAAGAACTGCTCTGAGACTTGTGAGCACTTGCGTGAGTCCTGCTCCTGGTGCTGGCCGCGATGCCCGGTACAGCTGCCTGCAGCAGGGGCTGCGCTGCTCAGGGGCAGCCCGTTCTGCCTTGCTGCGCTGTGAGAAGGATCGGGTGACCGAGCTGTGAGTTAAAATAGCTGTGGAAGAAAGGAATAAATGCGAAGGGCTGTGAATTTACAGGAAAACAATAACTATCCACAGCAGGGGACTCTCATCTGATTGGGCTGAAACATTAAAATCACGTCAGTTATTTATCTTTCATCTTAAATGGAGTCTTGATACCAAATGCATTCCCTTTGTCCCCCCATCTTGTTTTGACCGTTATCCTACCAGTTGACTGGAGCCGGGCCCAAACCGTATAACTGGAAAATTTAAAACCTCATACCTTGATTGATTCCTGTGATTTTTTAGAAGAAAGATGCTCTCAGCAAAGCAGCGTGTAGAAACCTTTATCTAATATTGGCTGCTCTGAGAGACTCCTGTAGGCAGGGGCGTGGGATCTGTCTTACTGGCCCACAGCATCAGGCCCACTAGTCCACCTCTGTCAGGGCACAATGCCTCCTGTAGCAGAGGAGGGACTTGTTTTCTGCAAAAATATATTCTTTCTCATTCTTCCCTTCTGTTCTGCAAGATTTTTTTTTATTTTTTATTTTTTTCCATGTAATGCCATGTAGTGGGCCCTGGCCCTATATTCTGCTCTGATGCCAAAATCATCAACAGCAGATAACCAGCTCTGAGGAGCTGGCTATTAAGAGGGCAAATTTCTTCCGGACTCCAGCTGAATATCAGCTTCTGACCAGGAATAATGAGTATTCCTCTTTATCTGAGCTCTTGTAAATTCAAATGTTTGCTCATAATTTTATCTACCCATTAACAATAAATCAGGCCTGTAGGATAATTCAGCATTACAGACTAAATTATACAATGAAAACTTGTTTCTTAGCAGAACTGTTTACAAAACAAATGCTCAACTTTATTAAGAAAGGAGCTAGCTGGAAATTGGTTATTGGCCCACTAGGCACTTGAGCTCTGGAACTGTCCCAGGACACGGCTTTAGTGCTCAGTTACATTTCCAGAGGACACTATGCAATAAAAACATGTTCAAAGGAGTCAGGGGAAGCAGGTGACCTGCTGGGGCTAGATTAGGCTCAGGATTTCTGTTATACAGGAGATGCCATTTGCACAGAGACTCCAAAAGTTTCCACAGATAATATACAAAATTGTCTGCAGGAACACTTTTTTTTCCCTCATTTTTCCAAGCAACATGCAGCAGCCAGATCTGTAATGTCAGGGATTTTGCACGCTGCCAAGTGCACCAGATATTCCACTTGCTGAACCTAAAAAGGCAACTGGTGTCGGGAAGGTTTCTGGCAGTGGGACTGGGATTCTCCCAGAATGAGAGTAGTTTCCCCCATGCCAAAGAGAGCCCGAGGCGCGCTGTGCACCTGGGCTGTCGGGAACCTGTGGCCCTGCTTTGGGGTTGCTTTGGGGTCACAAGTTACTTGTCAGTGGGCAGCCCACGCGGCAGGGATGTCTCACAGCCACACACATGGAAACCAGCGCTCTGCAGCAGACCGCTATGCAAGATGGCTTCTCAATTGTCAGAATCCTCTTTCTGTTTTGGGAAAAATATGTCAAAACCAAAATGTTTCTGTGAACCGCTTGGGTTTGGTGCTTTGTTATTTCCCCGTGAAAAAATGTTTTGTCAGAAAATTCCTAGTTAATTCCACTACACAGAAACAATTAGAATATAAGTAATTTTCTTTCTTTGTTCCCTTATTGTTTTTATTTTTTTACAGATATTCTATTTTTAAAATTAGAAATGAACCAAGCATTTGGCAGCAAGGGCTTTTTTTCAGTTCAAGTAACTATTATGGGACTTGGTAAAAAGTCAGTTTGTTCTGCCTGGTGAAGTTCAGCTACGGTGGCCAACAGAATTTTTCTTGAATCCAGAGAAAACAAACAAACTGTTTTGTTCCATAGAGGATGTCAGAAACCTCTGCCCTAACCACAGGGCCAAATTCAAACTCTCTTTGGCAAAAACCCCTGCAGTGCTAATGGACATGAACACAAGAAAGTGAACAGGGCCTTCCCCTCCATTTCTGAGGCTTGTGTTCTTTGCAGGGCTCTGACTCGGTGATCAGATAACTCAAATCAGTGATAAAACATGGATTTAGACTCCTCAGTTCAGGCAACTTGGTCTGAGTTGTCCATGACAGAACTTTACAGGATCCCCAAGTTTTCAGGAACTACATAATGTTTTTCTAACTTACTTATCTGAGGCTGGTGTTAGTATATGAATCCAAACAGGTATATGTACCTTGTACGTTGATGTGCTTAGGTGTACATCCCAGAGTTCGGTTTGATTTTTCATGTTCTTTTGTGCTGTACACTATTTCACATGCTCATGGTAATGGAACAGCTGCAAATATGAAAAAGGTGTTTTGTTACATGTTCAATTGTCTCCCTTGATTTTCTTTTTTATTTATTGATGTCTGTGAAGAACACTAACTGACGCCTTCCTGGGAGGCAGCACCCGGTGATGCAGAGCGGTGTGTAGTTTGCTGTCAGGGCTTTGGTGAGGCTTTGTGCAGAGCAAAACCACAGAATCCTGATGCATTTGAAGTCTTTTGTAGATTTCACTTGGAAGAAGCATCCTGTGAGACATTACTTACGTAGACATTTCAGCTCATCGTATTTGACTGCCACTTAATTAAAATGTTGAAGGGGAGTAACTTTGCTGATTAATGCACCAAGCAGCAGTGAGGCAGAAAGGCAGAAAAAGTTAAGATTACAATGCTGTGTTAACATGCAAGAAAGGAAAGTTAAGTGGGTATAACAACCTTTACCAATATGCTTTGTGTTAGATGCAAATATAATTGGTTGTCATTATTTCATTAATTAGGAGGTGATCAAAGGACCTATAGACAGAGAGAAGCAAAAGGCTCAATTACATCAAAAATAATTTTTAAGTAGTTGGAATAACAGGTATTTCAGAAGAATGGGAAAGACTTTTGACTGTAACACCTTCAAATGGGACTACTGATTTTCTAGCAATGTACTGTCCTTAGCACTCACCCTTTCAGAGGACATCCAGAAAAGTAACTCTATGCAAGATCACACAAAACTAAACAATGTAAAAGAAAAAGATACTCAGCAGAGCAGATGCATAATTAAACATTGTACAATTAATGCTATAGGGTGGGTCAGACCCTGAAATACCGTGTACTAGTAATGTTTTGTTTTCTAAAATTATGAATTTGGTTTTGGCCAAATAGAAGCAGAAGCACAATGGTTTTTAATTTCAGAATTTTATATCTAAAATGGAGAATGTAGTGCTTACAACAGTGCAGTCAGAGAAGTAAATCCCCCTCAGAGCCTCTCTGGGTCTTGGTGTTTGTTTCAGGACTCAGTAAAGCTGTGGGATCTGATGACAACAGGAGTCCAGCAGACACCGCTACAGATGGTTTCATTCGTATGCTTTGTCCACTTCATTTAAAATTGCTTTCAACAACCACAGACTTTGCACATGATCTTTTTTTTTTTCCCTTCTTTCCTCAATGTCTACTTGTTCATTCATTCCTGACCATTACCTTGTCCCTGATGATAACACAGGCGTGACTGAGGCCTTCAAGCTGCTTTAGATCAGACTTTGTCTTTTCTGAAAAGTGTTCTCCTAGGACAGAGCTCTGGAGAAACCCCACGGAGCCTTTACCTGAGCCTGCTGTCTGGTGTGATAAGTTCAGGGGCTGACAGGAGAGCTTCTTCTGGACCTGGCACCTCAGAGCCACCATCCAGGTGGTATCTTTCCTGGCAGCTCTTTGTCCACGCTCCCTTTCTCCTTCTGCTGTAGTCCACACTGTGCCCCGGTTTCCCTAGGAAGGGACTTTTCTGTCTCAGCCTTGTTGGTGGATTAGATGCTGATCTGGGGGGATGAGAGCAATGCTTGAAACATCCCTGTGGCTGCGTAGGATTTAGAGTTGAAGCTTCTGACTTCCTAAGTGATTGATCATTTCAGTCATTGCCCACTGTATTCAATAAACTTAGGTACCACCACTAGTGATTTTGAACAGAATTCATCTTGCCAATGCCTAGTAAAGTCAACAAGTGTAAGTCAAGAGATATAAAGAGCGTTTAGACATCTCTCTGCATAACTCCTGAAACACCAGATCTGGATAGTCAGGCTGAGTTACTGACTGAATACTGCAGAGTATTCATATGACAACTCATATT
Organism: Anseranas semipalmata; assembly: GCA_013399115.1. Taxonomy (NCBI): domain Eukaryota; kingdom Metazoa; phylum Chordata; class Aves; order Anseriformes; family Anseranatidae; genus Anseranas; species Anseranas semipalmata. The sequence continues at coordinate 178,754 of VXAA01004466.1, forward strand.
GAGGTGCTTAGGGAACTTTGTGGAGGAGCAACAAGGTACCTGAAATACAATCCAGATTTGTGCAGATGCTTCATCTTACACATGCTCAATAATCTCCCTGAAGTAACTGAACTACTTGCTTTCCTGTTTGGGACAAGTAACGTATAAACAGGTCTCTGCAGAAATGAGTTTTAAATTTTCCTTCTGCAATTATACATAAAACATATAATTAATGTAGTTGAAATTTCTCTTTTCCTTTTTTTAGTTTATTTCTTCACAGGACAGCAAAGTATAGCTAGTTTTCTTTGTGCTGGCATTTCTTAAAGCAAGGTGAAACAAAAGAGTAAGTGAAGTCTTCTCTAAAAACACAAAAAAATCTTAGAAGGTAAGAGCTATTTTTTAAATTGATTATATTTCAGGTTTTTAGTGTCCACTGTTACATTGTACATTTCTTTTTAAGATATTATGACAAAAATATGTAGGCCTGAAGCTCTGATGTGTGAAGTAAAAGAACAAATACAGTACTTGCTGTTGCATAAATCCTCCTGTTGTTGATCTGCGGACTGCAGAATCTGCCAAAACTTCTCATAACAGCACCATGGGAACCTCTGGAAACTTCAAAGAGTTCAGTGATTACTGTCAAACCATGCACAAATTAGCAATAAAAATAACAATTCTGCAGGATTTTAGAGATAATCATCTCCGTTGAACCCTTCTGGATTGTAATTCATACCGGTTTAGTTTCACTAAATTAAGTGCATTTTGTTGGGAAAACAATCATTGTCCCCTTTAAAATAACATAATGAACCATGGCAATAACAGTTTCATGGTCATTAGTCAACTGTATGCATGAAGTGTGAAGCCTAAACTGCGTGGCTTTTCTCTCTTAAATCACAAGGTCCCAGCCCAAGATGCCGCACTGCCAAAGACTGCCTTGACACTCCGCCAGCAGCCTGACTTCAGGGCTGTTGTGCCTACGAACCATGCTAATCTGCAAGTGCAGGACTGTGATACTAGCTTAGACTTGGGTAGAAATTACTTTTTTCAGGTCACTAGCACTTAGAAACAAAGTCTTTTTAGTCTTACGAAATGCCTCCTTTCAGAAGTTTCAGAGAAGGGCTGCCCACAGTGTTGGGGCACCTCTCCATGCATGTGTATCTGACACATGCCATGCCACAGAAGACCTGCATTCATTTACACGTCTACACAAAAGTAAGTGTAATAATAAATAGAAATGGGCTGAATCCTCAACATTTTCCCCAGTTTTTCAGTGTTTGATTTGGGATTTTCATGTTTTCAGACCAGTAGAAACCATGTATCATTTAGCTGACTTCTGTGCTTCATAGGCAATTGAAATGCATCCAGTTACTCCTGTATTGAACACCAAAGATTGCTTATCTAATCAAAGTCATAGAGGAGACCGGTGATGACTGTGAAGTCCAAGTAGGGGAAATAAGCTTAGGGATGTTTTTGGAGATGGTTCTAGCTGTACCTGGTGTGCTCATACATCTGGTAATAACCTCTGGAAACAAAGCTGAGGTTATAACTTAGGTTTCATCTGAACTGTGAGTGTGTAACATCCAAACTGACCTAGATGTTTCTGAAGATATACTGAAACTTTATTAAGATTGTATCAGTTCTATCATATATTTTTTTTTATTTTAATCTTTTTTACTTTAACTCAGTTTCCTTTAATTTGTTCCTTTTATTCCCTCAGCCAACCACTCTACAATAACCATATATGTCCTCATAGAACCATAAAATCATTTAAGTTGGAAAAGACCCTTAAGATCATCAAGTCCAACCATCAACCTAACACTACCGAGTCCCATCACTAAACCATGTTCCTAAGCACCATGTCCACATGTCTCTTAAGTATCTCTGGGGATGGCAACTCCATCGCCTCCCTGGGCAGCCTGTTCCAATGCCTAGCCACCCTTTCCATGAAGAAATATTTCTTGATATCCATCCTAAACCTCCCCTGGCACAACCTGAGGCCATTTCCTTGCATTCTATCACTTGTCGCCTGAGAAAAGAGACAAACACCCTCCTCACTACGACCTCCTTTCAGGCAGTTGTAGAGACTGATGAGGTCTCCCCTCGGCCTCCTTTTCTCCAGACTAAACATGTGTCTTCTGGTCACCCGTGTTTTGCAAAAAACAGCACATGCTGTTTCTTATCAAGAGCTACATTGTTAGATGGCTGGACAATGTATGTATGCTGATTGCTGTCAAACAAACCATAAAAAAAGTTTTTCCAGACTGCTCTTGTTTTAGGATAACATGAATTATGGTCTCTGTCTGCTACCCAAGCTCCTATTATCAGAAAATCTGTAGGATCATAACTATCTTGACAACTTCTAGCCCTGTTTCAGATTTGACTGAGACTAATCATCTGCTCCAAAAGTTGCTCAGGCAGAATAATTCTCTGACTGACAGGGAATCAGAAGGATGGGCAGGTGGGCATATACACTCTGTTTTATTGCAGAACTCTACTGAAACTATGTATATGTTTATTTGTTCGGTTACTGTCACTACTAGACTTTCCTATGCCAAATTTTTCTTTAGATTTCTGAAAGCTCTGAGCTTTGCAACCTATCTGTGGGTGAATAAAGAATTCCTGACTAGGCATGGTAAGAATGTCTTTGCATTTACATGTTCTGTGTGTACATATAAAATTCAACCAAGCATGAATTAGGCATGGAACCCATGAGCCCTAGACCTTTACAAGCTAACATACTCTTTGCCTAAAAAAGTTTTTGCTTTGTAAATAATCTCTAAATAAGCTAGAATGTAAAGAGTGAGTAGGAAGTGTATAGAATGTGGAAGTTCACACACACAAATGAAAACCCAAGCAACTTTTGAGCAGCAAATGAAAATGAGTAAGACAAAAATTTACTTTCATCTTTCAAACACTATCATCTGAAATCTTTATTATTACCTCCACCATTTTTTCTGCTGAAAAGTTCCGTTTCTGCTCCCCCTCATTGCTATGGGACTATGAAAAAACTTTTTGGGTAGAAATAGCACAACTGTGTTTTTTTCCCCAGTAAAGTCCAGTGAATCAACTTTACAACTCTTACACATTGCTCATGATTACATTAAATGTAATTAAATGTAAATGTAGATGTACATTAAAGATCAGCACTGTGGATCTTCCTCAGCAACCATTAAGAGGTGAGTTACTGGAGAAAAGCAGCCTTTGTGTCAGTTGAGGAACAACACTAGGCGAATTCTGTGGGGGGATTTTCACTGTTCCGCCCCCCAGTATAGTCCTGGGGCTCGTACATTGTCAGAGCTCTCAGCACCCTGTAGGGAAAATCCAGGACAAATAGTCAACCTTGAAATGTAAACAATGGAAACCATTCATTGGTTCACCCAGGGATTTACAACTTTAAGAATATGGAACCATCAGTTTGAGCCAAAATGTAGTGCCAGCTAGAAAGAATATTATCAGAGGCATAGACAAGAAAGCCAGCTGTTCTGATAATGTTTGTTAGTTACAAGGAAAATATTACTGCTAATGCAGTCTTGTACCCATGACAATATGACTTTATGAATCTGAATTTGCAGCTCTCAGGTCCTTCTGGTTTCTGTACAGAAATGCAAATCATCCTAAGACTTCTGTCTTCACTTCAGGAGCCATATAGCAGTGAAAGTAGTAGCTCTGCCACTGGGAAAGAAACGGGTGATTGCACATTTTACAATGCTAATGTACATACTTAGCACATTGGGATATGAAACTCGCTGTTAATGTTGATTTTAGTTCCTCACTGATAGAGGCTGTGCCACTGATTATTGCTGGGATCTGAATGTGCTTTGAGCCACAGGTCTACGGTCTTAGATTAGAGCCTGATGGTAATTATCTAAGCCCAGAAACTTCTGAACTTGGAAACTCAGCAATACTTTTATTTCTCAGTAGTCGATTTGTAATATGGAAGGGAAGAAGGGAAAAGGAAGTGATATCGCAGTTTCTTACCTTGACTTTTGGACTACGTTTTTCTTTATTCCAAACTCTGTATTACTGGATATATGCCTTGAGAAGTGGTCTTTTGTTCATAAAAACAAATGTGTGATCTGGAAGGAAAGAAATGTCTTTAAGGAATGAATGATTTCATGTTTTCATGACGATGCATTCATTTGTGTTAATTTTGTATTTAATCCTGGAATATTGTGAGATTTGCTTTGGGGTGGGAAATGTGCTAAAAAGTAGCAAGCTACACTTGCCAGGTAGTGCTCAATGGTATGACCTGCCTTAGATCCTTACAATACTGAAAAAAGCGTCATCTTTCAAATGTGCCTCCCTTGACAAAATATTTTAAGTAGAAAATAAAAATGAAATTGTCCTTCAGGGCTATATGGACAGAGTTCCCATTTATATAAATCATCAGGGATGATTTGCAGTGTACTGAACCCCGGTGTTTAGGTAGGTCAGAAGTAATGTTTTCCTGTAGATCTTTCTGTCTTTCAGAATATGGTTTCATACTATGGCAATATTCTGGGCTTCCCCTTTGAAGAAAGAAAGTGAGCAGTGCCACAGCAGATGTGAATATGGAAAGATATGATGACAGTTAAGACTATAGGAATTCGCCACACTTTTAAAATACTGTGGGGTCTTTACATCCCATTTCCACAGCACCCATGCATGGATAGAAGACAGACTGGATTAATGTCTGAGCATGAGGAGAAGCATTTGTTGCCTTCTGGTTTTAGACAAGCACTGCTTATCTTTCCGTGTGGGAATAATTCAAAATAAGAATAGAAATAGGGGCACTCTGACCTCACTGGGAGAGCACATGTTGTTTGCTTAAAGATGTCAGGACATCTCTTTGCTATTATACAATGTCAGCTGGCCATACCATAGGAATCTTGCATGCTGCATTGTACAATCTGTCCCTACCTATATGAGCAGGAAAAGGAAAGAAAATTGAGTATGTTCCATGCAATAATATCATTGAAAAAGAAAGGGCTAAGTTTAGCTCATATTTTGTGGGCTAAAGATGCAGCTGAATAAATTTGGGTTTATTAGCGAAATGATCCTTCAATTACAAATAATGACAGCTAAAATATTCAGTATATATGCCCTGCTAATACTGCTGAAATAAAATTTTTGATGCAAAATTTGGCTATCATGGAATGCCAGTGAGTTAAATAAACTAAGGAGAAGAAAGTACGAAGTCCACGGTCAGTGGGAGGTGAAGATGAGGATGCAAAAGAAGATACCATAGAAATTTAAGCAGACGTAACAGGCTGTTTCACTAGAAGTGAAAAACAGGAACCATTCTCAGATATATATTATTTTGCCCTGTACCTCTGGTAACAATGAAGAAAGGAATTTTTGTTACCGTCTTGATAGGGCCCACTGCCCCCGGGGTCGCGTAGCGGCAGTGTGGGCTGGGGGAGCTGCATCAGGCTCCTGGAGGCCCGAGGCAGGCTGTGCCTCAGCTGCTGTGTCATGGCCCCGGCCCTGGCCCTGGCTCCGGCTCTGCACCAGGGCGAGACCCCAGCTGCTGTTGGAGCGGTGCCGGCCGCGCATCCTGGTGAGCGCGTGAGCACACCTGAGATGTCACTGCAGACCGTCCTAGGGGTTGTCCAGGACCGTGCTTGATGGATCTGCCAAGTATTAATGCAAATACAAAGAAAAAAGGCTTACGTGCTTTTAAGGTATACTACGTGTATGTATTCTAAGATATATATATATGTGCAGATATATATGTATGTACTTACGTATAGTGTTCATGAGCTATTTGTGAGGGTGAACACATTGGTGTTACACACATTCTTCCTGTCACTTTGCAACATGCATAAATGCTGCTGATTTGAGCTTCTAGGCCTCTTCTGAAACAGAAATCTGCTGATGTTAGTGTTCCCTTCTTCCCTTAGAAGCTCTGTAACCAAAAAGAAATCATTAGTTCATTAGAAATCACTCTGCTAGGGTGAAAAACAATCAGGAAGACATTACATGCAGCAGAAGGACAGTGCCCACCTTTACAAAGTTATCTCCATACCATTCCATGTGCAGTGATAAAGCGTTTTGCTTCACGGTTTACCCATAAGCAACAGGTAAGCAAACAAAAGGGAGCATTTGGAGGTTTGCTACTCACTGGTGTTTATAACCTCTTGTGAAGACTTTGCTGCTCTCTTTGTATGATATAACCACTTATTCACTTGGAACCTAAATATAACAGAAAGATGATGAAAGAGCATGAAGTTATCCACTGAAAATGATCAGGTAGAGTTTTAGAAGAATACCAGGACATTACAGGAAAAATACTTTGTGCTTGTTTTCCTAGAGATGGAAGTTTGGAGCTTGACTTAACAAATTGTCAGGGAATAGCTGGAGGCATAGTTTGCTGAAGAAATCATTAGCTAGTTAAGAGACATACAATAAGCAGCTTAGGTAGATACACAGCAGGAGTTATAAAGAAAGAAAATGCCAAAATATTAGTAACAGCTGCAATGACAGGTTTGAAGTGGACCAGTGACTGCTGTAGTGACAGTCTTGGAGAGCTGCTTGTCTGAGCAACTACAGATCCAATGGTTAACTTCACTAAAAAGGAAGATACTAGAAACAATTCTGCCAGACCTTGGCAAGTTAGGCTGTGACAAATGCAAGTTGACTTCAGCTGGCCAACTCCTATTTATGAAAATAAAATGTTCTTAATTTTTGATAATTTTAGAAAGTAAATCATTACCCATCTAGCTCAGGGGATGTTATACTTTTCAATAGTCTTCTATACTTTTCTCTACTCTACTCTACTCTACTCTACTCTACTCTACTCTACTCTACTCTACTCCACTCCACTCTACTCTTCTCTGCTCAACTCTACTCTACTATGTACTCTTCTATGGTATATAACCTGTATAGAAGAGTGTGTACTCTTACATATTTGATAATTTTGCCAGATATGGATTATGTGATTTGTTAGGAAAAAAAAAAAAAAGTAAAATTTATTGGCCCCTTGTAATAAAAAAGAAACAAATTATGTAAAAAGTTCATTTTCCAAATGATAACTAAAATATAAAAAAAGAACCATTTAAATTAAATAACAAAAACAAATACAAATTTTCAGGAACATTTTCTTACTGATTGCCTCTTCTTCCATTGATTTGAATGGCTTAGTTACAGCTATTGAAAAGTTACAGCTGTTTATTACGGGCATTAGTTAGATTTTTGGTGATGGAAAATGTTCCCTTAAAATGGGATCAGAACCTTCCACACTGTACGAAAGAAACCTGCAGAGGCAGAGGGAGCATTCTGCTGTCTGTTGGGGTGAAAAAAGTGCAAGATGTGTTGTTAGGAGAAATGTATTTCAGTGCTCTTTGGATCTTACTAAACAATTAGACAATGTCAGTCAGCCTTGCTCTGGGTCGAGTAATGGGTTCGATGAGCTTTGGGTCCTGCCAGTCCTATCTTCTCTTCTTCAATGAGTCAATGCATGATTTTGCTTGTGCCTCAAAGCACTGAAATTTATATATCCTTTACATTTTTTACCAACATCTTCACAAGAGAAGATATTTGTTTCAGTAAAAATACAAATTCTGGATTCTTGCTAGCCTCATGTTATCATAAAGCAATGAGTCCTGCAACAGTATTGCCAGAGTGACTGTTACTTATTTTAATGATATCGTTCTGTGATATATTATTGCTATTGTTGCTGATTAGGTTTATTCATATTTAAATTGCAGTAGTGTACAGAGTTCTCATACCCAGAGGATGCACCCACTTGTGGGTTGCATTGTGCAGGTGTGTGGTAAAGTGCAACCCCTGTCTCTGGTGATTTTTATAATGTGAATATATTTTCTTGTCTTCATCAGTATTTGAGGATGCAGTTGTTTTCAAATACCCTTATATTCCTAGGTTAGAAGAAAACATGAGCAAGAGTGTTTCACTTTCTTTAATCCATTTAGTATGTTTTTTCATTCTGTCATCTTCCCTTTGAATTTAACAGCCATAGCCTTTTCAATCTCTCTTTGTTCAGCGGTTTTCCCTTGCTTTTTATCATTATTGTTATTATCTCAAATCCTCTTCCTCGTACACTGAGAGCAGTTTACAGCTGAGGATGATAACTGTGATGAGAGCACACCAGTGATGTGGGGTATGGCTTTGCCCTGTGCTGCACACTCTGATCCTTAACTCCAGCAGAGTATTTGCCTGAGTGCTTAACTTTAATTACATATATAGTACCTCAGCCTCTGCTGAACTTTAGGTTAATTTTAGCTCCTGTTTCTTATGTTCTAGCATTTGTTGGCTATTTTGATTGTCACTGAGCTCTACATCTTTGTAATGATAAAATAGTTTGGTGCAGCCAATCAGCATCTCTTTTTATTGTGGAAACCTGTGTCCTCACTTGTGTTTCCTTCCAGAGGTGAGTATTTGATGAGTATTAAACAGGTTTGTATTAGACTAATTTAGTTAATTAAAATTTCTTTTCCTATTTTACTTTATGCCTCTTCTTCAGCATGTTCGTCTTTTTTTTTTTGCACAGCCTGAAGATTTTTTGTTTTATTTTGGTGTTGGTTTTTGTTGTTGTTGTTGTTGTTTGGTTTGTTGTTGTTGTTTTGTTTTGTTTCCCCTGAGGATTCTTTATTGAACTACTCCCTGGGCAAAATTAAAAGCCTGATTGTGGTCTCCCTGGCTCTGAGTTAAATCAGGAGGAAAGCCAGTGCATGCAGATGGTTTTAGAAACCATCAGATCCAGGTGTTGTATTGAAGCTGTCATGAAAGCCTCAGAGCTGTGACCAATGTGCAAGAACACAGGCTGACAATGTTCTTTCACAAGGAAAAGGTTGGAGGTGGATATAGAACTGGTTTGTGTATGAAAAAGGGGGTTAAGTATCTCCAGGATGGTTCATTCTTTCATAATTGGGTGGATAACAGCGTGAGTACTTACAGCACTGCACAACTCTGCCTTCAGTGATGGGAATGCTTTCACACTTGCCATAGTAACAGCAAAATTGCTAGTGGTAAAATTAACTTAGTCTCTTTATGCTTTCTGACATTGCTATTTTAGCACTTGGTACACATTTTAACTTTGCCCATGGCCAGGCTGTATAATGAAATCAGAAGGGCTACAGTCTATTCAATTAGCCCTTAATACTGCTTGTAATGTGTACGTGTGAATGGTGGTTTAAAATCGATGTCTGAAAGTAAATGTTTGATTCTGTCTTCATCTGAGAAAAATTAGAAAGAAAAAAAAAAACGCCATTTAATACAAAATATGGGCCACCTTAAATCTGGGATAAATTTACTGCTGACTGTGTACTTTGTCACCAAGGCTGTGTTTTGATTCTGGGGAGTCAGCCTGGCTTTAACAGGGATCTGCATACAGACTTTTCTCCTAAGTGCTTATTAGAGCTGCCCTGAGTTAACTCTGCTAATAGATGATTGTTCAGAACATGAACATCAGTGGAAATTGAGTTTTAGAGCAAATGGCAGTATTAGTCCGCAGACAGAATGAGTTTCCCAATAAATACATTCATGCAATTGATGTCGGTATAAATATATCACAGATTTCAGGAATTCTGGAAGAACTGCAAGGAAACTATGTGACTGTTATGGACTTTTTAAAATAAAACCTCCTTCTTATAAGAAAGTAATCCAGGAAGTATTTTCTTTAAAAGAAAAATAAAACAATTCCCTTTAACAGTAAAAGCAGTAGTATCATGTCCTTGTGATAAATGCATTGGTGCCAAGGAAAATACACTGTAATTTTGCAAGTCAGGTTATGCATTTACATGTACTTCTAGAAACCAGAAAACTCAGTTATCATTTAGTCAATTCACCGAGTTCTGTGGAGGCGACAAGGAGGTACAGTAAAGATATCCTGCTCCCTGTCTGCAGATTTCTGCAGTCAGGAGCTCTCCCGAGAGCACCCTGATGCTCCCTTACTTGGGTGGCTGGGTATTGCCTCTCAAGCACTGAGCTTCCAAAGAAAATCCTCAGGTCCATGCCTTTTGAAACCTCCTAGAAACCCATGTCAGTATCCATAGGGCTTGGCAGCAGAGCAAACTGATCATCTGCCACCGTCCTTGTCCATGGCCAGGCAGAGGAAAGACAACTGGTGCTGGAGTGTGGGCAGGGAACTGTGACAGCTCCAGAAACAGTCCTCCTGCGCCTGGCCAGAGTGGAGGGAGGAGACCTCTGGGGAGCAGGAGTGCCAACCCACAGCTTCATCCGGGGTAAGCACAAGTAGCTTTTTGGACCCTTTTGATTCCTCCTTTTCTTTTTTTTTTTTTCTGTTTTGAGTGAAATTTTTACGGAATAAAGGCAGTCTAGGGGAGAACCTCACAACTTTCTAGGGAGTTGAGGTGTGGATAGATGAGAGGAGATTACAAAAAAAAAAAAAAAAAAGCAAATATTAATCACATGATAAGAGGTAGTAAAGTAACACCCTGTAAATGTTTGATAGTAAAGGATAAGTTATAATGATCTATAAATATTTGAAAACATAAACATAGGGGAGGAGTAGATTTACTTAGTATAAAAAGAGTATGGTTAATAGCAACAGGCTAAAATTTAGCAGAAAAAGTTTAGGTTGAATATCAGGAAAAAAAGTTGGAAATTTTATTAACCACTATCTGTCAGATTGTGGTTTTGAATCAGTAGTGGTCTACAAGATGCTTGCTGTTAAGTGTTCTAGCTTTTTTGATGTTTTAAGTGGTGTTCAAGGAGACTAAACGTACTGCAAATCTTTTCCTATTATTTCCTTCCAAGTTTGTACTTGTGCCAAGTTTGGCAGGGGGTTGTACTATGATTGCAAATGCCAAGGGAATCGGTGTGCTCAGTCACAAGTAGAAGAGGTACCTATGAAACATCCCTTCTAGTAAGAAAGTGTTTTTTGCACAGTAAAAGCTTTTAGAATCCATTATAAGTTTATGAGGAATATTTTATTAGTATGATTTATGCAGATCCTACTACATGATATATTTTAGCCAATTCAATAATTTCAGTGGGTTAGAATTCTTGATTTAATAAGAACCCCACTTTAAATTCTGTAATACCATGTAACTTCATTTTAATGGAATAGCTATGCCCAACAATTAGCTTCCAGAGCACCAAATCTTTTAATATTTTTTCTATGTAACATAAAAGTAACATAGCTGAAATAGTATGTAGCTGATTACTCAATGAGGCTATTAAAATGATGTTGAGGTTTTGATGTTTTTCCCCCCAATTTTTGTCATTCCTATCAGATAATATTTATTTTGTTTGCTAGATGGTGAGTCATTTGTGCAAAGTTTTACATCTGTTGTTTATAGAACATTTATATGTCACTGAATTTGCTATCTTGGTGTCTGACTCATCATTGTGTTGCCCCAGTGTAAACAGACTTTTTGTAATGGAGTTACAAAGACATAAGAAAGGAGTAACATAGTACTAGACCAAACTCTGGCTGGTGTAAAATTTTTCCAGGTGAATATCTGTGCATCGCTAATGAGAATATCCACGAACAGAGAGAATTTTTTGGATTTTTTTTTTTAAGGTGTGTAAATCATTATGCTTTGGAATCTAAACTGATCTCCAGCTGACACAGACAGAAGGAAACTTTTCAGAATACATCGCATTAGGTATTCAGATGCCTATAAATGTGTATATATACAATGCTGTATCTATATTCCTTGGGAAAATAAACAGTAGCACAAGAGTAGTGAAGTGAATGCCATTTTAAAAACATGTTCTCACCTTTATTTAATGCTGTTTACAATCACTCCCAGCTTGTGCAGCACGCGGCTCCCATGCTACATGTGGTGCCTTGTAGTGTGCAACAGGCAGAAGATTTGAACATCGATGCCTGTGTCTCTTGTACAACTATCGGTGTGATGACAGAATGCTCACATGGGAACAGCACACAAGGGTGATGACAGCCAGGGAAGCTGTCCTCGAACCTGGGCAGGTGGAAATCCTATTTGTGCTATGGGATTAATGTGCTGCCTTGTCAGGGAGGCTGGAAATGGGGGAATATCACAGTGTACAGCCTGGAAAGATGTGAAGCTATTGCTGTTCTTGGCCTTTTGCATCCTCTCAGTCATCACCCTTTCTGTCACAATGTACTAAAGCTTTAGAAATGGAAGTGCTGCATGGGGTTGAGTGTAGAATAACTTATCCGTGGGAAGTCAGGTCAAGATCAGTTGTGCGCTGCCGTGAGGTGCCTTATATCAATGTGATTGATGATAGATGATAGCAGTTGCAGAGTCTTTTTGTTGCATTTAGTACTTTAACATGTTCGCCTGATAAGCATTCATTTTATACTCATGCAACATCTGCTTGGTCAAAGAATTTGTGCTGCAAGTTGTTTAAAGAACTGAGAGTCAAAAACTTTTAGCATCAGTGTGAAGTTCTGCCACTAATGGATAGATAGGCTTTGCCTTTCCTCTGCCTCAGTTCAAACATTTGGAAAACTAGGCAAGAATGCTTGCCTATCTAACACAAGTGCAGTGAGATTCAGTTTAATCATATACATGATGTAATGTAATATTTGAGTTTATGAGTTGTGAAAAGTACAAATAAATATCAGCATTAAAGACATCATTGTCTTTAGCTTCTTCAGTTTTCAAGGTGATGCTTTGCCATCGATTTCAGTCAAGATTTTATTCCAAGTTCAGGTTTTTTTGCACATTTTAACCCAATGTGAGAGTTTCTTTAGCTTACCTCATTCAACTCTGTGATTATAGAGAGTAGTATTTTGTAAATTCTGTGCCCATGGCCTCACCTGGTTTGTGAGTAAGTAATGTCGGGGCACTGGTAGTCATTTGAGAAACTCAGTTTAGTGTCCTGCTTCATTACTTGGGATTTTTCAATGTATATGATTTGTGTGTGTGTGTTTGTTTTTTATAAAGGACACCTGAGATGTATTGGCAAACTCTTCTCCTGGTTTCTGTCTCTTGGTCAAGTCTATGCTTTGTCTTTCTTGCTTCAAAAATACATGAAAAGCATGGAGAAATTGCAAGAGGAAAGAAGGCTTCTACTTTGGTGGAAGAAATATTCACTTTCCTAAAAGGAGGTGGAAACCTGTGTGGCTGGGTTAGTTCCTGCATCTAACGGTGGCACTGGGTGAGTAGTACAAGCAGTTTTCAGGCTTTTCAGCAGGGCCGAAAGGGCTATGCTGTGCATTTTGCAACAAAGATTGCAGCTCATATTTGCAGGGTGGGAGATGTTCCTAAGCAGTGCTGGGGATTAATATGGTCAGCAACTCAGCATGCAGCCTGCAGAGCCTGTAGTTCTGTAGCTGAAGGAGCCAGGGTTTCTCTCTAACTGTCTCTGCAAGGAGATATTGAGAAGAGCTAGGGAGGCTACAGTTCCACCAGCGATTGCACAGTGTTGAGTGCCAGTGAATTTTATTCTGAAGCTCAAAGAGAAGATAAAAGTTCTATGGAAGAGCCATGAGAATGAGTAGTGTATCACAAAACTTGTTTTCTAAGGAAAGTCTTGAGTTCATTTTAAGTTATCAAAAGGGAGGGTGTGTGCTGCCTTTGTGACCACACAAGGAACAGGAAACTGGAGATAGCAGATTGGTTTGTAAGGCTTGGCCAGCTCAGGCTTTCAGTGTTTTGTTTTAGCTGTTGGAGTTAAGACATGATTTGTCCATCAGCATTTACAGTGGAGGATTCTTTCATTCAGAATATGTGAAGAAGAATTTTTGCCTGCTGAAGATTTCATTACTCCTCCATGTAAAGAAGAACTGCCAGGAAGAATATTCATATAACTGAAAATAAACAACTAAGTATTTTCTTAATTTAAATGATTTAATTGCTTTAAACACAGTCTTCTCTCTTATATAACGTCTCCTTTCGGGCATGAACAGCAAAGCAATATACTTAAAAAGTTCACGAGTTTTTCTTTTTTTTGTTTGCCATGTTTTCTCAATTTCACGTGATACATGGGAAAAAAGTGACTCCTCCCATATTTCCCTGCATTATAAGCATCAAAATACAGGAGAAGATGTTCTGTGGACGGTATTTCTCTCCAGGGACAGTCTAAATCTTAGAAAGAACACTAACGTAATATTTTCTTCTATCCTCTAATTACCATTCCATATGCTGATGAACATATTATTGTGGCAGACAGGGTGATTATTTAATGGAAATATTTTTATTTCCATTAAAACACAGATTTTTTTTTATGCCGTGTTTGCAGCCAAAATATTATGGCATTGTATATTGCTGCCTGAGAATCTGTCCAGATATAAAAGCAGAACACATACCTGTTTTCACTAGTTGTAAAATAACTGAAAAAAAAAACTGAGTGGCCACAGATGGCAATTACTGAAATGCTTTGTTGTTGCTTTTCTCACTTTCAGTAGTCTATCACTGTGTTATTAACATTGAAGAAGAAATAGAAATACTTGACTTCTGAGTTGTTTTTGATTTGACTTGTGGAGATAAATTTTATCTCTTGGAGAACCAATGGTGATCTCCATAGAATTTTATCAGAATAAATGTAACACATTCAAAAAAGAAAAAAAAAAAAAAAAGAAAAAGAAAAAGAAAAAAGAAAAAGCACAGAGTCTCATCTTCTGTATCAGTGAGAAGTGAGAGAAACTCCAGACCCATCCATTGTAACTGAAACTGCGCTGAAAATCATCACTGAGATTGAATAGCCATGCATCAGCTTATTCATCTGTCTTTCAAAGATATACCAATCCACTTCAATTTGTCATGACTTAAAGCCAATAATTCCTCACCATAGGATAAACTAAGCAAATGTGTACATTTTTTAAAGCAATGACAATATTTTCAGTCATTCACCTTTTGGTGAGAAACTGAAAGGGAAGTCTGTGTGTCTGAGAATCAACCTCTTAGCACACACTGCACACTCATTTTTTTTATCTGAATGTGCTATCAACAACCATTTTTCTTTTTAGAAGAGTTGAAGTTCCTGTTTCCTGTCACCACTTCACTTTTTTTCAAGGCATAAGCCCCACACCATCTGTGCACATTTCACAGTGAGGCTTTAATTTCTATCTGTCAAGCTAAAAGGAAGCATCTTTTCATAGCAGTTCAATATTGCTCATTGACATTCCGTGGGATTCATCCTGGAAGACGGTAAAGAACATTGTCAGAAACAGAGGAGTTTTAGGGTGTGGGAATAAGAATCATTGTGTCCATTGCCCATAAAGATATGCTTAACTTTCTGTGAGGAGCGAACGTGGCAGTATCCTGCATCTCGTTACTTTAAATTGTCAAGACCCAGCTTGTATTAATGGAAGTAATCACTTGTTCTACAATGTCTAATGTTAGATTCCTCTGCTAGAAATTGCTTCTTAATTATTGGTGCCAGCGATTACATCATATCCAGTGTGCCAAAACCAAATATAGCTCTTTTAAGAAGACATAAAAAGGATAAATTCATTTCTCAAATTTTTTGTACTTTAATTTAATTCAGTGAATTTCTTCAGACTCTCCCATGTTGGAGGGCTGGGGTGGGGAGGGGAAGAGTGCTTCGTGAACACAGTGCTTCATCTGTGTATGTGCACATGTTGTACATCTGCTTTAAAGTGAAATGTTCTCCTGTTCTGTATTTCCTATATAAAGCTATAATTCTTTCTTGCAATGCTCCAGTTAGTTTACAGGCACATAAATAGCAGAGCAGAGAAGCTTAAAATCTTAAGAAAGTGAGACTGTTCATTTCTAGCATACTATGTCTATATCAAATGTGAGAAGAGAAAAAACGGGGGCAGGAAAGCTGAACGTTGTCTTTAGGTAGAATCATGTCTAATTAGAAGATGTCTTAGGGTTTTCCATCAGGTGCTAGCAGATTTCTTACTGTACCTGTTTAATGATGCTAGAGAATAATTGGAGACTTGAAGATGTGAAAGTTCCTGATATGTTTTAGTTCAATATATTAAAATTGGGCTTGCATAAAATCATTCTTCTTTGAAAAAAAATGGCAATAAGTATAAACTGTGAAAGACTATTTCTCTGTCACTTCTTCATAGAGTTTGTTGTCCATCTTAGACTCCTAAATGCAATCGCAAAGCAACTGGAGGCGAAAATCAGCTTTTAAAAACAGGTGTATAATAGCAGTTTGTGCTACTTTTGATGTTAATGGAAAGAAAAGGTTTTTCTTTAGTGGAGCGTTGCACAGAGGGTTCCCTGTTCTTCTCCTGGATGAGTAAACTGCTCTGATTAAGCTGGCTTAAGCTGATATATGCTTGTCAGACACTGCAAGTGCCTGAAGAGAAGCTAAACATGAATTTCCCTGATGGTTCCAAATTAAAAATAATAACAATAATAAATGTGTTCATCTAAGTGTGAGGAAGGTTTATTATTATTTATCAACTTATTGATCAGGATGGACAGCTCTCCCTCAGCAGCTGTCAGCTCCTCCTCATCTTTCTGAAGAGCAGGGTGGCAGGGGAGCAGGGTGCAGAGCTGACTGCTTTGCCAAATCTCTGCACCTTCCCGTCCGTTCCCTGTCCTCAGAGGAATAGGCACCTCATCTGAGGAAGCGTGAGAGCTCACATGTGCTGCCAGCAGCATCCACTGGTGTATTGGCTGTGATTTTTTGCAGCCACTGGCAGACTGCTGGAGTTGCCGTTATATCCGCATTTATACACTTCCCGCTGGGCTGTTGTTTCTACTCCATCCCTCTGGCTTTCTCTGTCTTTATTCTACATTCTCCTACATACATACATGTTGCCCATAGCAACACCCATCTGGAAAGGCCCCTGGTGCTGTCTCGCGGGCCCACCGGAGGGGAGCAATGCGGTGCCAGCAGTAGTACTGGAAGAGCTCGGCTCTGAGCCTCCCGTCAGAAACATACCTTCAGAAAACAGAGTTTCCAGGAACGAGAGGACTGCATACCCCAAACCAAAAGCATTTCACAGAATTTGACAAATTGCTTGCTAGGGGCTGGGCTGCGTGACTAGCTACACTGGCATTTTCCTGGTGGAAACATCACGTCCCTGGTGTTGTGCATCTTCCTTCAGGGGCAGTGCTGCACACAGCAGCCCCGAATCCCGTCCACACCCAATAACCAGCACCATTCCATCTCTGCCATCCACCTGCCTCTTGTGGGGCTAGGCAATTAGTTGGGTCAAGGAACTGACAAGCTTAAAAATAATTGGACAAAAAAGGTTATTTTTAACCCTTCCTCTGGATCAATGTGTGGCCACAGATAATTACACTGGCACAGCAAGGAAGCTGATGCTGGGGATAAGTGGACAAGAGCTGCTTCTGCTGCCAATGCTGCCAAGATAAATGCTTGTTAAATCTCCTTGTAAATTGAGAAAGCTACATATTTTTGTCAGTATAGCTGACAACTTCTGTATTTATGCTGGCGTAACTACAGCAACAGAGATCAGACAGATCTCGGTAGTGTGCGACTCACCTGCACTGGAGTCTCACACTCAAATCTTCCATCAGCTGGAAGTATAAAGGATTTGGTAAAAGATTCCCGATGCTGGTATGGCTCCAGCATCTGCCAAGTCTGTGTTCCTGGAGATCCAAATCTTGGTCTTCTTGGCCTTAATATTGGGAATGTTTGGACTCAGATCTAAGCTTTCCACATCAGGTCATTTGTCCTCAAACCAAGCTCTTTGTTTCTTGCTTCCCCTGCATATGCCACAACCAGCCAGCTTTGTGTAACCATGGATGTGTAACTTTTAACCCATTAGATTACACAAATTCAATTTACTCAAATAACAAAACTGCAACAGCATTTAGTGAGGCTCGACACAGTGAGGTCTCTGAGCATGAACTACTGAAGCTGGTATGTGGAAACTCAGAACAGTGGCGCAGCTCCAAACTGGGCAACTCTAGCCTGCCCCTCGTCAATGCTAATAATGCTTTCATTTTCTTATTTGTTGTTCATTATGCTGAATTTCTTTTAGTAAGTAATGATTTCCTGAGGGAGTTTACTTCTATTCTTACAGCTATAGCTGTTCTTGTGTCCAAACACAAATCAGAAAAGAAATGTATGTGGCAGACTTCTAATAACCATGATGAAATAGGAGTATCTTACAGCCTTTCAAACTGAAAGTGAATTTCTACTGTTATGTAAAGCCTGTGGTTTAGTGATGCTTGGAAAATACACAGTAGATACATAAATCCTGATGAGAAGCTTATGGAAACAGTAGTGGGAACCTAGGCCTTAGCCAGGACAGTGGGTAGATAAGCTCACATACTCATAGAAACCATCTTACTCAAAGCACTTAACCCATGCTTTGAGTTTTTAAATCAGTTCAGCCTGCAAAATTGTTTGTATTCCTGATCCAGCTGTCAGTGGACCAGTAGAGGCAGCGCTGTATGCTTCGTCTCCCTCCAAGGAGAGCTTTGCTGCAGCAAAGGGTTGAGTAGAATGGGGGATTCAAAAGTCTTCAAATGACATGTGAGCATCTACCAAGCAAAAACAGTAAAGGATGTTTCATTTTAAAAGCGTCTATACTTCACCAGTTGGTATTGTTGTGTTGTGGAAGACATGATCCTTTAGCAGGATGCTTTAGCATGTGCTTACTTTTACAGTGCTGGAACAAATCTATCATTTCCTCACACCTGCTCACATCACTAAGCTATAACTATACCAAATTACTACCTTCACACTGCCGAGTTTGAAACAGTCACTTCAAGCTATTTAAAATAGAATTAGTTGGAGAATGCAATAATAAAGACTCACAATTTACTAATCTGAGTAGAACAAGTAAAGCAATACTCATTTGTAATATATGAAGCATAACTGTATACTTTTCCCCTATACTTTTTGCTTTTTATGGGGACATATAAAAGTTGGCTTTTTTTTTTTTTAATTTGCCTTTTGTCATGTACCAAAGCAAGACAATACCATAACATTGACACTTTCAATAAATCTGCAGTGAACAAAGTCCCTGAAAAAAAGCAGTTATTGTTCATCACGCTGAGTGGACTGCAAAGCAAATGGTATCTTTGCCGGAATCATCAGAGATCTCCTTAGCCTCAGTTGTTGCAAGGTAAAAATAGAACAGTCTTTAACTGAAATTGTGAATGTTCTGTGGAAAGACAAGAATGCAAGAACTGAACATCCTCTTTCTTGCAAGCTCCAAGGCCTTGGCTCTGGCAAGAGACAGAGGAGGTCATCCACACAGTGCGTGTACTTTTGTTATTGAACAAAAATTGAAGTGTGTGTAGTCATGATTATTCTCTGATGAAAGGAAATATGTACCTTAATAATGTACAGAGATAATAGAGTGATTTGCTATTCAAACTGTATATTTTTAGCCATAGAATTTGTACTCAAATTTAAATTGACATGTAGTAAAGTAAACCTGGCTTGCTAATATCCTCTAATAATTTTATGGAAACAATTTAGTTTACACATTATAACTTGTTTGGAGAGAGGTTCCCAAAATCTAATCATGTGTGATGTCAAGTCAGCCCAGACTCTCAGTTTTGTTTATTTTTTGTTGTGACAGTAAGTCTGTCATGTTTGATCTCTATGAAATGCCAGAAGGTGATTAATTAAATGTTTCTAAGATGTTTTCGTAGTAGACACTTTCTAAGATACATGCTTTATTAAGTAATGAAGCAAGGTAAAAAGGGTTTTCTGAGCTTTAATACTTTTGCTATGTGACTTAATGGGACATATAACCCAAAACTGAAGGAGAAGGTAGGGTGGGGACAGAGACAACCTTCCTACCAAATTTGCAGCACAGTTAGAGCAACATGCAAACCCTGACTGGGCAAGCAAGAAAGCAAGGCTCCTATAAAAACATGAGAAATTCCTGATGAGGCCAGACCAATGGTCCCTTTAGTCCCGTGTTGTGTTCCAGCAGCAGCAGGAGGTGATGCTATTTGGGCGTGTGAGCCTGGTCAGAGTCAGAGCAGGTGCAGCTGTTGTGCTTTGTGCGAAGCGCAGTCCTGTGGCTGCACATGGGCCACGCTTAGAATGCAGCCAGACAGACTCGAGCATCGTGGGGACCTCAGCAGAGGGCTGCCTAGCTTGTGAATCTCTGAAATGCTCAGACCAGTGGAGGTAACAGCATCTATAGGCATGCATGGGCAAAATTAAGCATCTAGAGAAGTAACAAGGGGAGAAGATAATGATCCACAGGTTTCAATACCTAAGGGAAAGCTGGCTTTTTGTGCGTCACTTTCTTAGACTTTGTCACATAAATTTTTCATGAAACACACTTTAGGTACTTGTGTACCATTTTTGCTTTGGTCCTTGGTAAGTATTTAAAGCTTTTATTTACAATCAATATATCTTCTTGTCTTCAGCCAATAATTTTGATATGCAGCCAGCTGCTAGATGCTCTTCACACAGTTTTACTTCAGCAAGTTAATTCCTAGCTGTGTTTATTTCCAGAGAATGTTAATTAAAAGGTGATTATGTGCGTGGGTTTCTTTGTTTGTTTGTTTGATTGTGTTTTTTTGTTTTTTTTTTTTTTAACCAAGAATAATCAAAATGATCTCCTTTGCACTCTCACCAAATTGCTGTGTTTCTGTGCTTGGACCCAACTTCCTGGGCATTGTGCTTTATCTTCCTGAGCTAAAGTTTGAAACCTTTTTGGCCTCTGTAGCCCATTTTGAGGAAAAGACTGTTGTTTTTTTTGTTTGTTTTTGTTTGTTTTTGTTGTTGTTTTGTTTTTGTTTTTGTTTTTGTTTTTGTTTTTGTTTTCCATTTCATGGATCTCACTGTTCAGCTGTCACGGCTTCCAGGAATGGTAGTGATCCCATAGGACACCCTGTCAGCTTAAGCACCACCCTTCCCAGAGCCTGGGCCCCAGGGAACTCTGACATGTGGTTTACCTCTCCAGGACCAGATGTTGAGGCATATCCCACACAAACTTTTCAAATATTCATGATCACCCATGGCTTTCTCTGAAGAGCTGAAGAAATACTCAAACTGAGCTGAAATGTCTGCTTGCTAAGATGGACTGCACCACCATCTTTCCAGTATTCCCCGTCTGTTCATTTAGACTCCTTTCATCATAGCTATCATGCCCTCTCCTGCAGAGAAACATGGATCCTTCTGCTCCCAAGGAAGTCCCGTTCTCTGGGACACAAAGACCTTTCTTCTGCTGACTGCCCTTGGCTTCCTTTTCCTCTTTAAAACATTTATTTTTGTTCCTTTGAATGACCTACCATTAAATGTTGTTCCTTCCCTGAGAATGAAAGGAATCAAACTGATTATTTTCTGGCTTTATACCCTTCTTGGCATTTTCATCAGCCACACAGAATTTGGTTATTGATGTCAAATTCTTCTTTGTTTTATCCTGTTTCTTTATTTACTCCAGAGAGGAGGTTGACGTGTCAGCCCTAGGCTGAGTTACCACATATTGAGCCAGACCATTTGATACAATTGCAAACTTACCTATTTACTCTTTTATCTTGTTTTACACAGAGTCCTCAAATCATCACAAGTTGTCATGCAGCTTTTTCATTCATTCCTCAGAATCCTTGACAAGTGTTAAGAAGTATAATGATCTTGAGCAATGCTATACAAACGTAGGGAAAGACAAAAGTAGCATGCAACATGAATATATATGGTTTTCAGTCTGCATTGTTCTTTTGCTTTTCATAATTTGTTTTTTTCTGTAATATGATATCCACTCTCATCACACAAAAATTAATGGCAAAACTTCACTTCCTAAGATGTGCGTAGCAATTTCCAGGAATTTCACGTCAACAGCAGCAGGCAAAACCCCAATTTCTAGACAAAATAAAGTGCTGGCAAAAGTAACCAACTGTATTTTTAGCATTTATGCTTCTATCTTGTAAGATATTTTTATTATAAATGGCCAGCTCCCACTGAATCTGAAATCAGCATGGGCTGTGGATCAAATTTTACCTCACCCTTGTTGCTGCAAAACCAATATAATTCCATTGATTGTAATAGATTTATGTCTAATTTGGAACATATGGTTTGTATCGAGGTCAAAATCTGATTGCCCACTACATTTGTCTGATATGCCATCATGTACAGATAGTACAGACATCTGGCTAAACCTACTGTGTAGTTGCTGTGTAGTTCTCAGGGGAGACCTTATCTCTCTCTACAACTGCCTCAAAGGAGGCTGTAGTGGGGTGGGAGTCGGTCTCTTCTCCCAAGCAACAAGCAATAGGACAAGGGGAAATGGCCTCAAGTTGCACCAGGGGAGGTTTAGGTTTGATATTAGGAAAAAATTCTTCACTGAAAGGGTTGTGAGGCATTGGAACAGGCTGCCCAGGGAAGTGGTTGAGTCCCTGGAGGTATTCAAAAGATGTATAGAAGTGGTGCTTAGGGACATGGTTTAGTGGTGGACTTGGCAGTGCTGGGTTAACAGTTGGACTTGATGATCTTGGAGGTCTTTTCCAACCTAAGTGATTCTATGATTCTATGATTCTGTACTTGGTCAGCTGGATTTTCCTGCCCCTTGGTAATAAAACTAAAGAGCAACTAAATTCAAGCATTTAACATGATTCTAAGAAACATATTTTCAGCCTTAGCTGGTTAAATGCAGTTTGATTAACTCCCTCTTACTTTTGTCCTACTGAAAAGGAGAGGCTTTTCTTGCAAGGATGGGGAGGAGATGGCAAGGACAATTTATATGGCAGTGCTTCAGTAATGAAGGGGTTGCAGATGTGAAAGGAGCTGCTAATAATGCAGAATTCTCCTTGGTTAACGCAGAGTAAGTATTTGCTAATGCCAAAGTTTCTTGTTTAATTGAAATATTTAATTAGCTTCTTCCCTTACTTAATTCCAATAAGATTTTGGGGAAGTGTTTGCACATGCATATGGTTGTATTGACCCATGCTCTGTCTTCCTATTCAATTCAATTATCTTTCCCATGACATTGATGTTTCTACTAAATGAAATCTTGGAAGCATGGACCTATCAAATTATGTTCTTTATCTAGAATATAAGAACCCTCGGGGTGTGATACTTCATGCACAGTGATAAGAAACAAGGTAGGAATTCCCAGTGTGTTGTTCTGTCTTCATACCATCTTTTAGGTATGAATAAGGACTAGGTCTGATTTCTGAGAGAAGAGGAAATGCATTTATTTACATTGTGGAAAGGAACACAAACATTTTGCAGTTAGCAAGTTTTCCCTTCATTGTGTGATCACTTGGAAGAGAAGGCAGCAACAGTTTGCACAGGCTGGGGCCGTACTCAAAAGCAGCAGCTTTCAAACAGAAGGACAATCTGTCCTCCCCAGGACGTGGAATGTCATGTGGAAATGTGGATGTCCAGAAAACAGCTCCTAAAAACACATTTTCCTCCCTAGCATTTTAGCAAAGCCCTGCACATAACCTCTCGGCTCCCCATCTGAAGCCCCAAGCACTGCCACGGCTCAGGGGAGGTGGGCAGGGCACTGCCTGCTTTGGGCAGAAACTTGCTAGGAAACTAAGAAAGTTGCAGTGACTTTGAAACCATTAAATTCTTCAGCTCTTGGCTGGGTAAAAGAGAAAAAAAATACAAAAATGTGTAGCTGACAAGCCTTGTTTTCAGAAGAAAACAAGCCTCTAATGGAAGTCTGATAAACTCCCTTACTTCAACTACTTCACTAACAGCCTTTTTATTCTAAAAGAGATTCTTTTGTGACAGAGGCTTTTGCACCTATTTTTCAGCATGTGCATTATATGCTGTATCAAAGCACTATTTCCTTTTCATGTATGGCAAACTGTTTTAGACATGGCTGCCAGGAAGCCATTACAGAAAGACAAAAGGCTGTATGGATTCCTTTTAGTACAGAAAGGACTTGGTAAATAGCTTCAAAACTTTCAGATTTGTTTTCATGCAGTTAACCATGGCATTGGTCACTTACACTCCTGAGAAATACTATTCTATAATTCCATGCTTCTTTTCCAAAGTAAAACATGCTATTCAGAACTGTGAATGATGAGGTCAGAAACATTTAAACCTATTACCAGTACAAGTGACATCTCTGAAACTTCTGGACAGGCCAGAACTTTGCTTTGCTGTTTCATGGTAACATTTTTTTTTTTATTTTTATTTTTTTGAGGGTTTTTAAATGCACAAGGTGTTTTGTTTTTAGAGTTATTCAGGCATTTGTTCTTCCCATGGCAGAATACATTATGAACTAGAGATACTTCAGTTCCTGTGACAAACATATGTAGTGAAAGCTTTTTCAGGTTCACCTTCACTTTCATAAGCAGAATCCATAAAATCATTTTCATTAACCATAGTTATTTAATTGATCACCATTAAATGTATCAAGTAAACAACCACACATGGTGAAAAGGTATTTACAGAGCGGTGTGCTGTATACAGGCTGCCAACAGCTGAATCTCTCTGCTTCCAGGCATTAACAGCTTCTGAAAGACTGGGAAAAGCTATCTTCCAAAATAATCTAAGTCATCCCTGGGATGATTCTTGTGAGAAATTTCTCTTTGTGCTTTTAAAAACATTTTAACTTCATTTAACACCAATGTTTGAAATGATGGACTTTCTTATATGACTGTTTCTTAGCACAGAGACCAGGAAATAGCCCTCGATTAGATCTTGCAAACTTTCAGAAAGTTAGTTCATGTATTGCACTCCAAATTCGCTGTGATCTCTTTAAAGTTCAGATAGCCCCCCNTTTCAGCTCAGTGATTGTCATCTCTTCAGGTAATCACTCAGAAGAAAAGCGTTCACTTTTCCTTGAGGCTCACGAATATTGAATTCTGGTAGGTATCTAATTTGTTGGACCAGACAGCTATAGATACCTGTGGGCAGAGGTGAGCGCCTCTTTGAAATGGTTTATGCTTCCAGCAACAGTGCAGTGCTTTCTCATAAACAAAAGCTGTTAATTCAGTTAACAAACTTGCAGAGAGAAACCTCACAACGCAGAGGAAAATCAAGTAAAGATTTTCTGAGGGTCTCTCAAAGGCTTCTACTAGCTATGCTTAACCTTTGATCAAAAGTATTTCAGAAGTGGTTTCACAATTTTCTTTCTAAAAGGATTCACTCCAGTTTTATCTTTCATAAATGAATGTATCTCTTTTTCCAGAAGTAATTAAAGCATGATTTTGTTTCCATGAATCTTTAAATATTTGGCTGGAAAGCCTTACATCCCTTTTATCCTCTAGATAGTTTCACATCCCACTGGACACCCACTGTAGCCAATCTCGAGAGGACCCTTCCAGCCTCAACCATCCTCTGATTTGGGATGCCCTTGGTAACTTGTCCATTTATAACAGAAAATGCCCAACTTTGTAGCTTTTCACCACCCTTTAGCATCTTGTAATCTCATTCAATTCCACCCTCTTCTGCTTGCTTGTGGTTTTTTTTTTTTTTTAATTGCTTGTGTGGGTGAGGTAGCTGATGCTTAGATTTAGAATATACTGATGCACAGAGAGCAGGAGTTGTTCATCACCCAGAAAGGTAAGAAAAGAGAGAATCAGTCTCTACAATAGGCATTGTTTTGTGGTTGTTTTTTTTGTTTGTTTGTTTGTTTTTAATGTTTGCAATTCACAATGTCCTATTTTACATAAAGGTTCTTTTTTATGTAAAAGATTGAACCTGTAAAACCACATGAGTAGGCTGTGTTGCTGGACTTTGGTTTGTCTTACAGACACATGCCACTAGTCTTGTCACTAGCAGAGCATCTCTGGCTTCACAGGCAGGGGCAGATGCTTTTCATTTAGGAAACCCATGAGAAAAGTGTCAGCAGCTCCCACAGCCACCCAGTGGCTTAGCAAGTCCTTGCCTTTTGAAACAGGCAGACATAAGCTGCATTTTGAAAACTAAACTATATGTTTTGTTGTTGTGCAGATAGAAGCCAGCACACTGGCCCACAGTCCAGACTTACTCTTTCCTCCAAACCAAAATTCACAGTGCTGTCTATTGCTGTCACTAACACTTGTTTTTTTTTTTTGTTTGTTTGTTTTTTTGTTTTTTTTTCTTCTGTATAAAATCTTAAGTTTGTCTTGACATTTTCACACCTGGTGGCAACAAAGCTTCTTTCATGGGGGATGTTTTCTTTGGAATAGCCTGGCACTGTTTCACAACATAACATAACTGTCAGCATTGTCTACCAGTTTTCATAATTTTAATCACAATATTCATATTTTCCTCCTCTGTTATACAGACTATTTCAAGAATCTTGCTATATACCATACCAGCCTTTTGTATATGGTGAGAGCTCATGCTCCTAGCTTTTTATTTGTAGCCCCTGAAGCACCTGCTTTGTAACTGAATTTTTTGTCTTTTTTTCTTAGCTTTTGAGGGGCTGCCTGTCAGTCTCTGAGGAAATGAAGCAGTGTTTGTGCTGTCGTTTGTACTTGCTCCTTTGATCTGTCCTTCAGCTTGATGTATCCAAGCATCAGGCTAACTTCATTTTCTGGGTGAGGTTTTCTGTTACTTTGAGGTGGCAATGCTGAGGCCCTTGGCATGTGATGATTCTGGTAGTGATACCTCCCAAACTGCCTCTCTGTCATCAAGATAAAGTTTGAAATTGGTTAGGAAGATGTAATCACACACAAACACACATGCACATAAACTGTTTTTTCATGTCACCAAAAATTGGCTTTCCTTATCTGAGTCCAGCTTCCTTCCAGCCTATGCAGAAAATTTCTCTTCTCTTCTCTTCTCTTCTCTTCTCTTCTCTTCTCTTCTCTTCTCTTCTCTTCTCTTCTCTTCTCTTCTCTTCTCTTCTCTTCTCTTCTCTTCTCTTCTCTTCTCTTCTCTTCTCTTCTCTTCTCTTCTCTTCTCTTCTCTTCTCTTCTCTTCTCTTCTCTTCCCTTCTCTTCTCTTCCCTTCCCTTCCCTTCCCTTCCCTTCCCTTCCCAATCACAGCAGAGGTCTTTCTTCTTCAGCTGAAATGTAAGTGACACCGTTACGTAAAATTGCTCCAACTGTGTTGATATCTAGAGCCAAGGAAGAACATTAATTTTACAAAATCCACTTCACGAAAAGCCACTGCATTGGTTTCCCCCCTCCAGCAGAGGAAAGCTGTATTAATTATACATCTTGGACTGACAAAGCAAATCACAGAAGCTACAGACATATGTACCTTTCCTACAGTATTAGGTGAAAAAAATCCCTCCAGGAGATACATAAACACTTTTTTCCTCCAAGAAAAATAAGGTCCTTTATGTATATATGCCAAGAATAAAAGCCACAGAAAGAAAATTTAAACTAACCTTGGAAAACCCTTAAAATACACATGAATTTTTGCTGTTTAGAAGGAAAATTTTAGTGTAGATAAACCTATAACTTAATCTGCACACAACATTTTTTTTCCTATTCTTTAATAGCTCAAGTTACTGTATTTTCACAGACTGACTGCTTGAAAACATATCCTTGAAGCAGTACTTATTACATTCATGATTCTAATAAAGTACTGTCATGCCAAGTCGAATTATGGCTTGAAGTTATTGTTTGTTGTTAGCAAGGTAGACTATTCAACAAAAGAAAAGGTTTTTATATATATGTATATATTCATCATACATGAATATGCTTATCTGATGCAGATATAATTGTATGCGTTTTTCAGTTTTGCATATATATGAATCTATTCATTTTCTCTTAAGTTCCTTTGAACACACGGAGGCTGTCAAAAATTAGTTTTTTAATATCTGTTTCAGTCACGCTTCAAGATCTTTAGGTCTGTTTTTGATTCTTCAAACATCACAGACACTTCATATATATGGTGTATACAGTATATACCTGTCTTCTGAACATATTGTGCTGGAATCGATAAGAAAAGGCCAATATTTTAAGGAGTTATTTTCCTATAGATATGTCTTTATGGGGACTTCTCTTGGTGCTACGTGTTAACCAAACATGCATAGCAAATCTGCCATTTGCTGCATTTCCCTTCTCAAAGACTTTAAATACAAAAGTGTATGCTTTTGTTTTTCAATTTGAAAATCTTTCTGTTGAGATTAAAATTAAAACTGATGAGACTGCTGTTGTTTTCTGT
This sequence comes from Anseranas semipalmata, assembly GCA_013399115.1. NCBI lineage: Eukaryota > Metazoa > Chordata > Aves > Anseriformes > Anseranatidae > Anseranas > Anseranas semipalmata. The sequence goes on from VXAA01004466.1 coordinate 206,561, forward strand.
ATTACATAAAATGTCTCCTCAGCCATGGCATTTTTAGCTCTGGAATGGATCAATGAGTTCTACTGTATTTCCTTATTGTTCCTTTGACAAATTGGTTTATAGCTTGGAGTTTAGGATATTGTAGCTATTATAATTGTAAGGAAGATGTTTCAGAACAGCGTATATTTTACTTCTGAAAACATATTCTTTATGTAACACTTGTTGTTATATTATCCAGAAATATTATGACCATCTGAGTATTTTCAGACAGTGTTAAACAACCTGCTGACCCACTGTGGGGTCAAACACTGCTGTGGTTTGAACTTGAGTCACGTTTCTTTACCGCAATTTTGCCAATTTCTGCGAGATGTGCTGGCTTCCTCCGCAGGGGGACGGGGAGAGGACTGAGGTGATGAGCTGGGTTTGTGGCAGGGTCAGAGCTGTCCCCTGGCTTTGGGGCAGCTGGGCTGGGCTAACAGGCATGCCCGCCCTACTGGCCAGTTGGGCATCCCTCCAGCACGTAGTCATCTAATTGTTTGCAATTTATTTACTTTGAACAAGAGAAACACTACTGCCTCAACATCATTCTTTTATCGAGGCATCAAATAGAGCTTTTGTTTTTCAGCTGTGAAATGTAGGGCTTTCATTTCCACAAATAGAAATAACAAAAGCTGGTTCCCAGTGGGCTCAGGCAGCTGTTTTGGAGGCCTGAAATTGGGGGGTAGCAGTGCTAACAGCTTCTGCTCGCTGACTTTTGTCAATAGCTGCCTATCTGATAGAGCTCTAAGCCACTTTGCATAAAAACAGCATTTGTAGCCAATGATTAAGGTACCTGCACAAGGTAAAAGCTGCTCAGCATTTTTCAGGGCAGGGCTTCAGGTCGCAGCAGGGCCGTGCGAGCAGCTCTGTGCCCCAAGGGGACTCTGGGCACCCTGAGGGAGGGCTCGGCACAGCCTTCGGGGCCAGCACCTGCAAGCGGCTGCGCGGCTGAGCCCTGGCTGGACCAGGTACGGTGTCGCACCCACATGTACATCTTGACTACCTTTTGATATGAAATATTAAGATTAATAACTAATTAAATAGTAATTACTAATGTGTTAACAACATCTAGATGATGTAATTAAAATCAATGCTTCTATGTTTTAAGAATACATAAAAATTACACAAGCCTTTAAATGACTGTTCAACAAGTCATAAAAAGTAACCATAAAAAAAAATAGTAACAATGTTTTCTCAAAATTTAGCTGTGTTCTAGTCCTGTAGTAACACAAAGGGTGTACTGACTTTCAGGTCTGTCAAGGGCTGATGGAAAGTCAGTGGGCATAGCACCTCAGGCTTCAAAAACTAGATAAAAATTATAAAGGGAAACCAGAAGGTAGGTGTAAAATATTTATGCATGGAATTTATGATTGCAATGGAGCTGTAACAAGGCTGTGTACATTTCTTACACAAGACCTGGCATGAACCTTAAATAAAATATAACCTTAATTATATAAGACAGAATGGAAGGGTTCCCATGAATTATCTTATACAAAAATAAAATAAAATAAAATAAAATAATGAAAATTACAGAGGCTGTCCATCACAAAGAGTCATATATTATTTAAGGACTACACAGACTTTGTAACTGAGGTATCAACAGACCCATAAAGATATTGTCTATTAATATTGAATTTTTATTACTTTTTACATCCAGTGTTGTCCCTTTAGCATTATTTTTTATTTAAGCCTTTTATATTTCTTAAAATTGGAAGCTTTTCTTAAGCTAGGTTTCTGTTCAATGCAGAACATGTGGTTTATATATTTGAAATGAGAGAAGAATGGCAATAACAGGTATCCAACTCTCCAGACAGGTTTCAACAGTGACTCACTGTGAACTAAACTCCACTGTGTTAAATACAGACATTGCATCATATACACCAACACAAAACCAGCTTTTCTTCTGCTCTCCAAAACAAAATCACTGAAAACCCCAAGATTTTGTTATTTCTGCTCTCAGAGTCCCGTTCACACACTCATCATGACACTGATCTTCTACATCTGTGTTACAAGATTTGGTTTTTAGGAGGTTTTTCTCAGAGACAAAGAAATGTTATGCACAATCACTCACACAAGTCTTTTATATCCCCGGTGTATCACAGACTGAACATGAGACCGGCACCATCCTCAAAGCATATTTCCCTGCCTTCCCTCAGCCTCACTGTTTTCTGCACACAGGCACTGGTTTAAGTGCAAGCACCTTTGCCATGTTCATCTCCATCTGCAGAACTACTGCTGGTATTGTGTTTCTCCAAAGGTTTTGGGGAAATTATCATTGGATTATTGAGAAACATAAAAAAGAAATGCCACTGAATCACAGTTTTAGGGTTTTATCTAGTCACAGGCAATTTCTTCTTCTATTGCCTATGTATATATACCCAAACCAGCCAACATTTTTCAGTTTATTTACATGAAATTCCTTTCTGTTTTTTGACTTGCTCGTTGTACTTGTTTCCAGAATTATACTTGACCCAGAGTTTGGGTAATCATCTTCCAGTTTTGGTGTGTGATTGGTCCAGGGAAGAGACCAAACTACCCGGGCCCCCTGACCTGCTCGTTGACAAAACTGGGATGCCCTTTTCAGTCTGCACATCCAGGTCCATCTGCTCACCCTGTTTGCACAGAAGACTGCCTAAGGAAGGTGTAGCTTGAACAGCTGTGTTGGAAAGTTGGTGTGTGGATCGTGAAGGATGAGGAGTTACAAAGCAGAAGAAAGCATGGTTTGGGCCATTCACCTAAAAGACTCCAGGGAGTATAGTCTAAAAGCCCGTGCTTTATCCCCGTCTTAATTTTTCTAAGCCTCTTTAGAATATGCATTGGTGTGGATGTTTTGCTAGGGGCACACAGGCCTGGGGCATTAGCTGCATGGTGGGGCCCCTGGGGACAAGCTTGTGTCCTGGGTCTCCTTGTGCACTTGTGCCTGTGTATAAGGGGCAGAGCTGCCCTCCTGCTTCCATTTAGGAAGGTTTCGAAACACAGAACGATAGAGTCATAGAATCATAGAATGGTTTGGGTTGGAAGGGACCTTAAAGATCATCTAATTCCAATAAACATAGACGTGTATGTGTATGTATGTGCCTGTGAATAAGCGTGCATGTGCACACACACGTGTGCCTGGAGTGTGTATCTTGGGGAAAGGCAGTCACTCTGAAGAGTAACCGCTTTCTCTACCTCTCAAAGACATGTAGAGAGTAAAGACATTAAAAGTTTTCTTTTAATCCTACCAAAAGCTTATACGTCGGAGGAGCAGCAGATTTGTATTGCCTTCAGAGAGGAGGGGGATGAAGACAGAGAGCTCTGGACCAAGCTTGAATTTGGGTGATGGTGGGGACATCTTGAGATCCCACCATTCTTTTGTTGGATGGGGCCAGGCAGGGCATGCAGGTGGGTCCCAGGACAACCTGGCATTGTTGGCTTCACAGAGCTAAGGACAGCGGTTACCCAAAACCTCCAGGTCAGCACAGTCTCCTGAGCTCCAGTGTGAGAACCACATCAGAAGCTCTTTCATGCCATGAGTGGCTCAGGAACATGTATGAACCAACCTAGCAGAACCTCAGAAGGACCATTAATACCAAGCTCCAATACTCTAATTCTTTCCCGTAGTAATTTTCCATGATTTTGGACAGCTAAGATTGATGTCTGAATAAGATAGGACAGTTCAGTTGATGGAATGAGTCAGACTCATTTACTGGTTGAACTCTTGCTACCATTAGCTGAAGGAAAAACTTTTCTACCATTCAATTTGGCTTCACTTCTTTGGAAGTAATTCAGTAGTCTTTGAAACAGTGGTAGTAGTGCTATCTGCCAGGTTTGATGACTCTCCAAATAAGTTAGAGAGGGAAGAAAATCTCAAGATATATGAGAAAGTGTAGCTTGTACTTGAGTAACTATATTGTTTCATGAAAACATCTTTTGTCATTAATTTCGGCTTCTGTATTGCCCTTTAGGAATGGCCTTACCCCTGCTAGGAGCTCTGCAGAAGGTCACAATCTCTCTAAGTCTGCCTGAGCTGCATGCATGACATTGTGGATGTAGACTGACACAGAATGAAGCAGCAGCAATGCCACTCAAGGCAGGGTCCCCGGTCACCAAGCAGCCGGTTGCTCAGCACGGTTGTATATCTGCGGATATGACTCAGCTGTAATAGCCCTGGAGGCATTTCCAGCATTTACAGCTCCACAGAGTGCTCAGGATGCCCAGGCGGGAGGTGCAGCACTCACTTGGCCAAGCAGATCATGAAACAGAAGAGCAGATAGCACAGATGAGCACTGCTATAGCCATACATCCCCTGCATTCCCAGCAGGCTGAGCCCTTCTCCACCACGTAGCTATCTGCACAAAAGAATAGCATCGCCAGTGAAATAAGTGCTACTGCACACCAGGCTGTCCCTGAGAAAGTATTATTTTGTTAGACAATCGTTGCCGTAACAGAGAGTTTCAGGAATCACCTAGCTCATTCCCCCCCTGTAGTCAGAGAGAAGGTCAAGAAGTTGAAATGAGTGTTTCTGACAACACGTGTGACCATAAGCATGTCTCACCAGACAACCACGCAGTTTGGCTGCAGAGCTTCCACTGATGTGAAATCACAGGGGGGGGGGGGNGTATGTTTGTGATTCTGCGCATACAGCTAGCAAAATGAACCATGCTAACATTTTCCGTACTAGAAATGGACCCAAGTCCAAGTTCACTGCTGGCCGGTAGCTGTGACAGTACTGTGCTTGCTTCCATGGACAAGTCCTCTCACACAGCGTCTCCACAGAAATGTGTCTTTTTGCTCTCTTCCTGGGAAGGACTTGATGTCCTCCTTCCTTTCCAGTACAGGACTCTGTTATAAGCTTGCTGACATAGGAGTGTCATAAGGGGAGTGATGTGAGATGGTTTGAGAGTGCTTTAGCTGTTCCTAGAAGAGTTCCTACTGGTGACAGGATTACTCCAGCAGAACTAGAGTTTTGCTAGGACTACTTATTCTGCTCAGAAAGCACAAGAAAAACTATCATGGCAGACGTGAATTTTGCCACATTATTAGTGTCTGCACACTGTAGGAATAGTACAGGACATTTTCTCAATAAAGTCTTTCAAGTACAGCTTCTCTTAAAGTTGTTTTTCCTGCCTCTCTTTTAGAAGCACACCATATCCTTACATAAATAGCTCAGCACAGAACGTGTACTGGAAGAAAGAGGGTTAGCATCTTTGCAGGTATCCGAGACTTCCGATATCTCTCATCTAATTATGGTTTTCTTGATCTCTTCGTTGTAGCTGAATATCTTGATTATATTTAGTTTGGTTTACACCTTTCATCATCTTCAATCATTTCCTTGTGATTGTTCCACTGGCAAAATTTATCATTTCCCCAGTGAGTCATGACCAAAGTAGAGCTGATAAAGAAAAACAAGGAAAGAGTTAATCAAATAAATAGAAAATGCGATAGGAATATAGGCACAACACAGACAAAGAGCTCTGTTTGTAGGGTAAACTGGAAAGCCATTTCATGATGATATTTATATTTCTAGCATCGCAATGATTCATTATTGTTGCTATAGTGTTACCCCCTCTTTCTACCCACTTCCTCTTTGTGGGAAAGGCAGGAACAGTGAACTGTACTTGTGAGAGCACCCAACGCACACATTCAAAAAGGAAATGAAACCTCTCAGAAAAAAAGAGAGATTTTGCAAAACAATAGAAAGATCCAATCTCATGATCCAAAAGGAAGTGTGAAATCTGTATGTCTGTCCTAGTCTTCCTACACACGTATTATATTTGGTGCTCCAGGCAGAATTAGGACTGATGGACAGTTTCCTATACTCTTTCATGGCACCAAGTACACCAGGAAATGGAAACTGAAAGTTTAACTAATATAACCTGTGAATGTCAGAAAATCCAGAATTAAGAACACATGCCAAACTGTGTACCACCAGGCAGAGAAAGTAAGTGTGGTAATGACCCAGGAAAAAAGCTTGCAGCAGTTGGTAGCTCTGGAGTAGTTTACAACAGAAAAGAAGAGATGACCTAACACTGGCCTGGAGTAGGCATCTGGTTTCACCGAGGCCATTTGCCGTGGCCTCCTGAGGACACACCAGGAGGAGGGTGGCACAAGTCCCCTGGGCTGTGCCCCATAGATCTGTCAGGGGAACGTGATGGGATGTGTCTGGGAGACATAGGCAGAGCGAGAACGGCTGGGTGGGACCACTGCATAGCCTTGTCCTGGTGTCCAGCTTCTGGAGGCTGGTGCTTGTTATAATTTAGCTTTTCTAGATTTTCCAAGGCTGATAAACCAGGATATTGAGGAAAGAAAGTAGAGAAACTAGATATTTTATAGAGTCGATTAATTATAGAAAGATGATGCCCATCTCCTTTTGCCGTATTTCAATATAAACATATTCCTGTTAGATTAAGAATAACATTTGCTTAATATTGGTCAATATTCACCTTCTGTCAGAGGATTCATCTTTAGGAGAACTTCCTGTTGGACATCAGTCCTTCTTATCAAATTGACTATTGATAAGAATTATAGCTGCTTGCTTTTCTTTGGTTAGACTCATTATTTGCTTCAGGAAACCATGGAACATGATTATATTACACTATCACTGTGTTTACATTTCTTTTATCATTCTTTTGTTTAAGTATCCCTATATCCTTTTGGAAAAGGCACACAATATACCCTGAACATACAGGTGGATTTTAGAGCACTCTGAAATAACAATCTTCAAGATAGAAGTTTTGCTACCAAGATGAAATCTGCAAAATTGTTTTGTGTAGGAGGTGTACAGTGCTTTAGAAAATTTTTATTGACTCTGCTTGGAGTTTGAATTCCTTCCAACTTCTGCAAATGTAGTTCTGCTACAGAGAAATTCAGAATTAGCATGCATATTCAGCAAACAAATCTGAATTCTTTTTTAAGCGGTATTAAGAAAAATGACAATAGTTGAAGGAAAATTGAAGCTGCAAGGAATGTAGTTGGTCAGTTTAGCTGAATATTATGAAATATAATACCAGGTTATAGTAATCAATGGATCGTGGGACACAGGCAAATCAGCATCATGCTGATTTCAGAGTAGAAATTTGAAATTTATACTCAGAAGGCCTTTCTCATTGCCGTGCTGCTATAATTAGGATTTGTCATGCATATCTATCAGTGTTAATAACATAGTGCCATATCCACAGATTTATCCAACAAATCAATTGAAACAGTTTTCAGTAAAAACATTCATTTTTTTTCCGATTCAGAATGATCTGATTCCCACTTTATTGACTATAATCTTGATTTCCACATGAAGTAACTCTTTTTTAAGAAATGTCACCCAACTTGTAAAATAAAGTTCATTAAGTTTCATCAGCATCTCTCATACAACAAAAAATTGTTTATCATTAGCAGTTTTCTTCCTGCAGTTGTTTCCCGTTTTTATTTCGTCACAACAAGTAATCTTGTGTTTTCAAATAATCTCCAAGTGTCAGACATTGCTTTTATTTCCTCTTTTATATGATTTCATAATTTCATTCTGTATTTGCTTCTGAGTCTGCAATTTAACTTCTTGTTCTTTCCCTCTTCAGCTGTATGGATCAGACTACTGTTCTAATTGCTCACTGAAGTAATTTCCCATCTATGTATTTGCCATTGTTTTTTCCTCTATGTCTCATATCTGAGTAATCTCTTAAAAACTGCTAGGACTGAAGCTTTTCTGTCAGGACTCAGACATGAAATTGCTGCTTAACTAAGTGTGATTTATAACTTAAAATTATTTTTGGTGCAAGGAAAATAAAAAATAGCAAATGTGACAACAATTTTTAGGAAAGGCTGCAAAGATATTCCTGAGAACCATAAGCCAGTAAGTCTGTCTTCCATAGGGGCACATCAGGAAACTGTAAAGAAGAACATAGTTAGTAGGGATGTTCATAAAGATGATGGAGATTTTGCAGAGGGAAGTCATGTCTTACAAAAATTACAGTTTACCTGGACATTCAAAAAGCACTTTCACAAATGTCCTCAGGAAAGTCTCTAAAGAAATACAATTCTAATGGGATAAAAAGTTGACTCCTATCATTGATAAATAACTATTAAAAAAAAGAAGAAGAAGAAGAAGAAGAAGAAAAGTCTAGGTATCAATATTCAGTTTTTGAAATGGAAGCACATTAACAACAGGGTGTCTGAGGCTCTATACTGATACCTGTACATTTCAACAGTCATAAACAATGTAAGACAAGAGATAAATAGAAAGATAACAATATTTACGTAAGATAGAGAAGTATTCAGGATAGTCACCTATAAACTTGGCTGTAAAGAATTGCAGAAGGATGTCATATTACTGAATAACTAAGTAATGAAATAGCAGATGGAATTCAGTAGTGACAGATACAAAATAATGCACTTGGAAAAAAATACCTAATAACAGCCTGACGCCCAGCACTTCTTGAGCAAGGGGATCTCATCCACTGTGGGTAGGCCTCTGAAAATATCAGTCCAGTGGTCAATAGCAATTAAACAGACAACCAGGAATTACTAGGAAACAGAGAGCAAAGCAAGACACATCACTATGCCCTGCATAAATTCATAGTACTTGTACATTGCAAATACTGTATGTAGTTCTTGTCCTGCTCCTTTATCTCTGAAGGACTGTATTAAGGCAGAAAAGAAACAAGCAAGGCAATAGGACTGGTAAGAAGTATGTCTTAGCAGACAGAAACTAGAGACTTAATACTATAGACCTCCTCAGACTGGGAAAGAAGTGAGAAAGAAGGAACTAACAGAAGTCTTAAAACTCAGGCGGTGAAGGGAGAAAATGAGTGCAGAATGATTAAAAGTAGGAAGCCTGAAATGAATTGTCAGGTAGTAGGTCAGACAAAGATTTCTTTTCCACAAACCATAATTAAATTGTGGAACTTACTGCCTCAGGAGACCAAAAGTGTAAATGATTTGAAAAAGAATTTGACAAGATTGATGGAGAAATTATTAAACGTGATGTCCTGAAAGCCTCTAAACTGCTGATACCTGGGAGGATATGCCAGGGAAAGATCACTCTATTCATACTTTCTTCTTTATTCATACTTTCCTGTATCCTTTCTCTGAGCATCACCCCCCAGCACTGTCAGAGGCAGGGGTCTGGCCCAGTGGGGCAATTCTGTGTCCCTGCAGCTTGCTGCTGCTCACCCAGGCTCCCGCTGAAGTCCCCAGTCCCGGTGCAGCTGACAGCCCACAGCTGGCAGATAACAGACTCCTGCAGCAGAGGTGGGGAGCAAAAATACAGCAATTGCTTTTAAATCTATCTTTTTTTTTCTTTTTTTTTTTTTCCATAAGAAAAGCTAAGCAACTAGGAAGGCTTAGTCACACACTGGGGTGTAGTACGTATTTGAATGCTTGATTTGATGATGACAATACGAAGAGCTGTATTTTCTGCTAAACATGATCTGCAGCTATGAAAGATGTGTAGGTCCAGTTTGTGAATAAACCTGATATTATAATTACAGTGGAGAAATACTTGCATGTGCAAATCTTAGCTGCCTCAGGAAGACAGCAAAAAATGAACAGGCACGCCTGTATGCACATTCTTACCTGGAGCCTGGAGGAACTTTTGGCAGACTTTGCCTTTGGTTAACATTGTAAGGGACTGGAAATAGACAGCCCGCTGTTTGTAAGGGCGTACTGTGCTTCCAGGAGAGGGCAGGCTGCAGGCACTGAAGCAGGTCACAGGCACTGAAATGGTGGCTGCTGGCCGCGTCCTGGGGTACCTGCAATGGCAAACAGCGGACTTGTGGTTTTCCTGGGACAGCGTAGGGACCTGAGAAAGACAACAGGCAGAACAATAGGTGTCCTACCATTGTGCCAAGACTTCAGTTCTGAATCAACCTATTTCAGCTGCAAAATTGGTTATTCTGGCTTAGAAATGCTGCCTCAGTCCAGCACGCCAGTTGTACTTCAGATGCCTCGTGGCCTGTGCTTCTCTGGCTCAGTTTGACACGCAGGCAGCATCGCACAGGGAGCATCAGAGAGAGCCTCGCTTCTATGGAGGGACCTGCCAGGCATTTTTTCATGTTACATTTTGACAAAAGAAAAAAAAAGATGCAGTATTTCAGTTTTAAGTGCTGTAGTGTCACCCCAGACCCCATTCTCCTTGTCCATAATAGAATCCCCTAAAAAGGCATTTCGTAAGCAAAGCAGGGAATCCACATCTTTGGGCCATTGCATTTTAGGGTATATGCAGCAGAAGAGAGAAGATAAATATGTTTTTGCTAGCGTCTGACTGAGCGGGAGTGGTGGATGGAGACACCTGCCCCCGGGCAGACATCGCTCCTGTCAGAGACAACAGCTCGCAGCCCCTCCGATGCTGAGCGATGTGTACGACCCCAGCATGCAGACAACAGGCTTGTTTTGGTGTCTTTTGGTTAAAGGGCAGGGTTTGGTGTGAGAGCTTTCACTGACCTCATGAAGGAAATCATTTAAGCCATAGGTCTTCTGGCTTCGCACAGCACAATATCATCAGTAGTTTTCCTAAAACAAGAATGAATCCTATTATCATGCCTTTTTGTCAATGAATGAATTTCGTTTTTCCTTACACAAATTTGGAAACAAAAAAAGAGAGAAGAAAAACAAAGAAAGCAATTTACTTCCAGCTAGCGTTTACAGAGCTGTTGTATGAAAAGGGGTTTTGAAAAAAATTCTTTTTTTTTTTTTTTTTTTTTTTTTTTTAAGTAGAGATTAATGAGCAGTGCATTTCTGGCTTGATGACCAGCAGGAAAAATTAGGAAAAATTTTGACCTGAAGTTGTATTGGAACAGATAATGAAACAGATGATGAAAGTTTTGATAGGTTTGATTTGACCATTAGTGAAATGTTGCATTCCATTTTAAGATTATTAAGCTTTTAAAACTGAAAGGTTTTGCAAAGAATTTTTTTCCATTCTTTTTACTTCAAACTGAGAAATTTTAACCAGAAGTTGACTGGTATTTTGAAATGAAAAGTTTTATCAAAAAAATACAAAAGAAAGCATTCCATTTCATTTCGACTGGTTCAGCCTTTTACTATTTTACACTCTTGCATTTCTTTGTTGAAACAATTCACCAAATTTACTTGGATTTATGAATAACTTCAAACACCCCAAGACTCCATTCAGAGAAAAAATTACTTACTGTCAGACAAGTCCTAGTCTATAATACAATATACCAGATTAATCTCAGCTGTAATACTGTGATGGTCAAAGTCGAACAGACTTAGTGCAGTCTAATACACATAAATACAAGACATTTCAAGAATTAACATTATTTCTGGGACTAAAAACTTATAGGTCATTTTTGACAAATGGTCTTAGAAGGAAAGTACTTCTTAAATTAATATCTTTATTCTATACTGCTTTTAGGTTTTCCATTTTCGTGCTTCTTTTGGAAATGTTAGTATTGATTGCTCCATATTGAGATTTGTGGACAGAAAAGTGAACTAAAAAATTACATTTTCTCCAGAAGGTCAAAGCAGTGCACCAGCTGAAGGGGAGGAACTGGCACAGGATGGAGCCACACTCGGGCTCACTGCCTCTCTGGATCAATGTTCTGCATTTTGGGGTATTTCTAGTTAACTGTGCATTTCCTGCCACTCCTGTTTGGGTGCCTCTGTGAAGCCTTTGCTGGTGGGTCTTTGCCCAGGTGGATCTGAGCTCAGAGACAGCTGAACCCAAGACCGTGCTGTGAGGTGCCCACGGATGGGGATGAAGCAGCCCAAGGGCGTAAGGCCACGCTGCGGGTGTGAGCGCCACTTGCCATAACTGCATCTCTCTTGCCAGGGCTTCTACTTTACGACGTCAGGCACATGTGCTGGTCCCCACTGCCGGTCACCTTCTGCCAGAGGCCCCCCAGCTTTCCACCTCTGCCCAGCCCAGATGTGGCAGTGCTCCCCATACCTCCCCACTGCTGCTTTGGGCAGGTCCCACCGGCTGCAGAGGTTCCCCTTGTCTGTCAGTCTTTGCATGTCTGTCCACAGGGTGGAGGTCATGACTTGCATATAACAGACTGCACAGAAAATAAGTCAGCATCAGAGCTAGGATTAGTGGTCATGAAGAACGTTTTGTCTGTGTGACCTCTATTGTTGCCCTGTTTCCCACAACACAGAGCAGCAGCCCAGCTCTCTCCAGCAGAGAAATGTGATCGGGAGGCTGGAGCCTCCTCCAGGTCCTCTGGAAGCTGGGGTTTGAAGAGTGTGGCTCAGAGGGACACTGCTCAGCCAGGAAGGAGTCACGCAGAGGGGTGAGGACAGGAGCTGTCGCTTAAACGTGCGGGAGCAGAAGCAGCGTCCGAGTGGGATCTGTGCTGGTAGCAGTTTCCAGTGGTGGAAGGAGGAGTGCAGTTCAGTGCTTTTGGAAACACGGTCTCTTCACACTGCAGTTGTCTATCTTCCGAGCACAAATGTATCACACTTTCAATATTATTTCCTTTATTTCCCAGAGCCTAATTTCTTTATTTCATAATTAGCATCTCACAATTGCAAAGAGAGGGAAACAAATAACTGTGTCTCTTGTTCAACGTGATTTTTCTGTTCTCTAGCAGATTGGTTTAATTGATGAGTTATTTCATCCCTTGTTAATATTCTCCAGACCCTAATAAAACAGCAGCAAACTTATTTATTATGCATATTACTCTAATTTGCTCAGTGTTTTTCTGGACATGCTTGTTCATTTTTTATTCTTTAGTAAACTCTTGTTAAAACAAGATGGCCTTATCAATAGTTTTAACCAAAACAAAATTGCTATTTGTAAGCTGTAGGAAAGGAGGGAGATGAGGGAAGCCTGAAGCTCCTCTGACCTGAGAAATCCCTCAAGAGGGAATGAGACCAGAGGAGACGTTCATTAAGACCCAAATACAGATTTGAGCTGCACAGCAAGACACAGAGAAATAAGGAAACTCCAGCAATGCTGACTTAAAAGAGGCTGATAATGGGCAACCAACACCGGGGTTAGACACGGGGCTGCTCTTTCGCGCTCTGCTTGCTGGGCTCCCCGGCCAGGCGGCGGCGCAGTGCTGGGTGCCCATGTGCCATCCGCACCCACAGCTCCAGCTCGGTGAGGCGCAGACAGACTTTGTCTCGGGTTGTACGGCCCTGGTGGGGACAGACCCCTACGCCTGTGAGGTGACAGCCGCCCCTGGATCGGACCCCTGGTGCAGAACAGTATCAGAGAGAAGGAGCGAGTGTGAGAACCCCGAAGCTAGAAATGAACGAAGCCACAATGGGGAACGGAGCAAGCCTACCAACCACACGAAAATCCAGACCTTCACTAACCTCAGTTTTGTTTCCTTAGTGTTTTCTCTTGCTTTTTGTTTCATTCTGTTTCTGGAGGAAATGCTTGCATCAACTTCCTTCCCCTTGCTGCAGGGACAAGGCGAGCCTCAAGCAGGTAACAGTTTGGGAGAACGTCCTCCATCTCCTCCAGAACTGAGATTTGCTGCCAGTTCCCCTGTCTAGCCTGTGACAAAACTTCTGATGTGATAACTAAAGGTTTATTTTTTAAAACCCTTCTGTTTTATCTTCCAGGGTTTGGCATGACAACCCCAGCCACCGTCGGAGGCAAAATTTTTCTGATATTTTATGGCCTTATAGGATGTGCAGGGACCATCTTGTTCTTTAACCTGTTCCTGGAGCGCCTGATCACCGTCATAGCCTATGTCATGAAGTCCTGCCACGAGAGACAGCTGAGGAGGAAGGGGGTCCTCCCTCACGACGGCCGGAGGGGCTCGGGGACGTCAGAGGTGGACAGCCTGGCGGGCTGGAAGCCCTCGGTGTACTACGTCATGCTGATTTTATGTGTAGCATCGCTCATCATTTCCTGCTGTGCCTCCGCAATGTACACACCAATCGAAGGGTGGAGTTACTTTGACTCACTTTACTTCTGCTTTGTGGCCTTCAGCACCATTGGCTTTGGTGATCTGGTCAGCAGCCAAAACACCCAATATGAGAGCCAAGGCCTTTACCGCTTTGGCAATTTTGTCTTCATACTCATGGGGGTTTGCTGCATCTATTCCTTATTTAACGTGATCTCTATTGTCATCAAACAATCCATAAACTGGATACTAAAGAAGCTAGACTGCAGGTGCTGCCATAGATGCCAAAGAAAATTATTTCGGTCACGGAGGAACGTGGTAATGCCGGGAAACGTGCGCAGCCAGAGAAACATCTCCATCGAGACTGACGTTGTCAACGAGAGTGACACAGATGGACGCCGGCTGTCAGGCGAGATGATCTCGATGAAAGACTTCCTGGCCTCCAATAAAGTGTCACTGGCCATCATGCAGAAACAGCTGTCGGAAACTGCCAATGGCTACCCAAGGCAAATGAGCACTAATTCAAAGCAAAATGGATTCTCTGGTGGGGTTGGAGCCCTAGCAATTATGAATAACAGACTGGCAGAGACAAGTGTGGATAGGTAAAACAGTAATACCAGTGAAACAGTGTGAAGCATTCCAACACACATAGAAACAATGTGCATCAAATGGAAGTAGCTAGGGAGAGTGTCAGAGGGTGGGATGGATGTGAAGAGCATACCTTCTGTTGGAAGAACTCTCACACGTTTTTTTGGGCTGCCACTTAATATCCACTTAATATCTTGGCTCTTTGAATTGCACCAGTCTCAGCCTTCCTTCTTCCCCTTCCTTCCATTCCTCAAACAGGCCACTGCAGGAGAAATTCAGTTTAGCCTTCAGATCAATTTTCCATGTCCTGTGCTTCTCCATTCATGTGAAATACAGATTTCAGGATAAGAAATCTGTGGTATTGGAAGAAATTAAGAGTGTGTTCTGAACACATTCTTAATGCAATGATTGTTTTGAGCTTTCTCTCCAACTCTCTTCATTACTGTTTTCTGAAGGTAGCTTATCTGAGACCCAAAGAGGAATCATTATAAGCTTTCTCTGTCATACTGCACATCTAATTTAATGGAATAGAATAACAAACTGTTTTCTTTTAAATATCACTCCTTAAAATGTATTCCTGTTGTGAAACAGCTAGGCTTGAAAAGCCAGGTTCTGCTGCAATTAAAAATGTATAGATCTGCAGTGATTCTGTGAAAGTCAGTAGAAGTACTCCGGAGCTATTGTGATGTGAATGAGGGGAGAATTTGACCTTTAGAATTTAATTTAGTCTTCCCTTTAAAAGGATACTGTCAAAAGTGATAGAATAAAAAATTACCCTACTTTTGTTTCCTTCTATTTGAAAAACGTGATTTTTTTTCTAGGCTACTTTTGTTTCTAGAATTGAATCACTGTGGTTTTGTGTTTCAAAAATATCAAATTGAAAAAATTGCCATACCTACAAGTTGTATGAATTATTCCACAATAACAACCATAGACTTTTACAAATTTCTGTCCATATTATACTCAACTGTGACTGAAGCAATTCAGCATTATGTAATGCAACTAGTAACTGGGTTTACAGAACAGGCTTTATTATGCAATTAGATTGCCATGCCAACATCCAGTGCATTATTATAAGTGAATGTGATCACAAAATCACTTTGGCAATGTCCTTTTTACCTCTCATGTAATTTTGTCTTTCTTCACCTGTTTTCTAGCATTCAGTAATGATAATGACAGGGTCTTGATGAGGGAAATAGAAAATGTTTAACTCCTCATTTTTCTCAATGAAATGCTGAGTGTTCATTATGACTAGAAAGGAGACTTCAATGAGAAGCATAACAGCAAGGAGAATATGAAAACAAGAGACTAGGTGGTCTTTAATGACAGTGAAATTATGCTTTCTGTTAGATAACTGGAGAAATAAGGGATTAAATTAACATGAAGTCTAGCGAGAATTTAAGAAAGTCTGGGCTGAATTCCTGATTCTTCTTTAACCATCCAATGCATTAAAGCTGAACAGTATATGAGAGTGTAAATAGGCAGAATGGGTCACAAATGACCTGATCCAATTCTCCCTAAAGAGAATAGTACATGCATCAGGACTGAATGTTTTCTCACTTCTGTTAGCTAGAAAACCTTTCAGAATACTACAGTTTTAGGCAATTTAAAACATCCCTATGTGGTTCTTAGCTTCTCTCATATGGAAGAATGCAGATAAGCTCTTCAGTTTTATTTCCATTACAAAATAATATATCCTTTTTCCTCATTCTGCCCCAAACTTCTTTCATTTAGGTTCCTAATACTATAGGATAGCATTTTAATACTTGTTTTAAGCAATATTTGAATTTGAAAAGAAAAACATACTTCTTGGAATCCTTTCATATGATAAAGCAAAACCAGAGATTAGATTTTAAAACTGCACTTAACTAGTGAAAAGAATTGCAAGCTCTTCCTGACATATTACAGTTAAAATATCCCGATTAAAAGTCAAATCCTGCTGTCCTTAGTTACAAGAAGAGCTTCAAGCTGCAGCCAATAGTCAAACGTCTGACATCAACTCAGCTGTGCAGCAGCGAAATATCCCTAGTGGTATCCCCCCACGTTAGCATTCATGTAAAATCCAAATCAGCCCACAAACCTTAACTTTGGTGAGAAAAGCAGCCTGATTTGTCACTGGGGGGTTTGCATATTTTCAAAAAATGCCGATGAGATGTTTTAGATATATTATAGTACCCGAGATCTATTACATTGTTACACTTTCTTCTTTTTTTTCTTCCCAAACCTTCTGTCTCAACCTTACTGAATAAAAATACTTGGAGAAAAAAAGAGAAAAGTACTGCTCTGAAGCCTTCTTTCTGATTTCATTCAGCAATGCCTCTGTTCACTGCCTGTAACCCTAAAATTTCATTGTTACAGAAGTATTCTTCATACTGCCAACTATCAGAAATAATTTAGGACTTGACCCATTGCTTACACGGAGATCTCATTGCGGTCAAAACAGCCACAGCCGTGAAAAGTGTGGCTTACTTCTCCATTTATGCTATTTATTAAATCTTAGTTACAAATGTCAGATTTTGCTGAGCACTGTAGACAGAAGTTACTCAAGACTACTCCCTTTCCCAGATAATCAAGGCAATGCCACATTAACCTCTTAGACAACCAACACATGCACGTTTCTTGAGTCCATTTATTCTATAGTTCTGTGTCATCATTGAATAAAAGATCTGGCTTCCATACAGGATTTTAACCTAAATCCTTCCATACATAATTAGCTTTCAGATTTGGTTCTGGAAGTCTAAGCAAAACATAGTGAGACAACTGAAATAATATTTGAGGCAACTTTCATAGCAAACAGGTGAGAAAGCAAATTGAAGGAGAGAGAAATATATATACGCTGATGGAAAAGGTAAAACATTACAATCTGCACAGTCAGTTCTGCAAAGATTATTTAGCTTAAGGATATGACACATCCCAGCAGTAGATCATTAGGATGGTCTTGAGGTGGTTTCTATTGCTCCCAAGATGTATTGTTCCTTTCCGTTCTTTGTGATACCAACCCCTGGTTACCCATCACCACAGAGGAAACTTTATCAGCTGTTTTCAATAGATCTGAAAACATCTATTGTTACGAAAGCAAGGGAATAAAATGCAGTCTTGACCAAATGGCTTGGTCAAGGCTGTATGAGATTTTTGGTGTGCACTAGCTCTGCCTTTGTTCATCAATCCTGACCTTCTGCTCTCTCAAGCTCTGGCTTTCTCATGACCAGAGCCTGCCAGTTGCAAGGCACTCTACAGTGGTTTTGAGGTCTGGTTTCATGTCCACTAAAGATAAAGAGGGAATAAGTGCACTAATTTTGTCTAATCACCTCTGTTCAGATGTGAATTGCCGTTCCAGAAACGAAGGGTTAGTACATTCTGTGACTGTGCCATCTTCTATCATAAAGTCATGCTGTCCCCAAACACCTCTGACTTTGTCAGTGAGAAGCCATGCTGAATGCTTTCCTTGGGTGGCCAGAAGAATTCTAGGAGAATATTAGGGATTTAAAAAGAAGACTTCAAGATTGAAAAAGGAAAATTCTGACTCTGGTCCAATGGTACTACTACAGTTTTTTTTCTAAAGGCATTGGAAAGAAATCCCCAAAAGCTCAGTTCATAATGTAGCATCAGGATTTTAAAGATATAGAATATGTGGAGATAGAAGCATGCATGTGCCAAAAAGTAGAGCTTGTCATAGGAGTGCCAAATGCCCATCCTGTGTAAAAAATAAATTACAACAAAAATACAGGCAATATAACATTTCTTGCAAATGAAAGCACTGATGAGGAATTAAAGGAAATAGTGTCAAATAGCCAGGGATCCATTTTCAAAGCTGTCTAATTTGTATCTTAATTCTGTATTGCTTAGAACTAAAATCTCAGTCAACAAGACAGAAACTTTCAAAATCATCGAGTTTCCCCATTGTCTGATATGAATTTGCATTATGGCTAATGAGATGTGGGCTTTATTTTTTTTAATACAGAAATGTTTCTGTGAAAATCTTGGATGTACTGAGGCTCTGAATCTGCAATGAAAAGGTCAGGAGTACCGCTAAAGCCAGTGGATTAAGCAGCAAGTTGCAGGATAGCGGACTGAAACTGATAGTCCTGAACGAACTAATTTTCAGGAAGTTGGGCTTATAGTTATGCCACACTGTAAAAATATAATTATTGTAAAATATCATTATTGCACAATAAAAGGAAATATTTAATGCTAAAGAAAATATGATCAAATAGCTGAAGTAAAGGCAGCTCTCAGGGCTTTTGGACAGTCTTAGGTTTTGTAAAATTTGTTCAGTTGGTTTGCTGGGTGGGGAGGTAGCTGTTGAAGGAGTTACACTGATTTATCTCTGCAAAGGACGCGGTCCTCTTTTTACAAGGATATGAATAGGCTTTACAAAGGCATCTACTTCCCGCTGAAAGTCAATTCACCTCCTACCACACTTTGACTTTCAGCAGAAGTTAGGTACCCAGTTCCCTTAGGCAATTTCAGAATCCCAGCCGTGTTTTAGGTTTTGAATCTAAGCTGACCTGACAGTGTCCCTGAAAAGTTCAAACACTTGGAACAAGGTTTCATTGCTGCTGCACAATAATAGCCGAATTCATTTATTTAAAAGCCTTTTATGGTGAATGCTTTGCATCTACCCAATAGCACAAGCAATGTTTACAGTTTGTTTGATTTAATCTTGGCCTCTGCCAGTTTTAATTATATTTGGCACATTTAGAAATTGAATAGGAAAAAGGAGGTTGGGCTGGGCATGAAAAACAAACTGGCTCCATTTCTCAAACTGAATGAATCAAGAGAAAGAGGTCAGGTTGGGGAAGAAGTTTTCTGATTAACATTGCATTTGAATAAATTTCCTCTGGAGGTGGAGGGTGTTAAGTTCTTTGGATGACTCCTCTCCTATGGCTGCAGAAGTGGAGCTGTTTGCTGTGACCTGCCAATGTCCCCGCTTGTGGAATAGCAGCTCAGTTTGCATCTTTTCTTATTTTGACTTAGTTTACTAAAAGTTGGCTAATACTATAATTTCTTGGACTCATTCAAGAAGTAGTAAAACTCTTTTGTAAAATCTTGTGTACAAGCTGTGGAGAATCACCAAGTGTTGTCTTTCCACTGGGCAGAAAATACTGCTAAATATACCAGTACAGTTTATCTATTTGAGAACTTTCATGGTAGTGTTTTGTTTAATCCAGGAAATAAGAATACAATTCCTTCTCTCTTCCCTGCTTTCCAAGTATCTCTTGGCAACAATGCCTATACAATACTCTGTGCTTACTGCCTAAAAGATCACATTTCACTAGGAAAATTAAAGCTGTTGCCCATCTAGGTGAAACAACACAGTCCTATTCTTTATCAGATTCAACAGAAGCACAATGTAAACACAAAGAATTACTCTTCAGGTCCAAGTAGACAGAAGCTTTTTGAAATGACCCATGTTATAGAACTGTTTCATGGGACACCAGAGAAAAACCCAGTCACTGCAGACATTTGAAAGCATTAAGAAATATAAAAACAGTCTTGTGGAATAGAAACACTAGTTTATATTTTGTTTTTCTGCAGTTATGCTTTAATATTTTCCCACAGTTTTCATGATTTGAAATGAATTGAGATGATATAAAAGAATATAAATTTGCTAAGATTTTGAGGCAAGTGGGATTTGTTTAAAATGAAATATCCTTTTCTTCCGTCTGCCTAGCATTTTATAAAAGGAAAGATTGATTAAAAGAAGAATTAATGGGCTTGCTTTCCAAGCAAGTGTGCCAGTTTCTGGATTCCAAATGGATTTCCTATTAGGTGTCCATGCAGAAGCTGCTAGAGGAAGGCAAGATTCCCTAGTTTTCAAACTTCATCTTGTGAAATACCTTTCAAGGCTATTCTGCCTTTCAAAGCAATGGAACACTGCCAGACTTTTCTGTTTGTGGTCTTATCTGAGACAACTTAACATTGCTCTTTGCTACCTTTAGAAGGAAAAGATGTACATGAAGAAAAATGAAGATAACCTTCAATAGCCTTTAAATGTACATGTTTGGAGCTGCTAAAATCCTCTCCATTTTGTTAATTTGATGTTCATATCAGAGTTTAATTTCTCTAGCTCACCAAAGAGGTTTGGTCTTACTAGTGAATAGTCACAGTTCAAATCAAAGAACTTTAAAGTTGCATTTTTCTGTCTGTTCTAAATGCAGGAAATGAGCTGGTGATCTGAAGAGTGGGTGCTGTACTAAGCCTGTTAGAATTAAAAAGGCTGGAGTCACCAGTGCTCAGATCTATGCAATGGGCAGGGAGACGCTCTGGGACCATTAGAGACCGAATTGCTGCAGCAGAGGCAATTGCTGGCTGTTAGCCTCCGGGTGTCATATCATCTGCATCCTGTGTATGGAGCCAGAAGTAAACAGAGATAATGGTCTCCAGAACCACCAGTTCAGAAACTCACTGAATAATTTAGGCTGGAAGGGGCCTCTGGATGCCTTCTAGCCCAAATCCCTGTTCTAAGAGGGTCCAGCTAGCTCCTGCCTATTTCAGTGCAAATACCTGTAATGCAGCTGGGCCATCCACTTCTGCATGTAGCACTTGGTTCTCAGTGTCCCGAAAGTGCCCCTCTCCCATGAAATATTGACCACCTTCCCCTTCAAAAGAGAAGTGACAGCCCTTCCTCTGTAGCTATTGCATTTGGGCAAATGCTTAGCTCTAGGTTAAACACATTTCTTTGTAAATACTATCGAGACAGCTGTTTTTATCAGCCTAATACAAAGCAGATGGGTATTTCGATCCCTAGGTATCATTATTGTTGGCGGTTTTATTAGAGATGGCAAGGACTGAAAAGGTCAATCAGTCTCTGTCAGCCCTAAGCTACTAGGCAGAGTATTACCCCTCTGGCAAGCAACACAGAGGATCTTGGCTTGGCTCCACACATTGGGTTTGGTTGCATTCTCAGCTCAGAAACTGATTCAGCTCCACTGAAATCAACGGAGGCTTTGCTACTGGGCTCTTTATCTAGCATTTTTTCACAAGAAGTATTTTCACTTTACAAAATAATCCAGAGAAATGTTGACTAGCCATTTGCTTTGCTTTTACCACCAGCTGTGCAAATGTTAATTCTGCTCATGCCTTACTGTGTTGTGCACCAGCTTTTCACCCAAAGAAAATTATTTGGTCTGCAAAATAATAGTCTAATTACAAGGAATCATAGAATCATCTAGGTTGGAAAAGACTTTCAAGATCATCAAGTGCAACCATCAGCCTGACCTACTGAGTCCCAGTTGAACGTATCTCCTTTATTATCTCTAAGAATGGTTTGGTAGTCACTCATTTCCTCAGCTGGAAAACTGACAAATATCACATTTTTCCCTGGAACTGCCTGCAGTTCTGCAAGGGCAGGTTTTGCTCTGTCCTGACTGCCCATCTGAGCTTGTTCTTTTCTTCACCTTTCTTCCCTCAGTCCACACCTGCCAAGTCTTCTACCCTTCCTTTTTTTTTTCTTTCCCTTCATCTTTACCTCAGTTCAACAAAGCCTTCTCCCACCCAAATATACCATGGGTTTTCCCTCTCTTGAACATTGCACTTGAAAGTGGACTCACTGTCAAAAAAGGATTTTTGTAAAAAAACCCACCTCTTTAATTAATATGAATTCAGAGCCATACCTTGTCCATTAAATTTAATGATAAAAATGTGTTTTTATCATTTTTCATTCTTATTCCCACTTAGAGTAGCAAGACAGTTTTTAAGAAGTTGGAATAAAGTATCACATACAGGTACTTGGATGGGGAGCAGCAGAAGTGTCTTCGACTCTTTGGCAGCTGGAAGGGATATTCTGCCTCTTTTTGTACATTCAGTTGGCATCCAATTTGCACAGATATCTATGCTATGCAAAGATGCCTTCAGTAGAGGCTGCCGAGTTGATTTGGCCTCATGGAGTCAATATCTGTTACTTTTGGCTTACTACATTTTTAATAAATGAGTGGGTCTGTATTGCTCTGTGAGCAGAGTATCAATCAGTAACACTCCAGACTTCCCTACATATTAGGGAAACAATAGTGTGGACTTTCGTTTTCTTCCTCTGATAAAGACTAATCTTTGTGGTTGGTATAAAACTCTTCCATGTTACAGATGTTACAGATTTCATCTCATCAGCTTCTCAGCCTTGATTTCATTGGCATTTAAGTAGAATTTTTTCCACCCATCCTGGAGACTATAGTAAGACATTTGTAAAGCATTTTTGCCTGATGCCTTATGGAAATAAAGTGCATGGGATCAGATGCCTCTGTGTGCCTCTGCTCCTTTTTAAATATTGGCCAGTTCTAGACAAAATTGCCAAAGGGGGAAAGGTATCACACAGAACTATCTTCCTACACCTTTCACCCCACCTGTTAGCACCCCACCTGAGAAAAAGTCTGAGAAGCGGGCTCACAAAACATTAGGTACAAGAAAATCCACATAAAGCAGGTCCGGAGGAAAAGAAAGTGAGGCACAAAGAGAGGATGATGCTCTGAATGTCCCATCAGCAGAAAAAGTCTCAAGCAGAGCTTACACCTCCTCCAGCTCACAGCACAGACCCAAAGGGAAAAGAGCTTCCTGTGTTGCAGTGATCACAGACCTTTGCCTTGTAATGCATCTAGCTTTAGCAAAAGTAATTGTCTTTGGTTAAGAAGTTGTTTCACATCAGCAGTAAGATTTTCTGACCTTCTGTCTCCAACTTGCTGAAATGCCACCTCCTGCAAAGCATGAAAAAGAGTGTCGCAATACTCCAGCCTTGCTAAAAAAGGATACATAAGCATGGACAATTTTTCTATAAATATGAGTTCAATTTTCATTAAGTTTGTACATCAAATCCAATTCTAAGTAAGATTATGTTAGACATATAACTTCATTGATTATAAGTATTGAAACACAGAATGCCTTTTTTTTTTTTTTTTTGTATGACAAAAAGGTTTTTCAAGAACCATTTTCCCTAGTTGTGTCAGGCTGTTGATTATCTTTTTGAAACATTGGTCTCTGTGAGCATTGCACGATTAGTGTTTTGCAACCAGCAGGTCAAAGAAACACCCTTACGTCATTCCCCAGACAAACCTTGTGGACTTAGAACGAATGTGCTGCATGTGAGGGAGTACATTATTCACTTGCCTAAAACATCTCAGCACCTGGTTCACTAGCAAATGCTTAACTGACAGAGAAAAAACATGTGTAAAATGTACTTTGCCTTCCCTTCAGATACCAATCATAAGGAAACCTTCCTTGCAGGGAAGTCGACCTTAGTCAAGACTTGCTGAAGGGAAGTTGTGCTGCTCCCTCTCAGACCCATGGAGAGTTACATATCAAATGCATAAAATCCATTTCATAGGAATTAGGTCAATACAATGAAGCCATCACTCTCTTGGTTTTGATAAACTTTGAATGGGGTGTTTGACAACAGTAAGAACTGCAATAAGCAGATTCCAGTGCAGAACAGCACAGACTTAAGTAGGACCTCTGGAACAAAATATAAATTAATAATAATAGCAAATGACAAAGACAGTGTAGAACAGGACCACAGGCAGCAAAGTTACGAGATCTCTCTAAGTGTACTTCTCTTTTTCTTGCTACCATTACCAAGTGACATTGGATGCAGATGAGGACTAGATACAGGTTGGGACTTTTAAAAGGGAAGCACCAGTCCCCTCTCAGCTGCATGGTAAAGTGGGAATTCTTTAGGGTTCCTTTTTCAAGAATTTGCGCTATGTGTGTAAGCAAGAGTGCCTGCTGCATGCAGCATTCTTGCAATCCCATTGCCATGGTGAGAAGGACATAAACAGACCAGGTTCCTCGCAGATAATAAAATTTCCAAAGGATCTAAATGATTTGGGTGCCTGAGCCTCCATATTAGAGATATGTTCATTCAGGTTCCATAAGCCACTTAAAAACAGTGGCTGTGTTTTCAACACCAGCCTGCTTTGACCATCCCCTTACAACACAGTTCTGCAGAAAGTGGGCAATGTGGCCATATCACCCCAGGTGCCTCCTTTGACATGAAGCCAGTTCAGTCATCATGGAAAGGCTGCACCTCAGGCTGTCTGCCCAGCCACCACCAGAGTCTTTGCTGCCCATGGTCTTGGGGAGCTGCTCACAGGGATGGGCAGCTTTGGGAGAGCTTTAGGATAAAGGTGTAGGACACTGCTCAGAACTTCCTTTACTTAAAAAACATTCTCTATTAGCAAAAATCCCAATAAGCAGCAGAACTAACAGTTTTCATACAAATTTATGTCTAATGTCCCCTTACTCATTCCCAGCAATGACTTTAACATCCACATATTCTCTAAACTACCAGCAAAGCAATCCAGC
Organism: Anseranas semipalmata; assembly: GCA_013399115.1. NCBI lineage: Eukaryota > Metazoa > Chordata > Aves > Anseriformes > Anseranatidae > Anseranas > Anseranas semipalmata. The sequence goes on from VXAA01004466.1 coordinate 231,247, forward strand.
CCCTCTCTTTCTATTCCCAATGACACCCTAATCCATCACCCCAATACTCAGACAGTCTCAGCTCCTTCCTGTATCCGTTGCAAGCCCACTGTGATACCCTAATTATTTTCCACATTTTTAATACCCTTGCCTCCTGCATTGCCCCCTGCCCTGGCCAGCAGGACCTAAGCTGAGCAGGCTGCTAACAGGCCAGGGAACAGCTTGCTCCTGCCTTTCTCTTAGTCACACTTCTCTCCTGGTCACTTATCTTCAAAAAAATGTGTAGAAATTTAATATATTTCAGATTTCTGCCCCTGCATCAAATGTGGTTGGAAATTGACAAGAAGTTCAAATGTTGTTTCAGGACAATCTGCCAGATAAATTGATGGAAAGGGAGACAGCAAGAGTATGGGGCTATTTCACCCCAGCTCTGGAAGCCTGATCGGTTCTGAAAGGAACTGCATTTCATGCTTTCTATTGCCCCTTTCAGACCACAGGTCTTTAATTACTGGCAACACATCAGTGATCAGATTTTCAAAGGTATTTTTATACCTTTGCATAGAGACCCTGGCAGACTAACTAAAAGAAGTACCTAACTCTTGCTGAAATAATGTATTTGCAAAGCTCAGTGGGCAGGGCTGAACTTACATTCAAAGAGTCCAAACAGTTGTGTTCCCAGCTCATTACTAACAAAAATGTGAGCAGGAGCTGGTAAACATGACAAACCTCTAAACTAAACAGGTATTGTGATGGAGGGAAGGGAATCTGCATCTGACGCACTCCAGCTGCCAGCACAAATACTCTTAATAATTAACCAGAATCTGAATATTTCAGGAATGAAGTATTTCAGAATACTTCAAGGTGAACAGTTAGTGGAAAATCTGAACAAAGAATAATACTTCACATACATAGAGCTAGAGACAACTTTGAGGCACTCCAGAAATACTGTGTTATTAGCAGATGTAATATCACAAACCACTTGAATATATTCTGTTTTAAAGGGAGAATATTAAACTGCATGAAATGGATTCTGAATTTATAGAGGCAAGTATAAAAGCTATTGCCTGTATCTCCAAACACAGTTGAATGATGACATCTGTTCGAGGTGCAATGTCAATCTAAAACCAAGTAGCATATGAAATTGTATTAAGATTGCTATACAGATTATGTGATATAATATATATCTATATATATATCTATATATAGATAATGCACTATATAGATTAGATATGTTCCTCATCCTAGTTATTATTGTAATAGCTTGACCAAAAGATGATTACAAATGTAAAAAGATAAAGCCCAAGGAAAAGCAATTAAAAATATTCAAATCAGAGGTCTCTAAATGCTAACCTGTAAGGCACGCACATATAAAAATAAAAAGTCAGAACTATTAGCAGATCTGAGTCTTGAAATAAGTGTGAGTCTCACTTATATCATGACTGGACAGTGGAGTTAAAACAAGGGGCACAGGAAATGCACGGCTGAGAAAAGGCAGCCTTTCACCAGGAGCAATGCCGGGGGGTGAGGAGGGGAGCTCTTCTCTCCTGTGCAAGGCTCACGTGTCTCACTGGAGTCCTGGGTGTGTGGCAGCATGACCACCTGCCGAGCAAAAACAACAGAACAGATAAATATCAGGATCCATTTGGTTATCTCCACTCAAAGAATTAAAAAGGACTGAATTGGATTAAGATACAGAAGAAAAAAGCAGACAAAAGGAAAAATTGCACTTATAAGGTTGTGTTTAGATGATCCAGAAAAATAACCATGTAAAGAATGCAGCAGAATTTAGAAAATGTATGTTTGGATCTTTACATAAATAATAATTGTGTGATATGTTATAAAATAATGTTTCTGAATCCTTGTTCTTCTGTGTTGATAATGTTAAGAAAAAAATTGTCCTTTCCTGCAACATGTAAGTTTCAAGACAAAGTGCCTGTGAAGGTTTTACACTTTTCTCTTTAGCAGGTGTCATTAAGGACTTGTAACCAGACCAATAAACCTCTGCAGTTCTCCTAAATACTGTTTCCCATGTTACTAAACTGCTCAGGAAGTACATGAGCAAAGCAAATGTACTTTAGAAATAAAACTGTGGCAAGGGCAATATAGATCTCATATCAAAATATTTACTGAAAAGAAAAATGCATGTTTATATACTGCAGCCATATCATACATATACAAATTTTCCTCCCACTGACAAATGCCCACAAAAGCAACAGGCTTGTTATGAACTGACACAAACTACCAAGCCCCTTTTGAGCTTTGGTAAATGCTAAAATGTTTGGTGGACTCTTTAAGGGAGAAGTAGTTAAACAAACAGATTTCCAGGTGAGCTAAACTGACAGTGTTCAATTTACTTAGATTACACCAGAGAAGAATTTGGCCTTTGACACTGGGTGGCAGAAATATTAATCCAGTTCTCTTCTATTACATTTCTCCTTTTTCTGAGGACTTATAGAGGGCCCGTGTTTCTGATTCATGCAGCAATTAAATACTAGAATAACAGTAGTGGTACAATGTTGAAGCACATTTACACTACAAGACCTATAAGGAAATAAATACTAGTGTGCTAATATATGTAGCTGTATGAATCTTTTTGACTGCATTCCATGGATGGATTGCATTCCATCATCATATTCTACTTAAACAGCTATTTACTTTTTGCAGAGGTTGAAAATTGGTGCATAAACTTAACATCAAGGTTAGGGCTAATGTTCCATGAGGAGAGGCAACTGCGATATCATTCAAAACTCACATTTTATGAGATTCAAGTCTTTTTAAATTATTTTTCCAATGTTTCTTCAATTACCTATTAATTTGATAACATTTTCTCATTGAGAGGTATTCAGTTATTGACCAGCTATTAGAAAGATTGGTGCAGCATGCTGCAAGCAATAAGGAAGTATAAAATCTGAAGCTATAAAAGAACTACTGTCACCAAGTTTGGCTCCCACAGATGAAAAGATGTGAGAGTATCTGATAGCATGCAGTCCATTTATTTTCATGCCCAGAAACAGTTTGTAAGTGTTTTAAAAACTAGAATACTGATATTTTTCTATTCAATAAAAGATAGCAATGTTACCACATGTGCATGGGTGTTTTTTTCAGGTAACACTGACTGAGATGACTACAGACATTAAGAAACATGATTTTTTTCCAAACAGCATTTCCGAGTGCACAAAAGAGCGGGAAGAGCAGCACTGTCACAAGGCACAGAAACCGATGGTGGGTGGTTTGGGGTCATGTTAGGATTTGGCACTTTGCAGCACAAACAAAAGCATTTCTACAGGTCAAATGTGTTAAAGTTGTAAGGTGCAGGGGCAGCACAGCGGTCAGGGTGAGTTGGGTCTGGATGAGACTCTGCGGAGGGGAACTGGTGTCGGACACAGCCCTAGAGATGGCCACAGGGCCAGGGCCAGGCTGGGATGTGGGCCCATGGGTGGGCCTGGCTTGGCAGGGCCCATGGCCAGCAAGGGCGGGCAGTGGGGAGCTGGAACCCGGCCCTGCTGGTGGCCTCAGTGGGGCAGGCGCTGATGGCCCAGGCATTGATGTGGGGTCCTGGGACGTGGGCAAGGTCAGTCACTTTGGGGCAGAAGTTTCTCAAGGGGTGGTGAGAACATGGCAAGGTTCGTGGTTTGCTTCAGGTCGGTTTTGGTGCCGTCAATGGCTCCCCCGGCCCACTGCCCGTGATGCCACATTGCAAGGCCCTGCCACCCCCATGGCGGGGACAGGCAGTCAGCACTCACTGCCAAAACAGGAGCAGGCTGATTGAATGCTCTCTCATTTAATCTGCCTATCACAGACTGAGTCCGTTTTGTGCAACTAACCCTGTCTATTAGTATGTTAACACAGCTTGTCAAAATGCTATCATGGTTTAAGGAGAGCGTTGAGGGAACGACAGCAAACAGCTAGATAAGACGCTTGTCCCTTCTATTGCAATGTGTCAAATCCATGCATACAGCGCCCGTGTTTGCTGAAAGGCAGATGTTTTTGTTCATTGAAACTCACTTTCTGTAATTAAGATGATTTTTATGTCTTCAGTTCTATTTTTGGGAAGCTCATCTTGTAGCTGTGTTTGTGCGTCTGACAAGTATGAGGTGAGCAGGGAGAGAACTCAGTTCTAACATGTGAAATAAATGATCTGCATTGTTCTCAGAGCATAACCTGGGTTTTGTGCTTTATAGATTCCTGAAGGCTTCTCCTGCTGCTTTGCTTGGTGTAAGATAACAAATGCTGCAAGAGAATTCATTGGCTTTATGCAAGTGCAGGACAAATATTTGGAATCCCTTTTGGAAACGAATGATCAGACCTGATTTGTGTTCTTCTAAAGAGCAGTCTCCTATATCCCAGGTTAGCGTCTCAGACACCAGGTAGGTCATGGACTACTTTCTTTGGGGTATATCTGTCTCAGAAAAAATGTTACTACAGGCCTTGCAAAGTTGTCCAATTAGTAAGTGACAAAAAATTTCAAATTACTTTGAAGGAGGATTAGGCATACTGGTGGAGGAACTGTTAAGGTTGCTTCCAGGCAATTATTTATTTGAAAAATAACCTCTGTGATACTGGTGTGGTCATTTTTGAGGTTGAGTATATGTGGTGGGAAAAGAGCTCTCATTAGTATGTTCCTAGTATGTTCAGGTTGCCCTTTCCTCCATACCAGGCCTTGCTGGAGGCTTGTTGGAGATCAGATCAGATCATCCCCTTCACTTGTGCCACCACTTCCATTTGAAGGAAACCTGGAGATGAGTGCAAATCAAGCCCCACCTATGGATGAGCCACTGACACATGGCCAGGGAAGGCCTGGGGGCCCAGAGCTGCAGCAGAGAGCTCAGTCCTGCAGCCTCAGCTCAGCGTGTTTCACACCTCCACTTTATTAATCTTCCTAGCATGCTTATACAGAGGAGATGTAGTAACCAATGTCACAGCTGAGGCATTACTCCACTGCCTTTTTTTTTCTGACCAAGAAAGGGTTTGTTCTAAGGCAAGAAATTCTGTGTGATCTATTTTAGTGAATAACTAGGCTGATGAATGACTCTGCTGTGCCAGTTGAAAAAAAAACAAAACACCATTTTCATCTTCACTGTAGACCACTGTCTGTGGCACGATGATGGAGCAGGCCTGATAAGTACAGGATGAATGCATGTAAATGTCAGTGTGAATTTGGTTGTTCTTTATTCATTGACTGACAGTATCTTTGAGCTGAATATTATTTTCATTTCCTTCAGTTGTTCCTCATTTCCAGTACAATCAATACCAACCAACAGGCACTCTGTTAGGAATGTGTTGTGCTTTACAGTGAGCAGTAGGGCTTTTTGATGTTAATAGTTTTGACTACATCACACTGGCTTGTCATTACCTGACATTACTCTTGTTTTACATCAATTCCAATGAGACTAGAGGAGCTTCTGGGAAGCTAGGGATATTGAGTATTAGTGCTCTGCCCCTTTACTCTTTTTGGTATGTTCAAATCCCAAGGTTAGGATCTTGTCTTCCAGCCACTGAACACTCATCAAATACAGTGAAATTTACAGTGGGAATTGAAAGCCAGTCCAGAAGATTAAATCTTTGGACAAGGGCTAACAAGATAAGATAATAGAAGAGGCTATGCAATGTTTTTTTGTTTGCATTTGTATTGGGTTTATGTGGCCAGGTTTTGGTAGCAGGGGGCTGCAGGCATGGCCTCTATAAGAAAAGTCCAGAAGCTGCTCCATGTTAGGTAACAGCCAGCTCCAGCCGGCTCCAAAAGGGACCCACCGCTGGCCAGAGCTGAGCCAATGAACAATGCTGGTTGTGCCTCTGTGAGAGCAGAGTTAAGGAAGGGAAAAAACTGCTGCACAACAGCAGCTGGGAGAGAGGAGTGAGAAATGAGAGAGAAACAGCCCTGCAGACACCAAGGTCAGTGCAGAAGGAGGGCAGGAGGTGCTCCAGGCACTGGAGCAGAAGTTCCCCTGCAGCTTGTGGAGAGGCCCATGGTGGAGCAGGCTGTCCCCCTGCAGCCCATGGTGTACCATGTCTGAGCAGATCTCCACACTGCAGCCCATGGAGGAACCTATGGTGGAGCAGGTCTGGTGGGAGCTGCTGCCCATAGGGGACCCATGCTGGAGCAGTCTGTTCCTGAAGGGTGGTCCCTGTGGGACGGACCCATACTGGAGCAGTTCTTGAAGAGCTGCTTTCTGTGGGAAGCCCACATAGGATCAGTTTGAGAAGGATGGCATCCCGTGGGAGGGATGCCATGTTGGAGCACGGGAAGAGAGTGAGGAGGAAGGAGCAGCAGATGATGAAGCATTAGGGACTGACTGCAGCCCCCATTCCCCATTCTCCTGCACCGCTCAGAGGGAGGAGGTATTGGAGGGTGGATGGGGGAAGGAGTTTTTAGTTTGCTTTTAGTTCTCACTGCTCAATAGGCAATAAATTGCGTTAGTCTCCCTTACACTGAGTCTGTTTTGCTCATGACGGTAATTGGTGAGCGATCTCTCTGTCCTTATCTCAACCCACAAGGTTTTTTTTTCATCATATTTTTCTCCCCTGTTCTCTAGAGGAGGGGAGTGAGAGAGCAGCATGATGGTGCTTAGCTGCCCAGCCCTGTTAAACCACCACAGCATTCTAACTTGTCTTTCTTTAATGAATAATCTTTTGTTCATTTTTGGTCTTTTGAGTTCTAAGAATCTGTCTTCAGATGAAATAACCACAAGTTCTGTCATTTTTGTTTCCAATTAAAAATGTTACTTCTGACATTTATTGGGTGACTGGTTTCTCTTAGTGTTTATTAGTGTAGTCCTACTGAAATGTTGAGGTACATTTTAGCTGTTTGTTTTCTATGTTTGTATGTTTTCTACTTTGTTTACTCCAATCCTTTCTGAAAGTCTTGTTCCTACTGTAAGGGGTAGCCAGGGAAGTTACACTAACTTTTGCCAATCCATTTTTTTTTTTTTTTTTTTTACCAATAGTGAGAGCAGCTGGGAGGGAAAAATGATTATCCTTCATCATGTCAAGTTCCATGGACCTTCCTGCTAAACTTGTCCTCTTTTTTTATTTTTAAGACTCCAAGAATTTACTGATTATTTCCTATTTCTTCCTGATTGACTCAGAGGCTTTCATCGCATAGCAGTGCCACTGTGATAATTTAAAGCCACTTGTTGCTGATGAAAATAAATGTAAATGGTCTCTTGACCATTATTTTGGATCTGAATGTCAGAAGCTGTGCTCAGAGGAAGTCTGCATATACAGATTGATAGAAATCTGTGGACACTCATGGAAATTTGCTACTTAGTATGCTGGCAGTTTACTCTGCATTTATGGCCCTCTCCTTCCCCCTGCATATAGCAGATGTAGCACCCTTACGAGCTAGTTATCTGATATGCAGGAGCAGAATGAGTTTCCATATCTTCCTATACTTCAGTTTTCTACTTCTGAATTCAAATGTTTGATTGAAATGGAGATGATTGTAGGTTCCATTTCTTTCTGATTGTTACAACAGGGTTCTCATAGCCTGTTTAAAAGGAATTTGTGATAGGACAGATGATCTCAGAAAGAACAAGAAAACATTTTTCCGTTTTCTATTCTTAATTTGCAGAAAATATAGAATGCTTCACTGTGTCTTCTCTGGTAACAACTACAGAAAAAATGATAATGAATCGTGATTTTACTTCATCTTTTATCTTAGACAAAAGTTTAGTATGTTTCTTTGGGATTGCTGACTTTACAGGTGAGGATGTCTATGCAGTCTTGGAGAGCAAATATATGCAAGTCTATGAGCACATAGTTCAAGACCATGGATATTTTTATTTGCTCTACAAGAGGCAGAAACTGTAAGATTAACAACACTGAGGAGATCCAGAGTATGTTCAGATAAGAAGTATCAGGCATGACTGCAGCAGGGGAAACACCAGAGTAAAGATCTGGCAGTCTGGGTTTTATTGTGAGCTGAGAACCAGAGCACCTAGGGACTCTGCTGATGTGATTGCTGTATGTACATGCAATCTGCTAACGTGCTTAAGGGTTGTGTTTTCATTGCCATTGTTGTCCAGACAGCTGATTAAAAAACTTGCACTGGATTTATTTGCACATGCTGCTATTGTAGCTAGAGTAAAAACATCCAGCCAGATCCTAGGCATTAAAGTTGCCTGAATTTATGCAGGCAGATTTTCTAAGATTCTTGCAAAAAATAATCCAGTTTAGCTTATTTGAATTAACTCCTCCAAGGCTTCTCCTTTATTTTGCAAATGTTTCCCATATCTATGTGCTTTTCCTGGTATGGTAGCCAAATGTTAAGAGAATGATAATACTTCATAGATTAAATGGTAGCACTATGTAAGGCAATGCTTTTTTCATATCATATCTGTAACAGTCTGAGAAATTAGGTTGAACTGAAATCCCCAGTAAAACCCCACAGCCCAGGCTGTGCAAGAGGAATGACTGAGATATGTCCCAGAGACATATGCAGTTAAACATCCTTTGAAAACTGCATTTTTTAATCTTGTCTGTGTACATGCACCTTGTATTAGCTCTAAACAAATCTTAATATGTTTGGTTTGCTTAGTCCTTTTTCATGCTTTCACTGTTGTTACTTCTATGCTGCTCTCCTCCCAGCTTTCAGAACTGTTCGCCTCTTAATGACTTGGTAGCAGACAAGTATTTTTGTAAAATATTGAGAATTACTTTATCATTTAATCTGCTGGAGATACAAGTAGCAGAAATATCTGTAGTAGGAAAAGGAATAACAGTTTCATTTAACTGTCTTCCTTTTAACAAACCCATGTCCACCTACCACTTTGTGGTTATCACCACACAGCATGAAACGGTCACCTGAAATCTCTCACTGACAGTGGACAAAAATCCAATCATTCTACTTCAAGAGCAGCTTACTGTTCAAGCAATAGGAGTTAACTTTGCTCCAGCTTTAGCCATGTAGCACACAGTCAAGCAATTCCATTTGCAGCAAAAAGGTAAGAGCAAGCCCAACACATATTCCAAGAATACCTGTATTAAGTATCTAATCAGACATACCTATTGTACTTGTACAATTATCCCTGAAGCAGCACTACTTTAAGCACACATTTTGTTAAAATAGCTTTGATCTATAATAACTCTAATACTCTGAGGATATGTCACAAAGCTGCAAGGTAATTCATAGATATTCTGATTCTTGACAAGTTGGTTTAGACACCTTACTAGCGCTTGCTGTAATAAAGCACCACAGTGCAGGTGGTTCCCTGGTGTATTTAAGACGTTTTCCTTTGTTGTCACTAGTGATTATCTTGATGGATCTCCTCTGAGAACACTGGTTTCCAGTCCTCTTTACCTCACTCTTCTGGAGGAGGAGGATTAAATTTAACTAGATGCAGTAATGAGTTACATCCATACTTGGATAAAGTACATTAAGTGTTTTTCATTTACATCATATTTGTTGGTGTTTCTTTGGAGTGTGCTGTGCTCAGATTTGGTAAGGAATCATTCAAGCCAACAAACTGATCAGAGAGAAGTAGAAATTATATCAAACTTCTTCAGTTCTAGCAGATATACTGAACTTGGCTATCGTTAGGGGCACTGGACAAGGTTCTGGGTGTTGGGTTGTGGGGAAGGAACAGGAAAATCCTTCTAGGACACTGAAAGTAAAGGTCACGACTGCAAGAATCAGAACTCAAAATGGCCACGTGGCTCTGCACTAATTGCTACCCTAGCGCAAATGTTGTAGTAAAGACAGAACCCAGTTAAACATCCTTCGGCCTTGCCAAGCCATCTGTTCTGAATATGAAACAAGTGAAATTCAGAACTGTATTTATTAATGAAGCGTTTTGAAGCCAATGAGCTATAGATTTTTTTTTTTTTCCCCAGTAGCCTGGACTACTTTTACTTATCAAAGTAAGACCCTCCAATTTCTGTTCACCGAGTACAGCAGCTGCATCTCTTCAGGACAAGACTCAGAAATCTCATCAATCTCAAGTGGCTCAACTGAATATTTTCCTGGCAAAAATTATCTGGGTCCAGAGAAAAAGACAGAATGATACTTTGAGCCTTCAGAGAGCAGGCTGGCTCTGACAATTACAAAATGGGGCTCATAAGGGGAAGGAGGTAATTCCACCTCTCACTAGATCACTCATTTGTGTTCTCTGTTCCTCACATAAACACTTCAGAAGGAAACAATTGCTTCCCTCTTCCTCTCATCTGTGAATGCCCTATTAACTAACTGGACTCTGCAAATATGTGTTCACATAGAGGCAGCTGAAATATGGTGATGATGCTACATTGCCTATAGTTAACACAGACTACTTAGAACTGCAGATTTGAAAATCTGTTTTACTGTGTTATAACATTTCTTCCCTGATGTCACTTGAGGACACTTTCTTCTGCTAATTGTGGTGAAACAGCAGCAGCTGTCTGCTTCAGTGCCATTTTGTTCCAAGGGGTAGACATGCCATCTCCTTCTGTCCTTCAAGTGCTCTGTGTTTGTCCCAACATTTCATATTGGATATGAAAACACTTCTGCAATGTTTGGGCTTAGTGAGACATTTCTGAGCTTGGGATTATGCGGAAGCAACCAAACGTTTCCTGGCCTTACCAGCTACAGACAAGATCTGCAGAAGTACTTTAGTCCATCTCTGTTCTTACCATATCACTTCCAATCCGTTCTCTGTTCCTCCCTATACGGACTATGGCAGGCTCAGGTGTCATGTTCGCAGCTGTAGAGGTGTGCTACCTGCCCTCATTTCTCATATGCAGGCTCCAGCCCTGCCAGCTTTGTTGCCCATTTGGGCACTTCTGCAGCTGTCCTTCTGCACTCCCCGTGTAGCTCCACCTGGGTGGGAATGCTCTTCCTGAGCCTGCCTCTGCTCCAAGCCAACTCCTGGTATTATCATCATGGTGATTTATTGCTTGGCACTTCACTTTTTTTTCCTGAATTATCTTCTCAGATGATGGAAGTTTAACTGTTCTGCACACTGACAAGAAAAAAAAAAAAAAAATTAATCATCTCAGTCATAAAATTCAGATGTTGGCCAAAGGTCACAACTGAGCAAGCAAAAAAACTCTTATTACTAGCCTTGATAGTGATCCTATAGCTCCTACGGTTGCAGTATGTGCTTAGTTTGCAAGAGATCTAGCTTCAACTTGCACCTGTACCTGAATGTTCAAGCTGGTTTCTTCCTTCTCCTGAGGAGTATCTTGCTGACCCTCAAGTTTTCATATATAAATACCTATTCCCAAAGGAATAGGGTCTGAAAACCTGGTATTGCACCTGCTTAGTGACCTAACAGGTTAAGCACTGAAACTGTTCAAATATTCTATACAAATATTGATATGTAATACATCTGCAATAAAAGAGAGGGAGAAAAAGACCTACCCTAGAGTAGCCTGTCACTTGGTAAGTAGACCATGCCCCAACGGGTGGGATATCTCAGGCCTCTGATTCTTCAAAACAATTAACTCTTTCTGAAGTTCCTCATCTGGTTATTGAAAGGCATGAAAAATGCCTTTCAATAGATTCACATTTTGTCTGTGTTTTTTCTTTTCTTTCATTCACTCCTGGGCATGATGGGATCACGTGTAAAGGAATGCAGTTCACAGATTCTGGAATCTGCTACCAATTCCATCATTGCCATCACAGTAGTAACCCCATTCCCCCTCAGTCCAGTGAGTTTGAATAACAGCTTCAGTATAAACATTGCAGCATGCCCTAGCTGCAAAAGTTAATATCAAAGTTTTCTGGCAGGCTTCTACAGTTAGTGCTGGTGCCTGTCATGGATTTGCTTCTGTTGTTACTCAATTAAGCTGTATAAAGACATCCTGGGCATGATGATGCCATCCAGCTCTGACATATATGTGTCTGGCTCCAAAATCTGTTTTCATGTCACTCTCTCTTCTAAAATAATGCCTTCCAAAATCAGTATTTTAAAGATTTTCAAGACTGCACAGGGAAAGTGCTATCACAATGTAATCCTGTTCTTTTGCTGTACCTGAACTCCAAACTCCAATGCCTTTAAGGCTGGAAAAACTTTGAATTTTTTATTTTTTATTTTCCTGAAGTGCAGTTAGTGTCTTTGAACTATTTGTATTTAAAAAGTAATGCATTTGAAGTTGAGGCAGTAGGGAGCATCCTGGGGCAAAAAGTTCAAAACCATAAATCCTCTAACTCCTTTTCTCATTCCACACACCTACCCACTCCCCAAATCCCAGAATAAACAACTAGGACTTTCATTTATCTTTATGGGAAGAGAAGAATGTAATACTGGATCACATGAATGGTGTATTCAAATCTGTGTCTGCAAGTAGCTAGTGCAAGATGCCTTAGAGAAGACTGCCTGAATTCTATTAATGGAGAATTATGAAATGATCTGCCTGACTGGGAAAGTTCTCTTTAATGTCTTTCACTTAACATGTAACTTATGTCCAGAAACAATACAGTTTATATTGCTTAAAAAATTAGCACGTGTAATATTGAATGTTCCTGTCCAGATGGACATTATTTTCTTGCTTTGTTCTGTGTAAAAGAAATCATGCACCAGACTTTCATAAGTTGAATATAACATTTTAAACATCTACAAAAAGTGTATAAGAGAAAAGTGGTAAAGAATTAGGCCAATGGTATTAAAACTGGGATGTTTCTGGAGAAAAGTTTCCTGATCAGAACTCTCCAAGACCTTCAGCACTGACCCATCTTCACCACCTTCACCATCTTCACTCTCATTATACAATATTCTAGCTGACCCGGAAAAGTCTCACTGGTTTGCCTGTTCCCCATCCTTCCAAATTTACAGGGAAAATACGTTTTTCACTTCTAATAAATTACTCTTTTTTACACCTATTTGCACCCTTATATCCCTTTCAGCTACACAGTTTACAAAGTTGGTGGAAAAGTACTGAATTTTCTTACAAAGTAAGATGACATATGATACTACTTCAATAAAATGACAATAGCAGTAGTAAAAAGAACAAAGATATTTCTTTGTCTTCTGATAAAGCATTCTTCATACGAAAAACTGCCTCAGATTAGTTAACTTTGACTATATTATTAATCATTTCATTTTAAGGCATCTGTACAGTGGATTTCAGTTATTGCTTTCTGTTTTCTTGTAGTATGATAGATTCACATCCTTCATCCAAATGATAGTTTTATTGCTTTGAAACAATCATTTCTGCATTTTCCTGTTCTGCCCACCTTGGCTCACTGAGAGGTGTTATCAGGCCTAAAATAAGTAACATGGAGAACATTAAACCATTAGATTCAAGTATAAGGGGAAGCAGCAGTATACTGATGTATGTAATTTCGCAAGTGGCTAGGGAAAGCTAGGACTTGATTTTGATGTATAAACACTTTCTCCCTGCTTTGTTTTATGGTTTAGTTTCATGATGGCAATTGCCACCATGACGTTTGAGAGGGTAATCTTTACCTGGCATCTTTACTTTAGCATCTTCCTCCACAGCTGTGAACAGGGCCTTCAGTGCACGGGTGAGCTGCCCAAGGTCTCGTGCAATCTGAGGCTGTCAAGACTTGAATGTGAAAAATATTCAGCTTAAAAACTGTTCTTTGCATTACAAAGCTGTATGGCAAAGCCATACTTTGAGTAAAAGTAGGACATAGCTACATGCGTACAGAAAGGGTGCAGGTGGCCTGTTCAGAAGGATGTGAAGGTGGCTATTGCTCCTGGAGGAACCTCTGTGTAACCTGCCAAAGATCAAAAGCCAAGGTCTTTTGTCCTCCTCGATATTACCCTGAAAAAANCTAGGTAGCTTCTGAGCGATGGTAACAAGTACAGAAATGTGTCAGTTTTCCCCGAATACACTGTATGGGTAATTTGAGGTCTGGAAGGCTGACACTGTAGTATGAGACACTCCAAGGCACTGCAGGATCGCTTTGGAAATTGTGTCTGCCTCCAGCACAGATTCTTGCACTGCTGGTGTGCTCTAGTTAGTCTGAGGCCAGTACTTGGTTTCAGGCAAGTTTTCTCAGCTTTGGCTCTTGTTCTTAAAAGTTCTTAACAAAACTACTTGTAGATCAATACTGCATTATTGGTTCTGTACTATAAACGGTCCTTATATTACTGCCCTAACTACACACATAGTTCAAAATTTTGCTCATGGGTGATGAAATCGGCAGATGACTAATGGAAGTAGAAGAGGTAGAATTTAAGCTCATGGGGAAAAGACATAGTGTTATGTATTCTCCCTAAGTCCCAGCAGCTATATAGTCAGTGCTTGCCACTTCAGTTTTCTGTTTTTAACATGCGGGAAGGGGGAGTTTTTGGCACTTCTTCATTAAAATTTAATCCCATGTTTGCCATATGTCGTAGTTTACTGTAGGCAAAATGATAGAGTGAGAAGTGTTAATGAGCATCATTAGTGTTACAGGCTGTTACTCTGGACTTCTACTCCTTAATTTTACACCAGGGGTTCCCAAACTGTATTTGCTGTATACCATCATGAACAGAAGCTCTGTGGTGTGGGGCAAGCCATGTACCACTGTAAAGTGTTCTGCACGCTTTATAACGTTATGTGCACAGCTCATTGTACATTGGCACTCCAAAATGACACTAGGATTCTGTTAGATGATCTCACCTAATTTTAAGATCTTTGGCTAGGTTCCAACCCCCTAAGCTTAAGGAATTTAGTTACATAAAATATTAGATATGGTTTTGAAGTTGGATGGAGGAAAATTAGGTTGAAAATTTATTCCATTTAATCAGTAATGTAGCTAGATGAGTGAGCTGCTGTGAATCCCTTTGCAATCATTGATCTGACCTAATCATTCAGGTAATTAACATAATCACTCCTGACATCTGATGGACACATTTTCTTATATCCAAAGCAAAGTATAAACTAATGGTTTTGCAATTATTTCTGCAATGTAGGTCTGTCCTGTTTGAGCAGCAGCTACCTTTGCTCTCCACAAGATGGAAAGCCTCATGGTGTCCTTTCCAGAGAACCTGGGATGTGGGAGCCACAGCTGGACCCCTCTCAGTTCCTCTTCCCTCAGCTCCTGCCTGCTTCTGCCACACACTGTTCAGAAACATCCCATGACATATGTGAGACTCATCCCAGAAAACGGACTGTTAACTCTGACCTATACACTGAAAATATGGAATAATACCAAGCCAATTTTTTTTGCCTGTTGTCATTTTTTGACAATGAATTATGACTAATTTCTGACACAGTTTTTGGTCAGTTCTGATTCACTTTTAAGCAGTCTCCTTTAGACCATATTTCCCCGGATTGCCTATGAATATATTGTGGAAAGATGGCATCAGAGCTTTAAAGGGAGAAGATGTACAATCTCTACATCTTCTCCGTTAGCTAGAAGCTACATCTTCTCCTTAGCTTGACTTGGGTCAAGCACAGGGAGGTATTCAGTTAGGTATTTTTAAATGTCATTAAATGGAAATTGCATTAGACTTTCTTCTCTAAAAGATACTCCAGGACATAAAAAGTGGGAAGATTTTTTTAGAATTTACAATGTGATACCCCATCTGTGATTTTCTTTTTCTTTCTTTCTTTTTTTTTTTTTTTTTTTTTTGTCTCAAAGCGATTAAGAGAACATTAGGACAAAGGTATGTTTTCTCCAAGCTCCCAAGCTCTACAAAGCCTAATAAAAATAACTACATGTTACATTTTCTGTGAATAAGAGTATTATCCCAGACTTTCCTATTTACAAGCAAAACAGACAGCCTAGGTGAGTTGAAGGTTACAGCAATAAAAGCACTAGTGAGTCAAGACAAAATGGGACTGACAACTTGTACGTACCAAAGCAGGTGTGTTTTGTAAACTGGGCTTGCACTGAAGAGTGTGAAAGTTGCATTTTCTGTTGAAACTTTGTATCTAGATCTTTTGCAGTAAAGTATTTTAATCCAGAGTTTAGGAAGACTGTCTTAGAGTACAGTTAAGATTAGCTGGAAAATTAGTTAAATCTTCTGTGCTGTGTGTGGCTATGAGAGACTCTGAATTTTCCTTGTGTTTGAAAGGACCCGGCTCCTGCTCCAGAGCAAGGCTTCTCCTCTCCTGACTCCTGGCAGGCAGATGTCCCTCCCGCCCCCTTTACTGTATTTTCCTGATGATTTGCACTTCTGGTTTGGGAAGAGAAGGGAGTTTGGGAAGAGAAGAGCAAAGGACAACCATGATGCGGCAAGCAATGCTACACTGAGTGCTGCCCATCTCTGTCCCGTAGGCTGAGAATTTCCGAGTTGTTCAGATGAACACCCCAGCCCTTAGGGGACATCTAGCACTGTCCCCAGTCTAAACTGCTGAGCTAACGGTTGGTTTGTAAACACCTCCAGAGCCTCCTCCAGCTCTGACTTGTAAGGCAAGCCTGTTCCTCTGCTCCGCGGCCCCGTGAAGGATCCTTCCTCATCCTGTTGCCCGCAGTGGACAGCAGAGGCAAGCAGAGACAGCCCTTGCTGCACAAACACCCCGTCCCAGCAGCAGACTACTTGTGGAGGAGGTAGGGCAAGAAGTGCCATGGCCAGGGCCATGCAGCAGGTGAGTCGCAGTGAGCAGCACCTGGCTCTGCTGGCTCATGCACCACTGCGCTGTCTGCTCTGCCGCCGCGCCAGAAACCTTCCTGCTGTCTCGGGCACGTTGTGACTCAGAAAGACGTAGATGGGAAAGACTTCCAGAGAGCCCTGGGCAACCTTTATCCAGCTGCAGATGATGCTTACAATGATTTCCTTCTGAGCCTACAAAGTGAACTATTCACCCTGCTAGGTGCAAATAAACAGGATGAGTGCTTTTTACACCAGGAAGTACTTTGATTTGAATTGAGAAGCTGTTAATTTAAGGAAGGCAAGTGGGCAGGTCCAGAGGCAGTAAACCACATTAGTTGTTTGTTGGATGGTTATCCAATAAAATTATTTTTCCCTGTGGTTGCTTTAATATCCTAGAGCTAGGACTTAAAAAAAAAATAAATTATACTGCTTCCCTAGGGTTAACTGGTGAAAGGACCAGATTTAAGAAAGAGCACACCCATCCATTGCAGCCCAATTATACCAGTCCTTACTGGGAGGGGGCCAGGGAATTGATTTTCACTTTTTGTTAGCAATGGTCAGGCTTCTACAGGGGCTGTGTGCTTGGATGTAGCTGCAGTTGAATTGGATTTTGAATAAAACACTATAAGAAGTCGTAGAACAGAAAACATTGTTTTCAGCCCCCCTCCCTCCATAACAGAGGTGTTAGGAAATGAATTCATCCAAAATCAAAGTTACTTTCTGTTCTGTTCCATCATCCTGCATAAATTTAATATTAGTTATGCTTTAAATCATAATGTAAACAGTTTTAAAGCATCTTCTTCCTATGTATTTCAAATAAAATGATGACATTTTAAAAAAGGTGCAGGAAAGAAGTCAAGAGTTTGTGCGTGCTGAGGATTAGTGACAAGCAAGTCTCTCAGCACTAAGCATGCAACTGGGGGCTCAATCCTGTAAATCATTTGTGGAGGGATTTGTACAACTCAGCAACTGTATACCTCAGTAATCACTTGTGCTATAAAATTTTTGTGACTCTTAAGAGCCAGATCCTGCTATTCAGTCATCCTATTGCCTTTTTGTCCTCTGTGTCATTGATTCTTGATGCTGAAATGGTGTTGCCCTGTGAGCAGTGGACAGCCTCATGCCTGGATTCTTGAATGTATTTGGGCAGGCACAGATGTAAATAGGAGCTTGCAAATTCCCCTCAGCACCCACAGCCCTAATGCATTTTTGCCAGCCTTGCCTCAAAAGTTAGATCTGGTTGTGTCAGGAGCTGCCCAGGTGCAGCCCCAAGTTTGGATCACACAGGGCTGACATTTCAGCATAGCCACCACAGCAGCTGGTGAGGAGAGCAGGAGCCACCAGGGCTTACCTCGTCAGAAACACCAGGCAATGCCTCAGGAGTGCTTGGCAGTTTTGGTGTTGATGTTTCCATACACTTTATAGCTTGTGTTAAGTACACTCATACAGGATGTAGAAAATCTTTATGAAGACTGCTCAAAGCATTGCACAGAAAGGATGGCACTACCTTTTCCCAAACATGTGTTGTTTTGACATTTTAATGCTAAGAAGCTTGCTGGAGGAAGGTTGTGCAAGCAGTGTGGGTTGGAGAACGCTCAGTGTAACACCAGTTTATAGGCATGAAGAGGCTGAATGCCATTCAGACCTTGGTTGTTTCCCACATGCCCATAGGTTACAAGTTTAGTGGATCTGTTTTATATGTCCTCAAGAGCTGGGTATTAACAGAACATTCATTTTGAGAGTCTAAATTTTGGATATAGTTGTCTAAAACTAAGATTAACTATGCTTTGTGAATCTACCCTGAAGTCCCTAAGTTGTTTTGGGGGTTCTTTTTAATGGTTCTGCAGCTTTCTCAGGATAACTTCAAAAAATACCCTAATTATGGAAAATCTCAGTTACTCGTATCTGTTTGCAACTAGTAAAACAACTTCATTGCACACACACAGTGTGTTGGAAATGTTGTCTGCTGGTCATGCATTTCACAGCCTAGTGAAATGATTCTGCTTCTTGACAGCAGTGTTTGGAGAGCAGACTGCCACCAGCACAATTAGAAATGAACCCCAGGGTCTCCCACAAACTTGTAACTGATTTAGGGCCTCTGAGGCTGTAGGGAACGCTTCTCCTTGTAGCTGCCAGACACGTTGCTTCATTACAAGATGCCTCACGCTCAGTCTTGATTCATAGTCTTGATAGTGTGGATGAAGAAAATGACACACACAGACACCTCTGCCTCTGCTCTCTGCTCCATTCTCACTGACGTCCAGAGCTATCGCTGGAAACAGAGAGAGCACATAGCCTTTGTGATGTTACCAATAAGCACAGGCAGGCCCTCTTGCATCAGGGATCTGCTAGTTTAGACATTATCTCTTGCTATCACACAAAATGGCTAAGACTGGCTGAGATGTTTGTGCTGTCAATACAGAGGACTAAAACTCCCAATACCAGCAGCTGGAAGTTGTCAGCTGAAATATGAATCACTCCTTGTAAAACGTGGCCCAGTCTCTCAGGATTTGGAGCTTGTCAGTCTGCCGATTTTTAAACTGATGATGAGGTGCTCAGATGACTTGGCAATGGGCAACCTGCCATACAAGCAACCAAAGCAGCTAAATAGTGAGTCAAAGATTCTCAATAAAAATGAAACATAATGGCTTAAATTAAATTTAACATCCAAATACTTCCTGCAAGCTGGAGCAATTGAAGCATGACACAGAAACAGGAATGACTTTGTCGGATACGGGATATATCAGCTTCTGAAACAGCACAGACTGGATTGTGGGCGGCTAATCAGGCGACGCAGGTGAAATCTATGTGAGACTGGCAAGAACCAAGTCTTCCCCTTCTGAGAAAAACCTCCAAAACCTCTCGTTTTGTGCAGGCTGCTCTATGAATATTTGAAAAAGGGGAAGACTTGTCCTTAGGCGAATACAGGAGAATGCCCTATACTGGTCACAGCAGTGCCCCACTCCCTTCAGTGAGGTGCTCTGACCAGGAGCTCTACCGGCTGCAGGTCCCTTTCTCTGCCATGCATGCAGCTCCGCTTGCCTGCTCAGGGTTTGCCCTGCAGCAGCCCTCCTGCTGCCCCGGCAGCAGGGCACAGCCTCCTCGGTGGGACAAAGTGAAAGCTGGGTTTGCTTTGCCTTTTACTCCCTCCTCACTGTCCTGAGAGTTGCAAGGGTGACAGGAGCAGCATCCTGGAGGCCTCTTCTGCGGTCTTTGCGTGGAGGCACGAGCAGGGTGACCTGTGCTGAAGGGCACAGCACAGGGACAGAGAAACACATCGCTCCGACGGGTCCTTCCCAGCATAGGCGGTCCCTCGGAGCAGCCTCTGCTGCCACATGGGAAGTGCTGCAGTCCTTTTTGGTTCTTAGCTGAGGAAGACCTCTCCTAAAATGTACAATAAGAGCAAAAACAAGGCTGATGGCCCAAAAAAGTACACGAACTGCTGTGCTGAGCGAGGTGGAGAATGAAGGCAATTTGGGACACTGGGGGAGATTTTGTATAGCAAAGAGATGTGCAGGAAGGGAGGCAGCAGGAGCAGGTGCCAAATTGCTCCGGTCCGATCACGCAGTGCTGGCAAAGGGTGCGAGAGCAGCAGTTCCTCATGCAGGTCAGGTGAGAGGCCATGGTGCTGCAGCTGTGTTCGTCTTGCAGGGAAAACTTTCTTGACGCAAAAAGTCAGCATACTTAGGCTCCTGAGAAATGGCACAACAAGGCTGCTGGCAGCAGGTATGGTAGAAGGGAGACTTTGAGGGAGCTCATTCCATGCTGCTAGCTTTGATCAGGATGCGGGGGTGGGGAGATGTGGCTCTAGCCACTGTTTAAATATAGAATAATTACAGAACGTACCCGGTGATATAATGGCTGTCGCATTGATCCAAACCACTGGGCCTGTCTTGGCAATTATTTCCTACAATACCAATAATACTGGGTGTTCTTTAAACAGAAAAGTTCAATTTTTTCCTAACAAATACACAAATGAGTCACCCATTCGGTCCCATTTTATGAGCCTTAGAATCCGCTTCTCGGCATCTATATTTGGGCATATCCATGACTGAGTCAAGATTTTATTGCGACTGACAGAGCTAATCTTCAATTGTAAAAACAAGTGTTGCCCAACAAGATGTCTGTAATCAAGCCAATATCCTTGGAATTGACATCTTACTTATGTAGCCAAAACATATTTATCTTTTCAATTGTCTCTGTGCCACCATCTTCCACGTTTACCCCTGGGGAAAAAGCGACGTGTGTGGCCAGCGGCAATGGGTGGCTGTCTCACCATAAGCACACTCTCCGGCTTGTGCAGAGATTAGCTGGTCTGCTGGTTGGTTGCCTGTGCAGAAGAAGAAAGCAACCCTACTTGCTTTCCATTTGCTGTTGCCCTTTGCAAAGGTTCACTGTAATTGTGGGATTCTTGACCCCTCACCATCAGAGCAATATTCAGAAACAAAAATTCCTGCCATCTGTTCAAAAGTGAGCCATATGCAGTAAACGATTTCAAACAAGTACAGAAATGATAACACTAAATACTAGAATATATCAGAGTATTTCAGTAACTAAAGATCACAGCTAATATTTCCCTTCAGCAATTTAAGGCTGCCATGGTTTGTTTGAAAAGCAAGAATAATATCATAATGTAATTCCCAATTAGTCACCAAAGAATATGATCATGATTAATTATAGCTTTGCTGACTGACAATGGCTTTAACACCTCCCTTGAAGTACACTGACTCTTTTTGAGTCTATAGTTTGCTTTCAGCTGTGAATAGACTTCTAATGAGGCTTGTTGTGCTCGAGATATAAAAGCAGATGACTATTTATCTTCCCACCATACAATGAGTAAATCAGTGTACATGTTTTGACTATATGGCTTTTTCATGGTTCTCTTTTCTGAGTTATTTGATTTCTGTCCTCAGTGAGGGTGAAACAGTAGGTTACATTTTTTATGGTTATCTGAGTTCAGAATAGCTCTCCTAGTTTAACAGCTTAGCTGTTAAATACCTTTACTGAGTGACTGGAAGAGGCTATAGGTAGTATTACAGAATCACAGAATGTTAGGGATTGGAAGGGACCTTGAAAGATCATCTGGTCCAATCTTCTTGTGACCAAACCCACTATCATTGTCTGTGAACTTTAACACCAGATCCATATACCACACAATAATACTTCAGCCCTGGACTGGCCAAGACATACATGCAAGGCTTGGTAGGGCGGGCTCCAAATGGAGATGTGAAATCTGTGGCTTGGAGCACAGCTCTACTGCTTTTCTATATGTGACAAGTGTGTCATGCACTACGATGAATCAGATATGGAATTATGAAGCCTGGACTTTGTCTGGGTGATGCTGCTTCAGAGCAGTGGTTTGAGAAAGTAACTTAAGCTCTCTGTAATTCAATTTCTCCATCTGTAGAATGGTTTGCAATAGCTTACTTTTGTAGGATGCACTGAGACCTACAGAAGAAAAGCACTGGTAATAAACAGCATTTATGCACTGCATTAAGTGCTTTTGATTTATCTTTATGGACCTGAAAGTAATTACAAATTCTGAGACAGGGAAATTATCTCCCTAAATGAGCATCATTGTTGAGAAAGTATATTAACTTCTACTCCATTCCAGTGTGTTCTTGAACTTTTGCCTGACGATTTGAAGACTTTGAGTCTCTTAAAACTAATAAATACAAAAGCTGAAGAGAGTAGAAAATGCAGTTTCTTCTGGGAGAAACCCTGGTAATACAGCCCAACATGATTCAATAGCAGAGTGCATTTCACTTAGGAATCAATGTGCTGAGCTGTTGAAGCACTGGAGGTACAAACTCTTCTTATTGTAGCTGTTATTTTAATGTTAGTTTTGAAAGTCCCTGGACGAAACCAAAAGTCCTTCAGAAGGGGTTGTTCTGATCTTCAGGAACAGCATGCTGTCACGTTGTCTATAAGCAAACAGAAGTCAGAGCGCTTCGCTCCCAAACGGTTGCTCCCAAATGCATCTTGCTGCTTTGGTGGCACTGTGTCAGGGCTCCTCTCACAAAGTGTTCTGATTCATCAAATGAGGGGAATTAAGTCAGACCAATGAAGCCAAGACCTGTGAAAGGCTCACAGTGGAGTCCAAATGACAAGATTTTTTTTTCCTAAGTTTGTGTCTGTCATGATTGCTTTGAGAGTTTTACAAATCAAGAATCTCAGCAAGCTGTGGGAGTACTTGGTGTCCTTGCAGGATCTGGCTCAGGACACAGTATGTTAAATGAATATCTTCCGCATCTGACTGTAATATTCAAGGCACAAGTACACTCATATGGGAGCAACAAGCTCCCAAAGCACACCGTGATCCTTGGAGCTGAGAGAATTTTACAGGAGAGGTCAAGCTGAGACCCATAGGGATGAAATCATGGACCAGTGGTTGGTCTGCTTTTATATCCATGGTAAGTCATACCTCTAAGTAAGTACATGAACAGAGAAAAGTACCGTTTCCTTTCCTTGATAGAATATTTACCAATGGTCTGAAGAACAGGGAACATCTAACCAAATATAAGCTGATTCTGTAATGCTCTGCTAATACAGTATCTGCCGGCAAGTTTGAGTGAGGAGTAACAGAAAAAAAAAAAAAAAGCAAAAACCATTCTGCTCTGGCTCTCAGAAGAACACTTTTTCTGTCTCTCCTCTCTGATCCGAAGGGGAGAATTGCAGGGAGGTCAAGTGGGAGACCTGGCAGCTCCCAGGTTTGCTCCCAGGACATGAGCTTCACAATTGCTCCTTCCCAGCTCAGCCCTGCAGAAGATGCAGATTGCCAGGGAAGGTGCTGGGGTGCGAAAAAGCTGCTGCTTGGCTCTCCGCCCCAGCTACCATGTTGTAAACTCACATGGCATCTTGCTCTTCAGTAACTTGTCCACAATGTAAGCAAGGAATTTGGGGATTTTAATCTGATGATAGCATTTTAGTCTACTGACTGAAAGGTATTGTGTAAGTACCAAGGATTACAACTGTTAATAGAAGAGTGAGTTAACTCAGCTGGCATGCTAGAATGTGTTTCAGCTTGCCACAGTCGGATGTAGGCTTTGGATGGCATTTGTTACCATTTGGCGTGGGAGAGGTTTCACACACCTGGCCGGTCCCCAGCTGATCTCGCGCGCCCTGAGCCCTTGCACCTCGCTTGGGCAACGCGGTGCTGGGGGGGGACACGCAGAGCAGCTTTGAGTGGCTCTCCCGTCTCCCTTTGAAGCGGAAAGCCAACAAAGAAGCAAATGTTTTTCTGAAAAAGTGTGTTAAGATTATCTGCCTTAAAGTAGGCGTGAGCTGCTGCAGCACCGCAGGGCTCCCGCGGCTCCCACTGAAGCGCACAGGAGAGCAATCACGCGGCCCCGGGGGCTGCGGTGGGAGGCAGCAACACCAGCTAGCGTGCGCCTTCGGCCTGGGGCCACCAGTTATCTGCAGTGGGATTGCAGCAGGTGTTCTTGCTGTACTGATCTGCGGCCGAGGCCTTCCGAAACATGAATCAGATGAAACGCTGCTGCTGACTCTACCAGCATCCCCCCACTCCTGCAGAGAGCATCTGTGTAATACTTGTAAGATAAGCAGCTTTGCTGGAGGTGCATCGTAGCTCTCCTGTATGGCATGCGCTGCAAGGTGCAGATATGCTGTTTACATACCGCTGAGCTCCTTCAGGTCCTGCCCTGACACAGCAATGCATCATTCATTTGCTGAAACACATGCTGAGTCCTGGTGACCTCCTGGGCTGTAAGTACGGGCTTAAACGCTCTGTTGAACTGGGACCAAAATGATGTCATTTAAATACAAAATGTTTTCTTTTCCTGGTGGTTATTGAAGAGAATGAGCCCCAAGTGACAGATGCAAGACAGTGATGCGGAGCCGATCTATAATAATCAGACGTTATGGGAATTCTGTGCTGTGAAACGAATCGAATGGTTTGCAAGCCTGATAAATGGAGAAATTGAAAATGTGATTTGTAATTCAGAAAATAACTGGATTAATTAAAGAGGCAAGTAAAACTGAAGATTCCTTGAGTAATAAGGAGCTGAACAGAGACCCATAATTATAACAGAAGAAAGGGGAAAAAGCTGACTGGCAGTCACATTATCATCCATTGTTCCAAAATTTACTTGAACAGTATGGTGAAAAAATGCACTAAGAAAAGAGTGACTGCAGTGAGACATGGTACAAACCCAGATGGTAGCTATGTAATAACATAGCTCCCAAACAGCTCCTCCAAAAACAGTCCCAAATCATAAGATTTGATTCCAGCTGCTCAGCTCTGGAAGATGACCAGAGGCTAATGTCTATTTCGTATTTAGTTTGGGATGTTTCCTGCCCTGTACCAACATCACTACTGATCTGCACATGTACATGGCACCAAAAGCAAGGCCACTATTGCTAACTGGACTATGGATGGGACTTTGATCTGGGGGAGTAGCAACATATCCATAATCTGCAGACCACAAATAGCAGGATTCTGGGTAACTTTTGTGAGAGACTGTTTTAGCTGCTCCTACCCCACCATCTCCTCTGTGAGCACAGATTTGCTTATGCTTTTGGGGGTAGGCAGAAAAAGGAACATCTGTCTGACATCCAAGGAAGACCCATGTTAACAGCAGGCATACAGGGCACCGCAGCCACGGCATGATGGGAGGAAGGGTGGCTGCTTGTTCCCATGCTCATGCTGTCCAGAGTCCAATCAGGTATGCTCCAAAAACACCTGCAGACCAAACAGCTGGAGCAGCATCCAGATGCCCCATGGCATTAACCGAGGTGTTCCACCAAACATCAGCTGCTGATGACCTGCTTTGAGGATGCCACCATGGAAATGAGTCCAGGCACCTTCAGGGCTGGGCAGCAACTGTGTTTAAAGCCTAGTGTCTCAGACTTTCTGTACAGCCATGCCGTGGCCACTGGTGTGACTCTGGGCGCATGAATCCTTTGTGGATCTAACTGTTCATCTTGCTAGCAAGTCTTGCCCTGTGGAGGAAGCCTGAGAGGAAAATTGGGACCAGAGGGTCTGTGTGAGCAACATACCTGCTCTTCAGTGGGCAGAAGTAAGAGTCAGACCTTACTCTATTGCGAGATCCCATGTGGGGCCAGAGTGGGACCCTGACCATGTGTTAAGGGGAAGGAGGGACATTTTTCTCTCCTTTGTTTGCCACTGTGCATTAGTCCAAAGCAGACAGTGTATGGGGATGGAAAAGGAAAATTCATACTTACTATTCTGAACAGAGAATGCAAACAACAGTTTATTAACCTATTCAGTTTTAAAATTCTGAATTTTGGGGAGAGAAGCTGTTTTGCTGGGAAGGTTCATTCCACCAAACCCTCACGATAAGGGCTCTGATATTATGCCATATGTAATGGCACGACACTGGAAGCAAAGGGAAATCACAGGGGAGAGATGAGGCAGCTAGAGAGGTGCTAGCAGGAAGCCAGTCACTCTGCCTTGCCCACCTTCCCAGGGAATTCACGTAAATATCCGTCCCATGCTCGCTTTGGCAATGCACAAAATAACCACTGTTCTGTGATTAGCCTGGCATCATCTGTAGCCTTCTGCTCTGTCCCATGAGGCTGCTACGATGTAAAATGTGTCTCTCTCTCCTCCCACTGCTGTAAGACTATTTTATTTCAGCAGAAGTCACGCATTTGGCTCCATTAAACATAATGGCATCAGATTGACATGAATGCTCTTTTTAGTTATCTAAGTAAGTGCTAATGCCTTTGAGCAGGGAAATCCTCTCTCTAAAAGCCTCCTCTCTCCACACTGTGCCAATGGACGGCACCGTTAGCTACAGACTGCAATGTAACTACAGTTTGGGGGGGCAGTTGTGCCCTTCTGATCTCTTTTTGGCATTCCTGTCCCCACCCAGCTCCAGAGCTCTGTACCAGTATGTGAAACTTCCTCCAACGTTTAAGATGGAGATCTACAAACTTGGTAATATTATACAAAGCAGAGCTATCTTTCCAGCATCAGTCACCTATTCTTTGAGCTCTTTATCTCTGCAAAAATAGAGCAATAAAAATCACACCATAGCATGTCGCGAGAATTAACAGATGTTGCAGAGCGGCTGGGGGCCTAGGGTGCAAGATGTTTGCAGCACGGCTGTGCCAGTTTGGTGAGTCAGTGCAGTCCTTCCGAGATGCTTCAGATCCAAATGCTCTCCCCAGCTGGCATCACAAGTGGTAGCAGCACATATGCCTGCTGGGATGGACTCGTGCTGACTTCTTGGAGCAATCTGTAGAGGTGTGAAAAAGACACAAGGTGTTTCACTGCAGTTAACCCCAAAGTGCTCTCACATCTCCCACGCATGGACATCTTGTGCCACAAAATCCCGGGAGCTGCTGTGCTGCGGTGTGTGCCTTCCTTTGTGCCTCTCTCCACACTGGAGGCTTGGAGGTTGCTGCTAGGGGAAAGAGTTATTCCTCCAGCTTGTGTCTCGAGTTCACACCTCAGTGCTAGGACAGCTGCAGCTGCTGCTGCAAAGTCAGGGGACAGCAAACCATAGAAGTCCCTGTATTAGCACGGTTGTGCTTTTCATCCTAATGAGAAGACACCCGGCTGCTGCAGGGGGATGGCTGCCTGCCTGTCCCCAGCTTAGGAAAGGGACTGCTGCCTGGCAAGCTCAGGCTGATCTCTGTGGGGTAGCGTACAAAGCAGAAAGGCAACCGAAAGGTTGGGAGCATTGGTGCTGCCCTCATCACTGCCTTATGGTTTCCTTTGGGAGCTCAGCAGTACAGACACTGCTTGTCACAGGCTCTCTGCCCCCCCTGCACGTGCCTTCTAGCTCAGCCCCTGCCAAAGGACCAGCATCAGCTGCCTGTGCAATGGGTGCCCCTGTGGTTTGCTTGTGGTGCTGCAGGACTCAGGCCGATGCTCATCTGCCCACCGCTTGGTCTTGTCACAGATCCGTTCCCTCCTGACAGACTTCAGACTCACTCTGGGCTGTGGCTTAGACGTGCTTCATGCACTCTAGATGAATCAATAGGAATGATGTACCGCTAAGTGCAACAAAGGGCCTCAGAGTATCTCTGACATTTACTTTAATTTTAATTTTCCCTTTTAAAAAAGAACCCGTGTAGTTTCCATTTGTTCTCCTGGGCAAATTTAGAGCAGAGTGCAACATGTGGCCACTTGTGCTGGGAGCTTAGGCTTGGTATGATAAATTGGCAGGGCATTAATTAGCAACACAACCCTGTTCTCTCATTTGGGGATGTGGTTTCTGGCTGTGGCTTCATGTGAGAAACCAAATTAAATGTAAGTAAACTATCTGGAATTTGCAATCCAAAATGCTTGGGTAAGAAGCTGTTAGACACAACCAGAGGCACAAAGAGGGCACCAGGCATGCTGCAGTAACAAAACCACCCATGCAGTTTACAGGGAGAAAACGACCACTGAAATTCCTTGTCCCCAAGGGATAAAAGGGAATCTCTGCAGATTAAAACCCAAACTGAAGGGCAGATGAGGTGCTGCCAGTTTCTAGATCAGACTGGCTTGTTTCCTAGCAAAGCCCCACTGCTGCTCCGGTGACTGCGGTGACTCTTTGTATCTCCCGTGCCTTTTTGCTTGGCATGTTAGTCTTGTGTATTTTTGGTGTTGTACAATAGAGGTTACACTTATCACAGGCTATGGGGAGGTATTGCCATCCCAGAGCTCTGGCATGGCGGGGATGCTCTGGAGGATGCAGTGGGTTAAATGCCTGTTGTGTGGCTGCTGGGATTTGTAGGGACTGGGTTTCATGACCTGAACAACCCCTTCCAG
Source organism: Anseranas semipalmata (assembly GCA_013399115.1). Taxonomy (NCBI): domain Eukaryota; kingdom Metazoa; phylum Chordata; class Aves; order Anseriformes; family Anseranatidae; genus Anseranas; species Anseranas semipalmata. Next base: position 259,438 of record VXAA01004466.1, read on the forward strand.
CTTTCCAAACCTGTTGGAATACAGGATTGCGTGGGAGCTCATTGATTTTTGTACAGGAGGTGCAGTTTTGCTTGACTCCAGAACTAAATTTCCCGAGGATGGAGACGGGCGCTGCGGGCCAGCCGGGAGCCAGGAGCGCAGCTCTGCTCGGCGCAGCTCTCGCGACTTCGGGGAACGCGTGCCTCGCTCACCAGTGCCAGCAGGGGAAGGACTGCGTCGCTGTAGCCCCTTCTCGCCCTCATGAGCCCGCATGGCACAGGCAGGTGGTGTTTTCCCTCATTTCTCCTGCATTAGCGTAGACTTTCTGTAGGAAACCAAGCCATTGAGCACATTTTTCACAAATGTGCTTGTCTCCTGCAAACCAAAGACCTCTCGAGGCAGAATTTGATTGTTCCTAGTTTCACTAAGGAGGTGCTGCTCAGACAAGGATCTCTCCTGTCTGATTTAGCCTGCCTAAAACAAAGCTGCTAATGGAACAAAAAGGCTTCTTCTTGTGGTATGTTAGTGCCATGCTTCTTGTGGCTAGAAATGAGCTTTTATCTCTCACAGAGCACAGAAGAATAGATGCAAATGTCTTGTGGCTGTACCTGCTAATTTCAACATTTTCCTGTATACAAACTGGCCTCTATATTGGAACGTGCTAGAAGGCAATTAAAAAGCACTAATGGAAGAAGCCTTAATGAAGCTGTACCAGATCAGGTCAAGTCAAAGCCCTGATCGTACTTCCAGCAGCAGTCAATAGCAGAAGTCCAGGGGACTTCATGCAACAGTATTTCCATGCAGCCTTTCAGCCTCTTGTGATTTTTCTACTTAAGGATTCCCCACACTGACTGTGAGGGAAGAGAAACCACAGAGACACCCTGTGTCCCTGTAATCAGGAAAAGGAGCAAAGAAATGGAGTCCAACCGTGTAACTTAGAGGGGCAGCAAGCAGTGGAAAGGCAAGTGTCAACTGATATCTGCTGGCTTGCAGACCAACCTCAGTCTTGCAAATCCTCCCATACTTCCCATACCTTGTCATCTTGCAGTTAGGAGAAACATTCGTATTGCTGCTAAATGAATCCAGTCTCAAAGCTAACATGGCATTTTTGTTCTCTGGGGAGGCTGCTAATGAAGGTACTCACTGTGCTAGTGTTTGCCAAGCAGCACCAGGTTGATTGTAATGAAAGCAGGGCTGTGTGCTGCAAAGTAATACCTAGCACCTTGTAAGATGGGGTCACCAGTGTTTGCTTGCACCTGCACTCCCAGCTGCAGAGAACCAGACAGGCAATCCAGGCAAGTAAATTAATGAGCTTTGCTTAACAAACTGCCCCAGATGAATTCCTGAAGCAATTTACACTTTAGGTATATAGCAGCAGGGAAGTAAAATTTCAGACTATCTCTGTATAAGGGATAAAATAGTAGGGGATTTGTAGCAAAGAGGAAATATGACTTGGTAATTAGATAGGAAATGAGTAACTGAGCTAAAGGCAGAGTTCAGACAATGAACTGAAATATGCTTTAAAGAGGATTTTTTCTATTATGGCTGGTTGTAACAATAGCTGTTCGATAACATAATCTTCAAGCAGCATGACATGCTTCTGGTCCCATGTGCCAAAGCCTAAGAAAAAGAATTTACAGCCATTAATAGACTTCCAATTTTTTACGTGAGGAAACTTCAAATATTTGTGTTAGTGCTGCTTCTGGACTTTGATCGGAGCTCTCAGTCCCGGCCATTGCTTACTTCAGGCAGGGCTCTTACAGTCAGCCCTGGTGTAGATTTACTTTCAGCAAGCTTAATTAACCTAATAGCTAAAACCAGTTCTGGTCCTGAGCATTGCATTCATGCTCAGGCAGTAGTAGTTTCTTTCCAATTAGCCTGTGTAGACAAAGGACTCGAGAGCTTCTCCACAGTGCCAGGGATAACACAGAGGTGGCCAGAAAGACAACTGACAAACAGATCACACGTTCCAAACAGGAATTGTGTTTAAATACCAAAAAAAAAAAAAAAAAGTTAGTCTGATGCTTGTCATGGTCTCCCAGTCAAGTCACCACAATAATCAGTTGCAACAATCCAAATGGGACTTAATATCAGGATGACAGTCTCATCCCCTCGATGCACCCACTGTAAAGTAATCAATGAGCTGGTGCCTTGGTGCAGCAAATGGTGCAGCTGCAGATGCGTCTGCTATCGGGCAGTATGTGTGGGGAGTCTCCTGGCACACCGGGGCGACACTGGGTGCGTTTCCAGTACTCATTACCGCTTGTCTGTTACGGAGGGCTGGGACCATGAGCATGGGAGCCAGTGGCTTTTGCTCTGGACTGGTCACCACAAGCTTCCAGGTGGCTGCAGGGTCTGGATGCTCTCAGTAGCTGGTTGTTCCTCGGCAGCTGTTTTGGGAAGTGAGTTGCCGGTCTGTGGCCAGCTCCTCTGGGGCTGATGCTCCTGCCTCAGGGTACTTTGCAGGCGGGATGCCCGGCCACCACATGAGCTGAGGGGAGAGTTTAAAGAGAGACAGGGTCAAGAAAACCGAGCCATCCTGCATGTTTGGAAGTGTATCCCTCCCCTGAGGTGGACCGGTAGGGATGAAATCCAGGCTGTCCTTGGCACGTATAGAAATTTTCAGTCAGCAGGTTGTCAGTGAGTGTCTCCAGCCATGATGCATGGAGAATGGAAAGGAGAAGGAAAAAAGAAGCCCTCCTGGCCCTCCTGACCACTTGGCCACTCAGGTTGCTGTGTAATGCTGTCCTGCAGGCGCCAGCAGCGAGCACGAGAGCTCTCCAGTGGGCCCGAGTCTCCGGGAGCCTGGCTAGGCTGGGCCCAAAGGACGCGTGGCGTTATCAGGATATCTCACCACAGAAATTAAACTCTGGGGCTCCTTTTCCTCCCTTACATCTCTTTTACCATGGGAGGAATAGAATTGTTTACAAACCCAAGACACGATAATGTGAATTAAAGGTTAAGGGTTTCCCTTCAATTTTATCCTCCTCCAAGGAGTCTGGCAGCACAGCCAGAGACATCTGGCTTTGTTTTGGTTTTGTTTTAACTGAGGACATGTCAGACCCAACACTCCTTTTTTTTCTTTGGAGTGCATCTAAACCGTGACTTTCCAATGTTCCTACCATAAGCTAAAGATGAAAAAGAAACTATTGTCCCATCTCTTTCTATTCAATGTTACACATCTCCTCCAGACTCTCACTGTCCCCTTCTGGAAAACCCTTCTCTGGCTATAGGTGACAGGAATCAGCTGAAATCCATTCGTACAACAGCCAGCAGCCAGGCAGCATGCCACTGCGAAGCTCTGCTCCCCTACCTCTCCCTGCACCACTTCAGCTATTGCCCCCCTCCATCCAGCCAAACAGTTCTTCCTGTTTTATCACTGCCTTGCAAGGTCTGCACTTTGCTCCTGGAGCGATCAGCGGTAATCACGGCTGCTGTCAGCACTGTTGGTTTTATTGGTGTATTGAGGATATTGAAAACTTTCCTTGGAAGTCCCAGCCCCCACATTACTGTGATTCAGGAGCATCTCAGCTTCCTTTTATAAAAGATAGTATGCTCTCATGGTCACAAAGGAAAGCCTGAACACAAGGTTCAGGTGCACTCTGTAAGGTGATAAGGCTGAGGGCAGAGGGACCGTTAAAATGTGTTTTTAAAATTCATAAAAAAACTCATGATTCTCAGTTTGGTGTTTACAGCGTGGCTGGAGATTTGGGGTTGGCATTTCTATGAATGTTGCACACAGGCACTGCAGCCAGCAGTTGTTAGCATGGGGTTGGATTATCACTGGCCTCCACAGAAAAATCATCAGGAGAAGGTAGCAGGAAGCTTTGAGAAGAACCTCTTAAAAGGGATTTAGCATCCCTAAGGGGGAAAGTGTTTGGGCTCTGCAAACCAGCAGGAATGGAAGGCACCCAGTGCTATGAACATGCAGAGCCCCGAGTGAACTGTGCTGGCTGCCCTCCCCAGCAGCTGCACTGCCTGCGTCCTGAACCTTTGCCTGCTTGGCCTGGGACGTTGGTGACTTCTGGATATTGCGATTCAGATCTGGCTGCTGCCCAGAACTGCGCTCGCACCAGCCTCCTGCTGCTTGCCCTGCACCTGAGCGAGCTGCCCTACTCCAGACTGTTGAGGTGCCTCACTCAGCAGCAATCCAGCTCTGCCTCTTTACCTGCCAGGTCTGGATTGCTCATTGGACCTGGCTGTCATTCCACATTGCCTGAGTCTACAGAACAAACTGCCAGGGGAACATCACACATTGACCTATTTAGAGAAAGAAAAACAGATGAAATGATAGTTTTCTTGGAACTGCTATTTCAGGATGCCTTGTGGCCTTTTCGTTTGACAAGCTTAATAAAGAATGCTTATGTTGTACAGGAAATCTGGTTAGTCTCCATGAGTGGACTTCTCAATTGTTAATCTCATTTGTGCCAGAGACTAAAATCTGGCTACCATGATTATTGTCAGCCTGTTGATCTAATATTCGTAATCATATCCGTAATTACATAGCCAATCACTTTTTAACTGGCAGTAGGATCACTGGAAAATACATCTGCTTGGGGTAGTAAATCCACCTGCTCTAGAGATTCCTGCTTCTAGTTTGTCTTGCAGATGATGGTGAACTACTTGCAGATTTTCAATGAAGTCCACAAAGCCATAATTGGCAGTGCTGCCATTCACTGTACAAATTTACCATTTGCCTACCATTTATTCTGACACTATTTATCCTGTTGTGATATAACCAATAATCCAGTCATGAAGGAGAAAGACGGATCTGCCACTCCAATTACCTCGGGGAGACACAGTTTGCAGTTAGTCAATAAAAAGAGAGACAGTCTCCTCCCAAGGCAATGAGTCGTATTAAGTTCTTTTAAGATTTCATGGTATTTTAAAGGCAGCATATTAATAGTTCAGTATCTAGAAAAAGTGAAAAAGACCGCAGCTATACAGGCTATGGGCTATTCTGGCTAAAAAACAGACTTTCTGTATTAAGAGTTTTAGCTAATTATTGTAATTACTTACAACGACTTGTCCAATTCTCCTCTGCCTGGGTATGGTTCCCATTGGTACAGGGCAATTTTTAGTTACTGTAGAGGTGAAGGCCATGAATCCAGATCCACAAATGGGCAAATGCTAAGCAGGGCTTTGGACACCCACCAAAACCTTCAGGAATCACATGGCTGTGCGTTCTTTCTCTTGTCATCTGTCAGAAATCATGACCCTGAATTGGATGCACGGGCTCCCCTGGGAAATGCATAGAGAAAGTCAGGATCTCAGAACAAGCTTCACGGCTGTTCTGCTGTGTCTGAGACATACCGTGTCCTATCTGTCAAACAAGAAGTGTAGCATCATTAAAGAACAGACCAGATAAAAAACTGGAGAAGCTTTCACCCTCTTTGATCAGAGCCGATTATTGAGGCTTCCTGGAAACACACCAGTGGTGCCCAGGTTTCAGACAAGAGCCCTTCTTAGCCACCTCTGGAGTGAAATCAGTTTGTGTGTAGATAATAAGGTCTGCATTTATCTGAGCCCTGAACCCGGGTTTTTTCCCTTGCTGGGATGCTCGCTTCCAAGGACTCAGGTGTTGCTCCAGAGGATCAACACTTATATCAGGGGAAAAAAAGCAAACAGTCTCATTATCAAGGAGATGTAATGAAGAGACAAATAAATGCAATTTGTCACCCATACTGTAGAGAAGAAAAACAGTTCACCTCCATGCCAAGTCCCACTTTCAGAGCAGAGTGGAGGTGGAGTAACAGTGGAAATCAAAACCAGTGGGAGAGAGCTCTTGTCTAGCTAGTGGGGAAACTCTGATACTTCCCATTTAATTGCTATTACACAAAGTTGACAGTGCTTCTAATTTACAAAGTAGTAACTATGCTCCAGTATGATCAGCCAAAAGCCTGGACTTACTACGGAAAATGCCTTGAAGTCCTGAAGCTTCAAAGCTTGAGTTGAACAGAATGAGGTATGAAACAAGTTGCCAGAGCTGCTAAGGAACAAACAGAAAATTTGGTAGGTTCCCCTGGACTGTTTTCTGTGCCCTTTTTTTTAACCCTGCCCAAAGAAGCCAGTAAGGCTCTTCCCCCAGCAGAGCTGCTGCAGGGCCAGGGACAACACTGGCCGGACGGGCAGGGACTCTTCGGTCTGGCCACAGCCCTACACCCATGGGCCTTGCTGGCTGGCTGCAAGACAGGAGGGTGGAGGAACAGTGCCTTGAGGGGGACTTGGGAGTTCTGTGTAAACAAATAACGCCAGCCCTGACAGCTCCATGTCTGGCAGGTCTTCACGTATGTACTTCTGCATCGCATGAGAATCCGAAGCAATGTCTGGAGAAGATGACGCTGAGGGGAGACCTCATCGCTCTCTACAACTACCTGAAAGGAGGTTGTAGCAGGGTGGGTGTCAGTCTCTTCTCAGGTGACAAGTGATAGCACACAAGGAACTGGCCTCAGGTTGTGCCAGGGGAGGTTTAGATTGAATATCAGGGAGTATTTCTTCACAGAGAGGCTGTTCAAGCATTGGAACAGGATGTCCAGGGAAGTGGTGGAGTCCCTATCCCTAGAGGTATTCAAGAGACATGTGGATGTGGCACTAAGGGACGTGGCTTAGTGATGGGACTTGGTAGGTCAGGTTGACAGTTGGACTTGATGATCTCGAAGGTCTTCTCCAACTTAGATTATGCTATGATTCTAGTGTCTGGAGTCAGTCAGAGCAGAGGGACCCTACAGACAACGGGAGGGCACTTCCAGAGAAAATTCCACAGCCATTATGTAAATAGCTGTGCTCAGAGTCGTTCATAATTGTTGTCAGGGAGTTTACAGAGCCATAGGCAATATAGTCACCCAGAATAACTTTAATATGGTATCAACAGTTTCTAGCAACCGTCTAAATGCAGAAAAGGGGGAGGGGAAACTCTGAGACTGTGTGACCTAAACATGTTCCCATGTATTGGAGGCTGAACTGAATTTATTTCACTGCAACGGTGCTACATTCAGTCTCAATTAAATGTGCTCAAGACATCCACTTCCAAACCTTTTTCATACTTTATGACCAATTCTGCATTTACAAAAGGAGCTAAAAAGACCACAAAGTGAGTAATTCTTCTTGACATGGGAGTCCCAGGAAAGCGGGCTTCGGCAGAAGGAAGCAAGGTGCCACATGCTGCTGGGAAGCAGAAAGTCTCTGCCCCATGTCCAGAGCCGCTCACTGCCAGGGCGAGACATTGCCAACAGTGTGTGCCCGAATATTTGGCTCATTGTCTTTCTAGATGTCTTTAGGATCTAGATTTCACCTCTACCTAGTTTTTTTTCTGGGCAGTAAGATTATGTTCTGCTTCTTTCTGTCATCCCAGTATTCTTAATTACGTACTACCTGTCCCTTCCCAGTGGCTATATTCTTCAAGTGTTTACAAACTACTGTACTGTTCTTCCCAAGCCCTGCCATATATATGCCCTGATATGTGTTTAGATATTGCTTAACTATTTTTTCTTTTTTATTTATTGTTGGTTTTTCAATGGTAAATATTTCCTCCTTGGTGATTTGCATTATCACATCCCATTCTGTCATCATTTAGCTCTCTCACTGTATCTTGTAGCTAGGATGGAGCTAAATTGGCCTATATTTTATAAGTGTCCTATTTTTCTCTGCAGCTGTGACCTTGCAGTTTAGGGAGACACTTGACTTAGATTGTATGACCACTGCATAGATGTGCACTGTCAATAGGAGCAACGGCAAACAATAAACGAGTAATACTGGGGAAAACCATGAAAACCTAGAGCAAAGTGCATCTCTTCATGATAACAAAAGCACAAATACACATGAAGACCTCTGCTGGCAAGCTTTATTTGAGAATCACTGAAATGAGAATAAGCATCAAAAATATCAAACTGTTTAATGAGTTTTATTTCTAACCATAAGACCTCACTTGTGTGTCTGTGAAGGAATATTGTCATGTTGTCATGGCACTCCTTCTCACAATGCATGATTTGTTTTTAATGTGTATTTCCCACCAAATATACTACTAATCTAGTTTGAAAAGCCCAGGTGGCTGTTCTCCTCTACTTCCCCTGCAATCCATAACCTGGTCATTGCTGGCCTTCCCCCCGACTTTTCCTGCCATAAGCCCCTCTTAAATCCCACCCCTGGACTCACAGTTGCACAGTTACCTTATCCTTTGCACATACGTGCACACTGTTAGCACACTTAGGTGAACTAAGCTATTAATCTTTGTTCAAATAAAGCTTTTTGCCTCTGTCATCATAATTGTCTTTAGCATGCTGAATATATGTTAAACAATGTTGTCTTTCAGCTCTACCTGGTGAAGGTATAAAATTAATCTTACAGGCAGGCCTTGTCCTTGATACTTCCAGATATTGTTGTTTATTTTGTTGTTGTTGTTTGTTCTTTTCTTTTCTTTTCTTTTCTTTTCTTTTCTTTTCTTTTCTTTTCTTTTCTTTTCTTTTCTTTTCTTTTCTTTTCTTTTCTTTTCTTTTCTTTTCTACAGCATAAACAGAAAACATATGCTGGGTCAGCTAAGGTTTTCACAACAGACTGGGTTTGGGAGAGAAACAGAGAAACGCTACTTATTTTAGTTTCAGCCCTGAGCTGAATTTGAAGCCAGACCTCCAGGAAATTCATGAGAAACAACTTAAATCTGACACTCAACACCAGACAATTTTTGAAATTGCGATAGTTTTTCTACTCTGAATCCTTCATCACTAGGTTGGCAATATACAGTAAACGTGCTATTTCTAAAACTGATCACAGGGAAGCAAAGGTGGATGGAGCACATGCACTCACAAAGACAGATATTGATAATAAAGATACAATTGGTGATGGGAAGATATTAATTTCTCAAATTAAATTATACTCTTAGATCCAGAGATAGCTACAGTCCTGTATGACATTGCCAGCGGTGCAACAAATGTTTATCATACCATTTTAGCTGGAATTCTTTTAGTTTCGTAAGGGATCGTTGTTCCTCTGAGTTGAGTAGCCATCTGCTTTTTTCATTTTCAGGCTGGGAAGGTTTGGTTTGTGAGGAGCTGACATGCTTTTGAGAGCTGACAGCAGAATATGTTGACATTGCTGTTTCACATCCCTGCTTCATATTTGATTAACTGCAACACTTCCACGACTTCCATTTCCACGAGGTGCCTGCAGCCACGATTGTGCCATAATCCCATCACATCATGTATAAATATGCATGGGCTGGATCATTATTTGGATGTGAGACCTGCCAGCAACATACTGCTGCTGCAGAGAGCTCTCTCTAGGTGTTCAAAAGCGTGGTGAAAGCAGGAGGGTAATGGATCAGAGAACTTTGTATCTTGCTGTTGATCCACAGATAGCCTGTGTCAGTAGTGGAAGAAAAACTTCACAAATAGATGCTGGTTTGAAATTAGCTATAATATATGTTTCCTGGTGTCAAGATAAGAACAACAGCCTACTGCAACAGGCTCTGACTGGAGAAGCGTAGCCTGTGGGAGTCACAGGCGCCAGTGAGATAGGTCACATCAGACCTCTCATAGGTTACACCAACTTCTGCAGATGGAGAAACTTATTCTGCAAAAAGTGATGTCTCTTCTACCTCTAACTTGTATAATTTTATAAATCTTCGGTTTAAGCTCTTCTCTTGTGTTAGAGGAGACATAGACAAGTCCTACCAAATGCTCACAGCACAGCTGCAGTCCTTGCACGGATGCAGCGTAATACTTCTGACATGAAGAACTCTTCACATCAGCCCGTTGCCAAAGTATTACAATCTCTTCATGTTGCCATTCAAGAAATTATTAACACAGGTGATTGTATGTTTCAAGTGCAGATAAAAGTAAATTGCACACCTTCTAAAAAAAAAAAGATTATGAAAGAAGAGATGACATCCAAAATGTTAGAGTATGACCCCAGAGCAGGTTGATGTTAATGCAAAACAGTATAATCCTAAAAATCAGTCATACGTGTCTCTAAACACTTCACATTAGATTATGGACTATATTATCCTGATAGATGTAACATTTGGGTAATACAGTATGAAGGAAACTGCTGTGAACGAAAAAGAAGGAAACTGAAGAGGAGAGCTTTTCTTACAGCAGGGAATACGGACAGTTTCATTACCTGTAAACCTAGACCTGAAAATCTTTGCCAAGGCTGACCAAATACGAGATTGGTACAGGCGAGTTTGTATCAGGGAGGGACAAATGCTTTTCATCAGACTTAACAGACAATAAAATACAGTTTCAGAGCCAGAGCACCACCATGCCTACTCCTGTTTCTCCTAAGCTTTTCCAGAGGAAACCGGAACCTCCAAATAGTCCTGGATTCATCACCCTGCCCATTTTCAGAAAGGCCCATATGAAACAATATCCAAAGCAAACAGAAATTCATGCATTTCTCATTTCTCACTCCACATGCCAGAACCACACTCACTCCACTGCATTCAGGGCCTTCTCCAGTTTTTTCTTTTTTTTTTTTTTTTCTTTGATAGACAAGTGTTTTGCCCAGCCTCTGTAGTAAGTGCTGACACTTCCAGAACAGGACTTTGGCTCTTATTTTCAGTTATCTTTCAATAAGAGTATCTTTTGTGTGAGTGAGCAAAGGAGAGCTAGAAAAAGCAGACTCTCAGCAGCTGAAGAAATCAACTGTAGAAACTTCTGCTTGCAAGTGAGGATGACTGATTTGACTAACTCAACAGATTCAATTTGCATTATTAACAGTAAACATAATTACATAGGTATATCAACCATACCTCCAGATAGTGCTGCAATTACAGGCTGATTGAGCAGACTATGCATCACGAAACTGAAGCCACAATTATTCAATAGAGGATGTGAACATGGTGAGACGATTGTGCAGCATTAGATTACAGGGCTGCAGGAAATGACAGAGAGGAGTGATTACATTACAGCCAACAGATTAATGCAGGACCAGTACTTCACTGAGGAGCAATTAAAACCAACATATCTTCATCTTAATTACAGTGGCAAGGTGGTGAAGCTAGTGACTCCTAGATTATTAGGGACATTAGGGCTTTTCCGCTTGTTTTTCTTGTGTCTGGGGGACTTCCCGTTCTCCTACACCGACGATAGCTCTCTCCACTCTCTCCTCTTTCTGCTTTCCTTTAATAGTCCACGCAGGCTTTTCATTGTTAGATTCAGCCTTCCATTCCATCCACTTCAATGGCCTTTGGGACTGTCCCTGAGTGCTTTCCAACTTCAAGCCTCTGCTCCGAACTACTGCCTTTAAGGAATCCTTCACTGGCGTATCCGCCCTGATGTGCTTTGCCCTCTGCATTGCATGGACGTGAGGAGAGAAGCCCTGCAGGGCGGGCACAGCACTTCTCTTGGGTTTTGCAAAGCATGAGCGCTCACAGCTTTAAATAAAAGTAATTGTAATAACTCTGCCCTTTCACAAGGAAAAACATACAAATCACTACCAGATAATAATTAAATGGAGCGCACAGTCTTGGCAAACATCTGTTGCTGTCTAAGAATTTTGTACTCACACCCTAAGCAGTCAATACAATTTTTAGAAAGCATTTGTATGTGTCATTAGAAACATTACTGTCTGGGAAATGAGGGGAAAAGCCTGTTTCATGTTTTCCTTTTTCCATGAAAATTATTTTAGTGTCTCTTCATCAGTTGACTGAGTCCTGCAAAGTGGCTCTGTAACAAACTCAATTTATGTGAACATTGATGTAATTAATGATAAAGTATTCGGTTTGTTAAAACCATCCTAGACTATTAGTGTATCAATATATTGAATCTGAGGAGCATTGTGTGATTGTATCTTTCCAGCATCAGGAACTATTAGGAGGCCAGGTGGAGAAACCTGTATCCCATCCAGATGACTTATCTCCATATTTTATCCCTTCTCTTTTTGTCCTCCTCCCAAGTTTAGTAATTTCCTCATCAGGCAGTCTGTTGGATTAGCTTTCATAAAGCTACCAGAAGCCCTACAAAATACAGACGGGCTAGTATGTTAGCCCTTATGAACAAACCAACTAATTATTACATTTGCCTGCCATGCAACAAAAAGTCACCATAGCAACATCATTCTTTGCTCGCTGCTGAAGAACTAAAGGATCTTTTCTTACAGTAACAGGAGAACCAACAAGCCACGCAGTGCCTAGTATTTTGAAAACCACTGTTTCAAAAAAAACAGGGAGAGAAGACATCTTCTTCTTCCACTCACTTTCAGCTGGGTTTAGGATGCCACTTTGCTCTTACACAGCTGTCGCTCATTGGAGCCCTTTGGGCCAAACTTTGCTCTCACTTCTGGGAATGTATTTGCCAGCAGGGTCAATGAGGTGAATCTGATGCTGCTTACACTAAGGGAAAAGTGATTTCTCTTCAGCTGTTGGATGATAAGCCTGAGGCAGTCTCCTTCACCTACCTGCCTGCCTACAAGACCTCAAAGTTTAGCTGAGGACAATGGTGTGTTGCTTTGAGACTTCCAGACAGGACCGTATGAAGACACAGTATATTACAAGCATTATTTTTAATATAATGACTTGTTCTGCTGTATTCCAAAACCATGTATAAGCGATTGTTCAAGTGAGCAACCTTCCTGCAGCAATGAAAGATTCCTAAGGTTTTTATTATCAAGATTTTCAAAAGTAACCGTAGACTTTGATTGTTTGATTTCTGCTTGTCCGATTCCAAATAATTCCTGCCCCAAGAATTCTGGTTTTCAGTGGCCCTCAGACTTCACAACACAGCACAGATCAGTGGGAGCTGTTGTGCAGAGGAACGAGTACTTGAAGATAAAGTGATGCAGATGAGTCCGTGGCTGGAAGCTCAAGTGAGCTATCCACATGAATAGATACTGCAGAAAAATAAGTTTAAACACATCAGTTGTGTCACTAATCAACCCCCAACAAAGCCAGCAGGGAAATGGGATGGGACAGATATTTTACAACATGCCATCACACCTCAACTCTTAGAACAGAAATGGGCAATCAGAATTATGGTATCCTGTTTACACTGTAAGTGCAGTGTAATTAATCCAGCTCCTGAGGGTGAACATTTGCTGTACTGCTGAACTGTCTCCTATTAAGCTAAAAAAGAAACACATATTTATATTTCCTTGTGAATCTTGCTATTCAGCTGTTGATAATTTTTCCTTATTTCCTGATGTCCCTCTCTCAAATGTACACATATAAGTGGAATACCTTCTTCCAACTATAACAATACATTGGAATGAACTGTGTCCTTTGCAGATTAGAAATTCTTTCCTCTACTTGATTCAACTTGATTTCAAGTAGATGCTGCCCCTCAAATAAATATTTGATGTATTAGATTTAGTTTTTGTGGCTACTAGACTGAAACCAGCCTTGCTCAGCTTTATTTAAGGGTATTGTTGATCTGGAAAATCAACAAACTAGTCAACTAGTCCTGAAGCTAGCCAGAATATCTGGTTAGCTATTTTTCTTCGGAAAGTGTTTTTTTTCCAAAAGTAAGACTTCAGAAAGGGTTTGTTACTATTAATTTCTTTACTCAAGAAAAGTCTGGGGAAAAACTTCAACATTGTCAACCCATTCCACTTGGCTTTTTAAAATAAGAAGGGTTTTGTCATTGCCTTTCTAAATTTTAGTTAACTTACACTTTAAAAAGTAAAAAAAAAAAAAAACCAAAAAACCACCACCAACAAAAAACACGTTAAAATGAAATAAATGCTTTGGAATTTTTCTAAATTTTCATTCAACTTTTCTAATTTATTCTCTATCATCAGTTTTATTAGAAACAAGAAATAATCTGAAACCTCTCATATTTCAAAAGCATAAGTACCCTGGAAATTTAAATTTTAGCTAGGTCATTAGACTTCACAAACAAAAAAATAGATTTCCTTTGACTAATAAGAAGTGTTTTTAAAAAAAAAAAAAAAGGTTTAAAACTTCCTAATGAAGAGGAATTTTTGATTAGCTGGTAACCTCTTAATCTAGAAGAATGAGACAGATTAAAGCATGCTATCAGGCAATTTTGATAGCACAAAGAAATTTTTTGGATTACAAATGCAAAGATGACTATATGAAGTTTGGTGGTGACGGTAGAAATAACTTTTTTGGGTTAGAAATCCTTCCCCAGAGAGTTTTTGTGTATGTGTGCCTGTCTTGCCAGCTCAAGTTCGGAGGGAGGAGAGGTCAGTCTTGCAACTATTTTAGGAGACCGTGCTGTAAGCAGCAGCGTGTCAGGACCAGGAAACAAGCTGTAGGTGCAAGAGGTGTCCCCAGGCCCCTAGAGGAAAGCCAGCAGGTAACAGACAGTGTGACGGCAGCTGCTGCAGCTTCATTCCCTGCGGCGCGTGAGTTATTGCTGCTGCTGACAGCTCCTCAGCCCGCCCCGGGCAGAAGGTCCGTGTTAGGGCACAGCCCTGCCTGCGCCCTCTCGCCCCTCTGCGGCCCTGCAGAATTCCAGAGACCTGCGTATAAAAACCTGGTCCAAAGTGCGCTTACACAAGCTGCTTAGATGGTTGGTGAGCTCAACGGTCTGTTAAGTAACCCTTCGTGATGCTCCCTCTCAGTGGAGGGTTAAGATTCATGTGTCCAGTACGATACCTCCTTTTCTCGAGGATTAAAAAAAACCTTGGTTCTGTCTTCACATACAATTTCATAGAATATCCCCAGCTTAAATAATAAGCCTCTAAGCTGGTTATTGCAAAAATTAAGTGCATAAAACCTTATTAGCTGCTTTTAAAGAATGCTCCCCGTAACCTTTCTTATGTGGCCTTCTTTTAAACAGAACATTAGTAATCAAAGCTTCAAATCAAGTCTATATGTAATGGCATCAAAACATTTAATTTTTACTATATCTAAATATTCCTTTAATGTAGTTGCAGCCAAGAAATAAAATTTCACAACAGTAAACTAAGCATAAGGTTGTTTCTGAAAACAATAAATGCCAACTCAGGTTGTGTGAACGGAGGACTTCATATCCAAGAACATGAAGTTCACCCAGATTATTCCTAACCATGCAGAGGAAATGTGGTTTTCCAGTTCTTCAGGAAGTCACACTGCCGAGGATTTCTCTTCTGTTTTATCATCTCCTTTCAATGTGTAGCATAATTTATCCACTTCGGCATTTACTTCAATTTGAGCAGGTGAACGGTCTCACTGGAGTTTTTAGGACCACTGGTGGGAACATGCATTGACATTTTAGAGGGATAAGCCTGTAGCTGCAGCCCTAATCCTCTGTTTTGCTACAGCTGCTTGATGCTAATTCACACAACATAAAGCTGCACTAAAGCTGGGGATCCATCTCGGGACTCTCCACTGAAACGAGCAATCTGCAGGTGGCTGTTAATTGCCACTTAGTCTTTTCTCTTGAGTAATAGCATGGTGATCACGTGCAGGGAAAGAAAGGCAAGGCAAGAGCTCCTCGTGCCTTGGGGATGCAGCAGAGTCCCTGCAGATCAGAGCAGGCTGAGAGCTGCTCTCACCCACACTGTGAGCAAGGCGGCTGCAGAACATCCTGGGGATGGGGCAGGCACAAGGACCACCGCTGCTGGCAGTTTAGAAACACAACGCTATGCCAAGGAAGAGCACAGAAGTTATGACTAAGGAGTAGAGTCACGGAAGATCAAGTGAATCTTTTCTAAGGGAGCGCTATCTTTATTTGTATATAACCACTAATTCATATCGAATGGGTTTTAGCTAAGAGCCATGGATGGAGATGGGGCTGAAACTAACAGGCTTCTACTCCTTACATTGCAAATGTATAATGTGGATGGATGTCAGGAAAAGAATGGAGGTGAAGGTGACATTCCCATTTTAAAAATCATAATATCTGAGCCTTGGTGATGGGAGAAGGACAGGGTAATCATGCTGCCTAATGTAAGGCACTTATTTGAGCAGCTTGGTCAAAAAAAGCCATCTCCCCAGTTCCCTGGATGGGCAATGTCAAGTAAAAGACTCTGTAAAAGACTCTCCCAGAAGGTGATGGGACTTGTTCTGAATTGGTGGAGAAACTTTTTAGTTGGTTTGGAGGGAGCCTACAGGGAGTAAGCACCCTGCCAGTAACTACCCTTCACGTAGTCACGTGCCAGTTAGCAGGTGGCGGGAATACCTTCCATTGTGAAAATGCTTGAACTACTGTCAGCAGCACAGAAACTTAATGGTTAACTAGGTACTCAGGCACATACATACTTAACAAAAATATTTTGCAAATGCCCCTTAATAATCTGCTGTTTATTGATTTATTCAAGGGGATGTAGGTTCATAACCTACTTATGAAAAGAGGGAGTCCAAACTGCTAGTTTTGAAAATGTAACCCACTATATGTAGCTGCAATAACAAGACTGATCTTTTTCTTATCTGTAGGTTTGTTTATTTAAATATATGGAAACATTTAAAAAAAAAGGTCTAGGTGCCTTGACATGTATTAAGAAATTCAGATTAACCTCAACAGTACAAGCAATCCTACTGATTTTCTCAATGTGCAAAGGGAAAACAAACCTCCCTGCTAACTACTAATCCCAACCCCAATATTCCCGCAGACCTCAGCTGCCCTCTTCTTCCCCAAAAGCCTGGGAATAAAGATGTGGGCTTTACAGTATGCCTAGAAGATCAGCAGTAAGTTTATTTCAGAATAAAGAAGAGGGATTAAAAAAAACTGTAAGAAAAGCTAAACACAAAAAACTCACCTTCCCTGAACAACGCTTAACATTTTTTGATATGAAGGGGCAGCTTTTCGATGATCCCAAGGGTATGTTCATTTTTAGCAAACAAAGGACTGTGTGCTCTTTTTTGTTACCCCTGCTTGCTCAGTCTTTTTTTCTTTCTAGTGAGGGCAACACAAAAATCAGAGGCATTTTGGTCATTAAACATCTTTATTCTTCATATTTCCTAATTCGACATTATCCGTGCTCTGCATCTAAACCAAAAAATCTGGATGTTGACAGCTAAGGCAAGCATCCAGATTACTTAAGTGTATTTATATAGCCCTCACAGTTAACCAGCATTGACAACCCAAAGAATTCCAGAACCATTAACTAGATCATCCCAAATCAGGAAATTGGTTAAAAAAACACAGTATTTCCCTTCAGTGATTCCCGTTTTCTGCCAAAGCTGCTCCACAGCATGTGTTTAAGTCAGTAAGTTGGGTGACAATCTTGACAACATCCTTTTAATGTTGCTCCCGTATATAATTTCCTAATATTTTTAAAAGCTACAAAAACAGATATGCTATCACAGATGTGTCTTGTGAGTTCACAAATGCAAAGCTGAGTTTTTAGATTCACCCCCCACCCCTACCATTCTAGCGAGCTTATGAAATAATTCTCCCACTTCAAATGACTGCAAAGCTACAAGCTACTAACATCAGGGTTTTATAAGAAAAAAGTGACAAGAAATCTGAATCAAAACCAGTCCTACCAATTGCAGGTATAATTCTAAATAAATATGGCTATGCCTGAATCTAAAGTGAGACTGAAGAGACGAAAAATTGCATATATTTTAGTGAGAGGATATTCTATCAGCCATATAGTGTGAGGTTAAAACAGACACAGATGTGATCCTGTAAGACAGTACATTCCATAAAGTGCATGTTATGAAAGGAAAGAAAATCTGTTTTCATTTCACTCCAAGTGCCCTTAAAAATTATAGAACAGCTGATACATATCAAAAATGCAGCTAATTCATACAAGAATAAAAATGATAGAAAACAGATTAAATCCACAGTGCATAACAGTAATGCTTCTGAAACAAATGCAACCAAACCAGACTAAATGATCAAAACCTCACACCTTCCTACACAGCTAAACCAGTTACCTTAATATGTAATAAATAAAGTTCCCTGCTCAGCCATGGATTCTAGAGAAAATGTGAAAGAAAAACCAACATCAAACAAAGAGCAAAACATACCCCACATCCTACCAACTGCTCTAAATCGAAGGCCCTTTTCATGACTGCACTGATCTTTACGCTGAAAACAGTGACAGATGTAAATATAATCTATATGCTCGTTAATATGCAGAGATTGGGTGAAAGCAGCATATAAGTATTTTTAGACTATACCTTCCTGTTGATTATAACCTCTCTGCTGCTAGTGATGCTCCCAAATGAGCCCGCCTTTCCACAGCAACTGCCCATGCCACTGAGCAGCACCTTTTCAGAGATGTTCAGGCCCAAGAAGAGAAAGTATCTGAAAACCCGCCAGGCTGCCGGGTGACACAGCGGCTGCTCCAGCGGAGGAGGCAGGCACTTGGGTGCTGCAGGGGGCAGGTGGGGAGCAACCTCTGCGGGCCCCAGACGAGGACGGTGCTCCTGTGCCAGGCTCTGTGCGTGCAAGCTGTGGAAAGCAGGCTCAACCCAAAACTTTTGGTTCTGGGTTGAGCACATGCTTGTGTTTGGTCTGTGCTTTGCTGTTGAAAATGTCAGTGGAAACATTGAAACTTTCTACAGCTTTTCCCCAGGAATGTGGCAGACAGGTAGAGCTCACTGGAAAGTAGTAAATGATACGTTTAGTTGGGGGATTTCTTGAAAACTTTACCAGTGTTCTCACAGGGCTACTTGTAAGAAAAGCAATTCTCACAACAAAAAAACTCTGTGCTTTTATATTGAGTAGCTGATGGAAGAGACGAAAAGAAGCATCAGGTCTAGGGGAGGAAAAAACAAAAACACTGTAACTTTGAATATACATCACAAAGAATATTTACCACTCTTCCTCCTCTGCTGCTGCACTCCCACACAGATCAGCTCACAGCAAGTCCTAACAGAAAGGTCACCGCAGCGTCTCTTTATTGGCAGTTAAAACTCCCAAAGTTTAGATTTCATTCCTAGACATACATTTAAAAAAACGAGTCACTTTCTTTGATTTGTATTTCCATTCTTTCATTACTGAGAAGCTTTTCTGGTTACTCTCTCTGCAAATAACCGTAAACCAAGGTTGGATGCCTTCATTTATTTTGAAAACACAGATGGAAAAAATGTTACAGGAAAACAAACTTTTGGAAGAAGAGCTGCTGGGTTTTTATACACAAAGTTAATTCCTGTTTATATTGTTGGAACAATCAAAACACATGGTAGCTCACACTGCATGTGGAAAACAACCAGTACCAGTAGCACTCTGGAAACATTTGCTGCAGGCAGTACTCAGTGTACTAGTCCAGACACGGTTTCAGCAGAAGATCCTTCCATCAATATTGCAAAACATTAGCTCTGGTTTCGTTCCTTTCCATATTTTAGGCTACTCTCTGTAGAGTTCACATACCATTTTTCACAGTACCAGACCACACGTTACGAGCAGGCTTTGCAGTACGTCTGCAGAGGCCAAGTTGTGACTGACACGTTCTTCACGACGGCGTATTTTAAAGCACCTCCGTGACACCGACCAGAGCAGGAAGGCTTCCCATGGAGGCTGCGAGGGCAGGCGGGAGCTGCAAACACAAAGTTTCCCCTTTGGCACAACACAACCAAAGTGCTTTGAACTTTCAAGAAAGACCCCTCTCGTAGTGGGTAGGGGAGGTAACTTGAACTAACAGGACTATGACATGCTTTTCCAACACACTAAGAAGGTTTAATATAATTTTTAAGAAGATTTGATAACATTTTTACAGATATTAACATTGTGACAGCTAGTTAATGAGCTGTAGTAAGTATCGCGAGCTTCTTCTGATGTGAACTATTGTGTAAGAATTTCTGAAAAATATCTCATGGGGAAGAAACTCTGCTTGCTTCTAGGCCTCTAGGGCAGAGGAGACCATTTTACACGTTTGAAACAAAATCCGCTGTTATCGGACTGTTGAAAATTGCGTCTCCGCTCGGCTGTTACAACGTGTTTCTTCTGTTAAGAAAAACGGAAAGTGTTATTCATCTGAAACTGTACCCAAAAGCTGCTGTGACTTAAGCTGCGGTTGACAGGAGGCCGCTGAGCGTCTGCCGGCGGGACGGACGCTCCGCCGGCCCCCCGCCCGCCGCCGCGCCCGGAGCCGCCTGGAGCCGCCTGCAGCCGG
>VXAA01004466.1:279535-351071 GCA_013399115.1 Anseranas semipalmata
TGTGCCGGGCCCCCAGCGCCGCGCCGGGCCCCCAGCGCCCCGTGGCCCCCGCCGCGCGTTTTGCCGAGTCACCGGCTGCCGCCCGGGCCCGTCCCTCTGCAGCGCCGCGGGAGCGAGCCGGCGTTGTCACCGGTTGTGTTTGTTCACCGGTTGTTGACAGTCGGTTGGAGCTTTGTTTGGCCGGGAGGAGTGTGATTACGCCTCTTGTTTACGTAGATCTGTCCTCAGGTTTCGGGACTGCGGTGTCGTTATAATCATTTGCTGTTGTGATGTGGGTTTTTTTTTATTATTTAGGGTCAAAGTCAAAGTGGCGGACACGGTCCTGGTGGTGGCAAGAAGGATGACAAGGTAACTGAAACCCAAACGAATGCTTTTTCTTACAGGTGTGCTGCTACCGGGGCTGGCTGCAGTGGGTTTTGTGTCACTTTCTTGTTCTCAGAACTGCATAAAATTACGCTTTTGTGTGGATGAAATGTTTCATCTCTCCTAGATGCACTTCGGGGAAAATAGGTTGCTATTCAAAAATAGAAAAGGGGTCTTAGCTGTAAAGGAAAACTGAAAGCATTTGGCAGTAGTAATTTATTTAAAAAAATAAAAACAACTGTAAATCTGCCTGGGTTAGGAAAGTCTTCAAGGTGGCACTTAAGTAACTGGTTTTGGTTTGAAAATGGCTGCATACAGGCATTTGCATAAAGTCTTTGCTTAATTTTGCGGACCCTTAGAGACCAGTTTCCTTTGGAAGTGAAAGTGTAACAGTGTATATGGCAAGCTATATATAAACTGCCAAACCGAAGGCGTGTTACATATAGATTAAAATGCAACAGAAATGTTCAGCTTCAGTGTTTTCCTCGTCCTTTCATGTATGAGTTTTGTGACTGAGTTCAGGTTTCAGCCTTCTGTGTTCTGTATTCACGGAAGAATGCAAGAAACCTAAATTAAAATAAGCAGGAGAAGAAGTTTTAAAATCTTCTTTAATATTTCTTTTGGGCTTGCCTCTTTATATTGTAAAGGAGACAACTTTGTTACGTAGCCATTCGACTGAAGTTGAGCTCTCAGTCTGCGTACCTAACATCTGTGTGTATTTTTTCATTGCTTTTATCCTGACTTTTTTTTTTTCGTGGAATTCCCCTTATGGATAAGGACAAGAAGAAGAAATATGAACCTCCAGTTCCAACCAGAGTGGGGAAAAAGAAGAAGAAAACAAAGGGACCAGATGCTGCCAGCAAGCTCCCTCTAGGTAAGCGTTCTGCCTGCCCCAGCAGCCCTGTGGGCTGTCTGCTCTTTGAGAAGTGCAGAGCGGTCCTGTCCCCTGGATGTGGCTCTGTATAGGGCCCAAGACACAAATGATTAAACCTCGAGGCCAAATGTAGTTTAATTTCTAATAAACTTAAAAATACAAAATAAGATTATTGTTATGCAAGATGCATTCCACAGATTCCTGTTTTAGAGAGAGACATTGAAATTAGGAGAAAAGTAGGGGCAGCATCATTTTAAAAGATGTTTTTGACTGAGAATTAGTGGGAAAAGATTTACTTAGTGATTTTACTCAGTGATTACTGCTTGTATAGAAAGTATTGTCAGAAAATAAAGCAGAAATTCTGGTAATGAATTAATGGTTAATACCACGTCAAACTTGACCTGAAATATTGCGATTCTACTTTGATTACAGTGACTCCTCACACACAGTGCAGACTCAAACTGTTGAAATTAGAGAGGATTAAAGATTACCTGCTAATGGAGGAAGAATTTATCAGAAATCAAGAACAAATGAAACCTTTGGAAGAAAAACAAGAGGTGAGCTTTGAGTGAACTGTTAAGATTAATATTAAAATGAATGCTCTAATGTAAAGTACTTCACACAAAAGCAATGGAAATAAAGCACCATGAATGTGTAAGTCAATCCAAACATTATGTATATTAAAATTCTTCATTACATCTCAATTACCGTTCAGAAAGTATGATATTTTTCTAGTGGTTTAATGCTTTTAGTCCAAACATAGGTTATTACAGATGAGGCAGCAGTGGTTTTTTGCTCCTTAGTGGTCTGTGAAACTGCAGCTCCCAGATACCCATCAAATGGGAAAGAAAGAATATTCTGGCTATGTACGTCCATATAGTAGTGTCCATAGGACTAAAATAACAGTGAATTTTGTTACTGGCCTGTGCTTTTATGCCTTTTGGGGCAGTGAAACGATAGCAAAAACTGGTTTTGTTCTGTTTGGTTTGTAAAATGAATTGAGAAATATAACGAATCTCCCAAATGTGCTGTTAGCTTTTAACTGTGTTGTACTTTAGCTGAAGGTAACACGCAAATTCTGGCCCAACCCATTAGTAGTAATGTTTTTGCCTGTGTTCTTAAGTTGTTTCTTGAATTCTTCTTGACCACAGGAAGAAAGATCAAAGGTGGATGATCTGAGGGGAACACCAATGTCTGTGGGTACCTTGGAGGAGATCATTGATGATAACCATGCTATTGTGTCCACGTCAGTGGGATCAGAACATTATGTCAGTATTCTGTCTTTTGTGGACAAGGATTTGCTAGAGCCAGGCTGCTCTGTTTTGCTAAATCATAAGGTGAGTTATGCAAGATGATTAAAAAAAAGCACAAGGTCTTCTGCTGTTTTTAACTGGCCTCTGTTCTGAGAATCACAGGATCATAGAGTCTGAGAGTTGATGTCATTTATTTCAAGCATCTAAATACACAGATATTGGGTTTAGGTTTGATCTTGTATCAATGCTGCTTGCTTTCTTTGACAACTCTTAATGCTTGATTAGGTTCATGCTGTGATAGGAGTCCTGATGGATGACACAGATCCTTTAGTTACTGTGATGAAAGTTGAGAAAGCTCCTCAAGAAACATATGCTGACATTGGTGGCCTTGACAACCAGATTCAAGAAATCAAGGTATTCTGTTGTGCTAATTTATGCTGTTAAATGAACTATAAACATAGCTGTTATGCCAGGAGCCTGAAAGAGTAACAGCAGAACCAACTGGTGTTCAAGCAGTGTTGTTTTGTATCTTGCTGGTGCATTTCTTGATTCAATTTCACTACAGACTCATGGACCTAAACAAACCTTTTACTATACACAAACTATATAACATTCACAAACTATATGCACAGAAACCTTCCACAGTTGCTGTGGAATCTAAAGAGCACTGAGCTTGTAATCTTTGCAATAATTTATTATTTGCAGTGTGTAAGTTGTAAAGTTACTGATTATTGCAAGATGAGGGTTAAATTCTAAAAAGTGCAGATGTCATGTAATCTAAGGATTTGAAGGGTGGGGTTTTTTGTTTGTTTGTGTTGTTTATTTGTGGGGTTTGCTGTTTTTTTTGTTTGTTTTCCTACCACCGCAGGGTGAACCCTGTGAAAACTCAACTCTTTTGATTTGGATAGGCATTCAAAAATCATAAATGTTCTTAAAATGCTCATCTGTAGTACCTGGTAGCTCATAGTGGAAAGCATCCTTTAATGAAGGCCTCCCCCTAGAGTCCTCCGTAAGTGTTTGGGAGACAGGAACTCCTGAGTTCTAAATTCAGCGCAATGTGTTTAGATTGGAGGAGAGGGAATGCTCACTGTGTCAACTTGACATGTGGAAGAGAAGCAATAGGAAGACCTGTTTAGATAGAACAGTTGCCTGTCTTAGAATTGCATGTTTTTCAAGGTCTATCTTGCAATTACTTGAGTTTTTTTTGCCTTTCTTACTTTTATTAATGCAGTCCTGAAGAAGCCCACAGATCTTCTGTGGAGAGTGCTCACTGTTTATAAAAATACAGGTTTCTTTTTGTCATGATGCAGGAATCTGTGGAGCTTCCCCTTACCCATCCTGAATATTATGAAGAGATGGGTATAAAGCCACCCAAAGGAGTCATTCTATATGGCCCACCTGGCACAGGTATCTTATAGTACTGTACTGAGCTAGCACAAGTAAAATAAATTATACTTGGTTAGTATGAAACCACTGCCAAGTCTGTCACAAATTTCATACGATTTTTTTTTCCTGCAGACTAATTACAGTATTTCTTTGCAATTAAAAATAGGTAAAACTTTACTGGCCAAAGCAGTAGCAAACCAAACTTCAGCAACCTTCCTGAGAGTTGTTGGTTCAGAACTTATACAGAAATACTTGGGTGATGGTCCAAAGCTCGTGCGCGAACTGTTCCGTGTGGCTGAAGAGCATGCTCCGTCGATTGTCTTCATTGATGAAATCGATGCCATTGGTACAAAGAGGTACGGTATTCTAGCTTCTATTTCACGCAGAAGCATTGCCAAGGACAATAGAAGGCTTACTGGAAAGTCTTCTTTTGCAATCATATTGATACTCAGTTTCTTAGCTCATTATTTTTGATGTAAGCAATTTTTTTACAAGTAAAAAGTCAACTAACTTCCTTCAGACTAAAATACACCACAACTTTTCCATATTATGTAGATATGAACAGAGATTTAGCCTCTTTTCTCTTGCTGCCTGGTACCATGACACAATGTCTTGCACAGAAAGGGACGCTGTGTAAGTTTATATGGCATGCTTTCAGTGCAAGTGCAAATGCAGAAATTGGGTTTAGTGATTTAACAGTAAAGCAGTGTATTTAATACCGAGTGTGTCCATATATAGGTAGCTAAACAGTTACAACTAAGATTGTGTGGTAAGTTACAGTGTCATTACACAGTGGTAAATTACTGAGTGGCATGGATTTGGAATTTGATCAGCATTGCTTATGTCACATTAAGCTATTGTTCAGCCTGTAGCCAAGCTGTGTTTGAAAATTCCGTAGGCTGCTTGGAGCTGTTCGGTTCAAATAGTCTATAAAGTAGTCAAATGTTCTCCTTTAAATAAATAAAATTATGCTCATACATATTACTACACAGCTACTAGCCTGAATCTCCAGTATAAGGGAGCTTCTGCCCTATGTATTCCAGCATATGTAGAACGGATGGGACTGATAGTGAAGTGTGTAACACTCAGAATTCTTCATAAATGCTATGTTGCTTCAAACTGTTCCTAAACATGTATGAGGCTTTTTAGATGAAGAGTATCTAGTCTGGTATTTGCAAAGTGAAATAACTAAAGCACGAAGCACAGAACTGAATCCCCTGGTACCTGTGTTTCAGTAAGGGCAGAGTAAACCCAGGATCCATATTAGTAAGGCTGAAAGGCATACAGTTGTAACTGTGTGTATAAGGGAAAAACTCTGAAATTTGAAAATGAAAAAACAAGTGACAGGCTTTATTTTCTTTCAAGTGGACGCATATACTTTTAAGAATTAGGGTTTTTTCTTTTATATTTTTGTTCATTTGTTAAGGAGAAATGAGATTTCCAAATAACATTGCAGACTTGGGAACAGATTTCCTTCATGTAATTGCTGTTACCTTCCACAGCTACAAGAATAGTTCAGTGCCTCTGTACTTACCCAGATGTCATAATTAGATTCTGCAAACCTGCTTTTTGCTTTCTATGGGCGAACAACAACAACACAAAATCTGTTATAACATGAGTGTTTAAAAAAGGCCATTTTGTTTGTGTATTTGTGGCAGTTAATGTGAAGCATGTTCTTAAATTTGCATAGTGCGTTTTCTGACTATATCGTTGTCTTAAAGGTATGACTCAAATTCAGGCGGTGAGAGAGAGATCCAGCGTACAATGCTGGAGCTGCTGAACCAGCTGGATGGGTTTGACTCTCGTGGGGACGTTAAAGTTATCATGGCCACAAACAGAATAGAAACACTGGATCCAGCTTTAATTAGGCCAGGTAAGAGACTTCCCACTGTGTATGCTTAAGGCACTTTCCTTGTGAAAGGACTTGTCACAGCTAATCAAATGGGCTGGTCAAAAGAATGCATGTTAGTGGTTTGTCTTTACTCACCATCTCATCCACGTTGGTGTATCTATTAAAATCGGAACCCATTCACAAGTTTCTAAATAGAAGAAAAACCTAGAGAGGAGAAAAGTGTGTTAACTCCTCTTATATGTATAAATGATTCAAATATTCTTCCTTTGTATTAAGATGGCACAGGTATTTTGTTAAGTAATTGTTAAGGTGGGTACATAGTGGAGCAGCAGTATTTCAATATCTTCAGCAGCTGGGAAAAGTAGAGCGATACCATTTGAATTTAATAGATTAGACCTTAAGCCTGAACAAGAAGTGGATTTTGATGCAAGGAAACCAGTCTACTTCCTTACCGACCTGCCATACACTGTCATTTGGGGGATGAGTGAGGGAGAAATAATATCTTATTTTTATATATGTATTACATGTTGAGCCAAGAGCTTGAACAAGCACAAGTAGTATTTTTAGATGGCCAGTAAAATTGTACCAAAACCTGCATAAATGCATGTGGGGTTTTTTAAATGAGAAGTTAGAAAGCAACAGAGAGGTCAAAGAACATGCTAAGCCTCCTGGTAGAGTCCTCAAGTAAATCTTAAGTATTGAAGGGGTTGTAAAGATACATTTCTTCTTAGGTAACACAGATAAGATAGAGAGCAAAGATAATTCAAGATGAATCTGTTAGAGAATGCTTCTGAACAGTCAGTAGACTGTATGGACCCAAGGAGATTAGAAAAAACCTCCACAGTATGAAGTTGCTGAGATGTGCTTTTTCAAAAACTTGTTTTTGTCACCATCTTAGGCTTACCCCTCCAAACCAAAAACCATTGTTTGAGTACTGAGCAGAAAATACTATACTGATGTTAAAAGACAAGCTAGGATGGTCTGAAATTCATTGGAAGGAAACTTCCTATGCCTATCATGTATTTAAATTATTACCATTGCTAGAGCAACCCTGGCACTTCTGGCAGCTTGTTAAACTGATTTACCATTGTGTGTGTTAGTCTGGAATACCGTATATGGTACCATCAACCCCTTTTAGAAAAGGCAATGTAAAACTAGAGAAAAACAGGTGTGATGTGGAGATGGAAAATATCTTTAAAAAGAATGCTTATTAAGTTGGAACCATAGGAGCTGGAACATCTGAAGCCCCTACTGACAAAAAGGAAACATCTGGTTGGAACTTCCACCAGAACTTCTTATGCAAAGCCTTCTTTCTTCAGTTAGGTTTAACAGTGCTACATACATAACACTTTTTTTCTTTTTTTTAAGAGGTTATTTATAGAGGTAGGGTTCATGTTGCCACAGTGACTTTTTTTTTTTGGTGTGTGTATGTGGCAGAAAATTAAACTCCATGCTTCAGAGCTAAATGTAATCTCAGAGTAAAATGAAATGTATTACAAGAATATAGGTATTGGCTTAATACTTCTCTGTGGTATGACAAATTGTTTTTATATTTACGTGTGACTCAAGAAAGCTATGTTTTTTTCATGCCTCCCAGATGAGGTACCTCTTACTTGCAGTTAAACAGGCTTCTACAGCACAGTAACGCATCTTGCCAGCTCCAACTTCATGTTCATTACAAACAGAATAGTCTGATCTCACTTTATACTCTAAGAAATGATTGATTCTGGTGTGAAGACAGTTACTGTCAGTATAAAGCTGAAATGTTCTTCCTGCTCTGTTTCCAGTAGATGCATGCAAAAGAAAAACAAACCTAGGCATGAACTTTTCTTTTGTGTAGGACGTATTGACCGGAAAATAGAGTTCCCTCTACCTGATGAAAAGACCAAGAAACGAATCTTTCAAATTCACACAAGCAGGATGACACTGGCAGATGATGTGACTTTGGATGAGCTGATTATGGCAAAAGATGATCTCAGTGGTGCAGATATTAAGGTGCGTACATCACCATTGTTTATAGTTCAAAACATAAATCCCATTTTTACTATATCCAAAACTTGGTATGTTGAAACTTTTCTTCTCTCCTTGGTTATATCCCTGAGGGACGGTTGGATGGCTATAAAATACCTTCCATATGAATGCCATGTACTCAGCTTTAGAAATGGGAAACTGTAACCAAAATTGTAATTACCAGGTAGTTTGTGTTGATAGGAGTAAACACCTGTGTTATCTGAATATGAAATTTTAAAAGTAGCAAAGTGGAAAGTAGAAGAGGAATGTGAGATCTTGCAGAAGCATCCAAGACACAGTTAAACATTATTCAAGATAGTACAGGATAAGCAGCATTTTTAGAGACACTGTTGCACACAGATAAAAATGCAATTCTAGATTAGGAAGCTTCAGACAAGCAGACTATGTATGTCTAAACGGAGCTCTTGCTAGAGTTACCGCATGCCATTAACTCTTCTCTGTCACCCCACTGCAAAAGTGTAGTAGTCCACTGTTAAGAGCTGGATGCCTCTTGGGGAGGAAGGAAATGGAATTATTATGACGCTGCATTTCTTTTGTCATGGAAGTATTACTTTACAGAAAGACATCTAGCTTTATCCGTGTTGTTTTACGTGCTTCAGTGCTACCAAATAGTATCAAAACTTACAAATTTAAGTTTTGCTAACAATCATCTTCCACTACTACACAAGGAGCAGAATTTTCATATAGCTCAAACTATTTGTTTGAAGGGGCTGCAGAACCAGTAACTTATTTTTGCTTTCTCTGTTGCAGGCAATTTGTACAGAAGCTGGTTTGATGGCTTTGAGGGAACGGAGGATGAAAGTAACAAATGAAGACTTCAAAAAGTCAAAAGAGAACGTTCTCTACAAGAAGCAGGAGGGAACCCCAGAGGGACTGTATCTTTAAGTCACCTCTGTCTGTTCAGAGACTATTGGGAATTCTTTCTCTGGTTGGGATGACACTCACGTGTAAAACCACATAGTCTAGCTAATTCTCATTCTTGAAAAGGTTAAATCCTGGTGGATTGTGGTTTTCAGTCAGTGTAACACTTTGTTTCCCAATAAAACATTTATTCGAATTGAACTGCTTTGGTGGCAATGAGGAGATACTTGCACAGTTGTTGTTTTAGTCCAACTTGTTTCCAACAAAAAGTGCTAGTGACATGAGTGCTCCAAACCCCACTGCTGGCATACAAGGGTGTGTAGTGAAGAGCACATAAGCAGGTTCCCACTTCTGTCCTTGTTAGGCATGACTATCTTGTACAAGTACTGCAACTTGCCTCTATTCTTAGGGAAGTAATTTTTTTTCTCTAGCTAGACACAACCCTCCCATCCCCCTAACTGGTCCAAGTCACCTCTGATTAGCTCAGTTTGCTAAGTTGCATATAAATAAAAATTAACGAAAAAATTTAAACCCTTCAGTAACATACAGCTACACTTCTTTAAAAGTACCCTGTATCTAGCAAGATAGATTACTCATTAGTGATCTTAGTATAAAAACCTAAATATGTTTGGGTAAAGTACTTGTAACATTGAAAAACTGAAGTTCTAACTCATTTCCAAATGCTATATGCTTGATTTTAAAAGTTTTTATATAAAGGCTGTATGTTTGGTATACAGAATAGAATTAATTGGTATGCAGTCTTTGCTGTGGAAACTTTCTGTGGGAACAAAATCTGGACAGTAACAGAAATTTAGAAGTTACACATAAAGCAATGCCTTTGATAACTGCCAGTGCTGTAACAACAATGGGAGCAGCAAGGCCAAGAGATGTTGTTTTTCCATGTTAAAATTATGTGGTTCATTGTTAAAAACAAATCCTACATATGAATGGAGTGTTTATTTATCTGGATAACAGGAACCCTGAAATAGAGCTGGTTTTCATCTGTAGAGAGAGAAAAAAAAAAAACACAAAAAGTTTTATTACCCATTCCTGTAAACCTTATGAGATCCGTCTCCCTGGAAAAGTCACAAAAAGCCAGTAATTTTTTAGGCAAGCACTTTCTAATCATGACAGTGGGCCTCATCATTGCTTGACAGGCTAAAGAGCTTTATAACGTAGTAAGCAAGGCTTTCTTTTTATTTGGGACATGGCTGGTAATGCAGGCTAGAATCAAGAACCACAAAGAGGAACTGACAAGGAAAGCTGCAGTGTGTTAAGCTAAATCAAAAATTGTGTTCTGGTATACTGACTACCATAACAATAACTGAAGAAACACACACTTGAGAATTAAATTCCTATCTTTTGTGGCAGAATTTAACTTCTACCACTTTCTCCTATATTTCTGAACTCAAGTCAAAAAAATTAAGACAAAAGCAATAAAGCCAGCATATTCACCATACAGACAAGAAAAAAAAAAAGTGGTGTCTGAATTAAAAGGCAAGACTTACTCCAGGAGCTCCACTAAGTGAGCAGCCTCTGACCACCCGAAGTGAAGGAAGCAGCATGAGTGATGCACCGGGAAAAACCGTGCAAAAGAGAGGAAGGGCCCCTGAGAAGGGAACACATGGAATAAAAAGGTGATCGAAAAAAGAGACACACAAACAGGGGCACAGACATGCTGCCCCTCTTACCCCTACCTCCATGTCCCTTTCAGGTCTTTAGAGGAAATTGCATTCTGCTTTGATGGGAGAGCAAAAACAAATAAACAAAATATCCAGTTTTTGATGTCACCATTCGGTGCACAAAGTAACTCCTACCTCCAATTCAGGAGCTCTGTCATATTGGAAAGAAGCATGGAATTTAAAAATACCATATATATATTTTTTTTTTTTTACAAAGATGAGCTAATTACTTCATAGCAAAAACAGCATCACCTACAATCACCAGGATATTATAAGGCTCTCAAAATGCTGTAATACCATTTAAAATTCTGCATATTCCCTGTAACATTTTAAATACTTTTAGAAAGATGAATAAATGAAGTGCAGCCTGAACTAACATGTATTATGTCTTGCACTATGCTGCTATAGGCAAAAATGAGCTAGAGATTGTATGACTTTGTCCAGCCATAGTTCTCCATGTAATAGGATCTCACCAGCTGGATGACCCCCAACTCTTTCAGTGCTGTTAATGACAATTGTTCGTTTTCTCCTAAAATAACTCTCAAACTGTTTCAGGTACTCAGTAGCTGCATGAGTAGCTGATGAGGATCTAGTTTATGAGTACTTGCATGTCACAAGTAATGCTAAATGCAGTCTTTTACATATTTCAGTATCTTCTGTCTTACAAAATAAATATATAACAATTATATTGTTAAATTGTTACCGTATTTCATATTATTTCTCTAGGAGATTGTCTACAGATTCTTGGAATAGAAGCTAATAATGAGAGAGTCATGCTTTAACTATTCTGCCTTCTTTGGTGAGGCTTAAATACAGAACAGACCTCTACTTCTCTCATGATGATTGCCTATATTTGGGTTAAAAGAGAGGAATCAATTACAAAAACTTGTTTAAAAATGGGCTTCTTAGAGATGCACTATGGATACAATTTCATTTTTAATACATTCACAGGCCTATTAAACTAAGAAACAGAAAATAATTCAAGTTCCATTTGAATTTTAAAAATTAAGGTATATTTTGCATAAATATTCATATTAAAATGGTCATCTGTCAAAACATACAAATACAAGTCCAAAAGAGGTGCCTGCACAAGCAAAGATTTGGCTTTTACTAACTGTTTATGAACAGATGTAACTGCTGTTTGACTCGGTAGTTATATATACACACACGCATACCAAGCTGAAGGAAATTACTGAAGTCTGCCAGCTGGAGGACAGCGGAGCATCCATTTGGCAGATGTTTATTTCCTGTGCTGCTCACCAAACCATAGTTGGCATGTACTGAATCTCTATTGAACTCCAGGGAATGTAATTTCAAACAATAGAATAAGAAATGTAGGCAACCTCCAACCGGAGGATATTTGTAAGAGGGTATCCTTCTGTGGGGAGTCAACGATACTTCAGAGAAATGGATGCATTTTTGTGGGCAAAATGCAGTACTTGATTCCAGAATACTCACAGCTAGTAGAACTCCATTTTGATAGCAATTTGTATAAAAGCTTAAAAAAAAAAGTACACAGTACCCAAGACCCAACAGAGTTCCTGTTTGAAAAGAGACAGTTTTAAGTGTTAGTTTTGGAACTAGGTTGTGTACTTTATTCACTCTTACGCAATCTTCTTTTAAATCTCTAATAGTAGATCCAGCTCTTCCATAGGTACCCGCATTCTTATTTCTTTTTCAGTCATTAAATCAAGCGTCTCTTGCAGCTGATCAGGGAAGTACTCTATTGCATCCATGTAGAGTACCTAGAAAGGCAATGTTAAAATGAGGACTTTTTATCTGCCATTTTTCTATCATTGCAAGACACATAATAGAAAGAAGTATGTAGACATGTAAACAACCCTGCAGCAAGAACACAAGAAGTATCATACACTTCTTAAAAATAACACAAACAGAATCAGTACTTCTACATTCACAGCAACGTAGATGTTTAACCAAGTCTTTTCCAACTCTTACTAAATAATTGTATTCAAAAAGAAGATAAAGCATACAGATCAAGAGGTGCTGCAGCATTTGCAGCATATACAGACATCACCTGGGGAGTTGCAGGTGCTCCTGAATAGCCTCTCTTACAATTAGTTGAACACATTCTAGCTTGCCTATATACTTCTGCTACCAACATGCTCATGATAAAACATGGTCTGCAAGACACAACTACTTCTAGATCACACAGAGAGGAATTAATTATCTCCTTGTTCCATGTAATATAACACCTTTCTATCTTTCTGTTCTGAAATGCAAACAGCACTGACCACTATGTTTGTCTCCATTTCAGATGTATCTCTTTTTTTTGCAGAAAATCTTACAGTAGTTCTCCTTCGGAAAGTTCTACTGTCATTTCATATAACTCATTATAGTAAGTACTCAACTTTTTTTTTTTTTTTTTTAAATACAGAACTTCAAAAATTAGAGTACTGATGACAGGCTTATTTTTTTCTATGCTTACCTTTGCCCAAGGACAGTTTTGAATGGCTTTATAAAACAATCCTTTACTTTTTTCTGTTTTTCCTACTGAAACCTGTGTGAGAAAAAAATGATCATATTTAAATACAATAATAGCTGAAATAATAAAACAATTGTATCTGAGATAAAGCAATTACTACTGAAAAGCTCAGTGTTCCTCTGTTGAGGAGTCCTTACTACTATATCCTGTGATGGCTATACAGTTTGATAGGTTACACTGACGATTACCTGTGTAATCAAAGAGACATCTTTAGGGGGTTTCAGGGCTCTACTTGCAAGACAAGTAGTAGAATAAAGAGTAGCAGAAAGAGCCTCTACTGAATATTTCAGCTGAAGCTGGCACTTTTGCCTATATTTGACAATAATACTGCAATGGGCAAGAGTGCAAATCACTACCCAAAACTTACACCGCACAAGAGCATCTATGGTACCGTGAAGGTGGTAATACATTAGTTTTATGCTCTGAAGAGATTATACACATATGCTTTCTCACTCAGTATAAGCTTGTTATGGTTGGAGCCCCGTTTATATGAAAATGAACATGTTAAATTAGCATCTGTCTGGAAGGAGTTAAAAGTTCTCCCTCAAAGTATCCATTCAACTATTTGATACACGTACAGACCACACAGCTATCAAAGTTTAAAAAAAGGGGTAGCAGAGGTCAGAGTACTGAACAGTCTGCTTAGCTTCAGTCATCCTAGTTACAGGTAAAAGTATTTACCATTTCTTGTGAAGAAATATTTTGAATTGGGCTGCTTTACAAAACACTTTACAAACATGGGATTTCATGGCCACTCCAAAAAAGCAGTAATTCCAAGATACCAAAAATATATTACATGCATTGAGATGTTTGGAGAAAAAAAGAGATCTTCGGTCACAAGTTCACATTTTCCTCTCACTCTAACTATAGCTAAAAATCAGCAGGTTCCCTTGTCAATTCTTAAAATCCAGAAATTCTTTTTCATATTATTGATACATTGGTTGTAGAAACTCGTGCCGTTCTGGTGTCCCGATCTCCCTCTGCTGAATAGCAATGCACCTCACTTACTGGAAACCCCACTATTAGAGCTGTGCTGAAAACTGGCTGAGCTGCTGGCTCAGCACTGGTGAGGCCACACCTGGAGTACTGCATCCAGTCCTGGGCTCCCCAGCCCAAGAGAGATGTGGACATACTGAAGGAAGTCCAACGAAGGAGCACAAAGATGGTTGAGAGACTGGAGCATCTCTCCTACAAGGAGAGGCTGAGAGCACTGGGATTGTTCAGCCAGGAGCAGAGCAGGCTCGGGGATCTTATCAATATATACAAATAACTGAAAAGAGGATGCAAAGAGGATTGAGCCAGTCTCTTTTCAGTGGTGCCCAGTGCCAGGACAATCTGGAACACAAAAGGTTCCATCTGAACGTCAGGAAGCACTTCTTTACTGTGCAGTGACTGAGCACCAGCACAGGTTGCCCAAAGAGGCTGCAGAGTCTCCCTCCTGGAAGACCTTCAGAAGCCATCTGCACGTGGTCCTGGGCAGCCTGCTCTGGGAAGTCCTGGTTGAGCAGGGGGATGGAGCAGATGGCCTCCAGACGTCCCTTTCAACCTCAACCATTCTGCGATTCTGTGAAGTTATACAAGATCAGGATCTAGATTTGACTGAAATATCAAAGTCCTTACAATTTCCATACAGAACACTAAAGTAGGTTTAAAAACTCAATACGAGTCATCATTGCTTATTTACCAAAAAATCATAAAATCCTGAGTCCCTTAAATTTGCTTCCTCTTTTCTTAAATTTTGCTCCCCTGCCCACTTGCCTTTATAGTGAGAGAAAGACCAGGTGGAATCCATCTATTGATATGTTACGACAAGTTTTATCCATGTAAGATGGCAGCCACAATAACTTGCTTGCACCTATATTAAAACCACAGTGAGAAGCTATCATTCCTTCTAATCTGTACAAATTTAATTTTCCCTAATATTCCAAACAATAAGCAGCATTACAATTCACAAATATATCACCTTGAAAATCATACAGGTATGCACCATTTAGCATTCCTTTTTTATATAGTATTGTAGCCCATGAGAAATTCCAGATATGGTAAACGTAGTAAAACTGATACACTCTTCTTACCAGAAAGTTCAAATACATTCTCCACAGCAGTGGACAATGGGTACCATTTTCACTCTGAACTGCATGTTCAAATAGAGCTATAATCCTATTTGTTAAGCCAGTTTCAGGAATAGTGGAATGTATTTCACTAACATCTGCCCTGAAACACAGAGGGGAAGAAAGAACAACACAATCACTTAAACATAAGCTAAAGGACCACATCCAGATTAAAGAAGGTGAAGATCAACATACTGTCTTTGTTCACATAGCACTATATATAGCCAGAGTTTTGCATTTCATGCTACAAACTCTGAATGTTACAAAACTGATTTGTAACACTTGCTAATCTAATCAACAATTTTCTAAATAGGAAAATCCATTAGAAGAAGATAAATGAGATATTTTGTGCAAATTACTTACAGCATGTTGAAAAATTAACCCTGTTCAACTGGAGGAGACAATTTGTTTGAGAACAATAATCTGCTATATGATCTTAAAACACTTATCTTAGTCTTCATGCAAGATGATATATCACTCAAAACTTGGCAGAGCAGCCCAAACCAAATTTGAGTCTAGGTCAAGAAGCCTTCATTTGGTGCCCAGGCAAGTTTGTTCAGATTTACCCCAGCACCTCTGTAAGGTACATCTGTAGGTCTTGGATCAAGCCCTAGGTTACGGCTCTGGATGTGAACTACGATTGCAATAGAAAACCATTTGTTTTTGACCCAGAGTTTCAAATCCCACAAGATCCAGGCATAACACAAAAGGAGGTGCATGGTTTTCACTGAAGCATTACTTTCTATCTGCAGCTGATACAGATTGGCTGATTTGTGTTGCTTGTGTTGGAGGAAAGAGCCTGGAGCACTCATGGCAATATCACCTCTGTCTCTGTGCATTTTCCTAGCCTGCCAGCTTGCTTCACTCATACTTAGTGCTCCTAAATTGCCTCTTTTTTCAAGGGTCTTTGAGGTCATGTTTCCTCTCATCTTAACCTCAGCCATGGCAGAATATGATGTAATGTACTCCACATGGAGTCAGACATTTGAAGCATTGTACCTCACCCTGATTTATATATGCTACTATTTTACCCTTCATGTTCATTTCTTTAAATGAATTCCATGCATTTAAACATGCAGAAATAAGAAACAGAACAGGAAGCAGTCACACATAGTACAGACCTTTTCTTAGTTTGTCACATCATTATAAAACATTATTTTTAATTCATGACTCACAAGCCATTTATCTCTCTTTTGCAGTAGTTCAGCTCCGCTCTTGCAACATCCAACTTGTCCCTATACAAATGTAATTTACAGGAACAGCTATGCTAGTAGAAAACAATCTGGAAAGGAACTAAATGTCACGGAGAAAATCATCACTCTGGAATTTTAACATGGGTTTCCAGTAACAAGAATGAAAACCTATCATAGTGTCAGTCTGTAATTAATAGTAAATTAAATTACAATCCTCCTTTACGTTTGGTGGCTGCAGAATTTTTATTACAATTTAGGATCACATACCCTGACAGCTCAGGAATGTCACTATCATGAGTGCATGCCTGTTGTTAGACTCTGGCAATCAAAGCAGTGGGCACATCATCATTTTAAAGTATACTGATAATCCTGTAATTTCATCAAGTGCTAATATTGTAAGCTTACAGCTATGTAAAGCTTCCAGATAACATTTTCATAGAAATCTCTGTTGCTATGTGCAGACACAAAGAACCAAGCTGCCAATATTGGAGATACGTAGGTAGCACTGGATAGGTAGCTCCAAGCAATGGGTAGACAAGTTAAAAAGACTAAGCTTTAAGAATAAACATATACCTCTATTCCTCATATCTCCTACTCTTTCTTCCTTTCTCAGGAGCAATATATCTGAGCCCAGACCACACCACAAATTCAGGAAATTTCCATCCTCTTCCACCTAGCAACAGCCCCATATAAAAACTAAACTCTCAGGTACTCACTATGGAAACAGATCTGCCACAACTGTATTCTGTGACACAGGAGTGAAGTAGGGCAGTGAGCTCAGCAAGAAACTGATATAGCTCCATATTACACTCCTTTTTGCTGTACATATTAAAATGCAGCAGTTTCTAGGCTCATAATGTCTGCTTTGGCCATCTAAGCAGGCTCTTAGATATTTAAAAATTCCTTAAAGAAGTATGTACCATCTTGAGGTCAGTGCCGAGTAATCAAACACAAGCAACACACAATCTGGTCCAGCAGAAAGGACGTGAGACTATAATCTAGGCCTTTAATTCTGTTCAGGCTCCTGTCACCGTCTCACTGTCCAGTCTTAAACAAATAACCCTCCCTAGTCACAACTTTTTCATCTGCAAAATGAGAATGATGATAGCATTTTCCCTCCTCTGCTAAGTGACTGGACAGATCAAAAAAAAAAAAAAAGGACATAATCATAAGGAGCTGCAAGATATTACCTCTGGACATGCTCAGTAAGTTTTTTTCTCATCTGCTCCGCTTGGATTGCAAAGAGCCATGGCTCTAAGGAGCTAGTAGACCTTGTGACACCATCAAAAAATCTTCGTGCTTTGCTAGCACTGTGAGACTTCCTCTGGATGTGGATGTACGACCTCCAAAGAGGCTGGTTGCCAGGATACCGTTTCAGAGCCTCCGTCAGTGCCTCTCGCAAAGGATTCAAAGGATAAACCCTAATTTTCATGTGGAACCTGAGTAAATTTGTATGCAGCAGGGTGACAGCTTCAAGAGCAGTGGGAAAATTTTGAATGCCAAAATTCGCTCCAGTATTTTCACATTTCTGTGGATCAGGAACTTCAAGCTTTTCCAAAGCCTGTGCATATATTAATACTGCAGCATCAATCCCAACAGTCAAATACTGGAACACTGCGTAACACCCAACCAAGTTAACCAGCTGATTGGAATCACCGACCTGATCCCGATCAGAAACTGGTGTTTTATTTAAATAATCTTGCAGTGCGTGCTCATATGTCTTACGAGCTTTCAAGACATTAACAGATAACACCTGTCCATTATAGGATACATATGGTCCACTTTCAGCCAATTTGGTCAATATATGAACAGCGCGTGACGTAACAGCTCCTTCTAGACTTTCCAGTAGTTCCACTTCCAGCTGAGCATAAAGCAGACTGAGGCTGCACAGCTGAGGACTCTTCAGCCCTCCTGTCCCTGCTGTGCAAAGAGCTGTGTCAAATACCTTCCGGGCATCATCAATGTTACCAAGCAGCCATTCTAGGTAGGCATATAGTTTCCAAAGAGAAAGGTCATTTCGGTTGTCAGGTGCTTTAAGGAGATTCTTGGCCAGTTTTTTACTCTTCTTCCCTTGTGCTTTCAGCTTCTTCTTGTTTTTTGTTTGGAGACACTGAACTACCTGCCATGGAGAATAAACACAACACATTTTGAGACACATGAGAAACAAACAAAAAAAAAAAGCCAAACCTCACAGCATTTTTTGATTTCATTACTGTCTTTGATTTCATATTGTTCCATATTTCACCACTGGTCAGATATGTTGCTACTGAGTACTGTAAGTTGTCAGAGCTGCCTGTTGCCAGCTCCCTCCAACATACCCAGATTACACAGGCTTATCGTTCCCATGCCTGGCACTGCCATTAAATAGTATCAAATTCCACTCTTTTAAAAGGCCAACCACTCAAAAAGGAGTTCCTAACCTGTAATGGTTGAGAAGAACAAAATAAAAGATCCTGTTTGGCTAGATGAAGCTTATGACCAGCATAATTAAACCTCCACGTAGCTTTCACACCAGAAATTTGTTGGGGGGAAAAAATCTAGAGATTTCATGGGAGTCCTTCTGGTTAGGTAGTGTTTGGGTAAGAGACAGGGAATTTCTCCATAAGGAAAACACAGTGCTAAACTTTCTGAACTGCTAAGACAAACTTCAGTCTTGTAGGCATCTATTAGAACAGTTTCACTTAAATAAACCCATATTCAAGTGATAAGGTGCTATTTCCTTCAATAATACTGCAAATGTAACTTGTAAAGGAAGTAGTGAGTTTCCTGATACGGTGCTCATATATCATGGTATTGGGGATTATGCACTTTGTAGAACAGATTGATGAAAGTACTTGGCTCATTCTCTTTGTCTTGTAAAAAATGACTTGCATCCATTCCTGTCTAGCATACGAAGTATCATATAGCAGTAGACATATATTAACATTTATCCAAGACTGCAAAAAATATTTTATTACATGAAAATATGCATCTGTATAACATGTACTGAAGAACAGGGTTTGTTCTTTTTTCCCCCAACAGTTTTTTTTCCTGCAGGGCAATCTTAATTAGCCCTTATTGCTTTGAATATTCAGTCCTATAAGACTTAATTTTCCTCAGTATTTATTCTAATTAAATATAAACACACAAGATAGTCACACACCACAAAAGCAGTTATATGCAGATTCCTCGTTACCTTAAATATTTCATACTGTAACCAACAAATGGACAGGTTAGATTTTTCCTTTCCTGAAAATAACAGGTATAGAACATGAAAAACATTCTGTATGAACTCCTCTCCATCTTTATAGTGGCCTATATGATGTCTCCCTCTTCGCATTGTGTCCATATGACCAATACTGTTGAATCCAGAAAGTGGCACGTCAATAGAAGTCAGTGGCTTTTCATCAGAAAGCACATTATCAAAGATGTTATTTTCATCCATGGCAATATAGAGGTTGGGAGGAAAGAGTTTACTTATACATGGCACTCCCAGGAATTGCAAAAATGAGTACAGTAGTTGATGTTGAAGGTCTGGATTAGAAAGCTGGATTATAGATGGTCCAAGATCATCAAATAATACCTAAAAAAAAAAATAAAAAAAAAAACTCAGTTAATTTATGCTATCAAGTAAAATCAACAAAGCTGAAACTTATATAAGTAAAGAAGCTTTTGAATCAATAAAGATTTATAATTACTATTAAATGGTAAGGGAATTTGATTCAAATTAAAAACAGACAAGGTAAACATGCAATGCATTTTTCCAGTCAGATGGTAGATTTCCTATTAAGAGATTTCTTCGTCCTACATTATCAGAGACCTCTACAGAAAACTTACACAATGAAACTCTAAAAAGATGTTAACACATTTTTATTTGAAAAATCAATGTCTGACTTGACCTATCTCCCAAGAAGAAAAAAATTCCAAATATCTGACTTGAAGCTAACTTCAGGCAACAAAACCTTTGTTTATTTAATGCAGATGTCTTTTTAAACACAGTCTGTGCCATCTCCATATAAAGATGAGAGAAATCACAGAATAGCAAGGACTGATTATTCGCCTACAGCCCTTTCCAAAGTTTACCATGAGGTTCCCATGGATTTCAGCAGTCTCAGTACAAAACCTCAGGTGAATTCTGAATTCCAAACAAATGAAAAAAAGAATTACTCCTCTGAAAATATCCATTGGCAATGAATCCAAACATAAGGGTAATTTTATCATCTCCCACTGTTTTATTATATTACAGTGACCTGTCTTTCTGGATCTTCACAGTCTTCTTCAGTTTGCTTTTTGGTTTTGTCTGGCCTCCAAGGTAACCAATGTCTTGCTTCACGAGAATATTCAATATCCAGCCAAATGTGCCACTTGGGGAGAGTTTTATCTTTTATTTCTTCATCCTCGTCTATCTCTTCTTCTTCATCATCATCTAAAAAAAGATCAAGACACCCCAGACACACTATTATTAGTGAAAAATTAACCCACCACATCCAAAGACCAGACTTGACATACAATTTAACTACTTTAAAAATGTAAATAAATACAAGGTTAGTAAAACAGACACAAGACAGAGCTGAACATTTCCATGTCATAGTTTTGGGTTTTGACACCAACTCCGTAAATGCAGGTTTCCAAAACTGTTTGAATCAGTGAATCAGTGTCAGCACTCAAACTTTCTCACAGAGGAGAAAATAAAACATCAACAGGCTGTGGGGCACTTAACACCAGCAGTTTACAAGCAGTAGCCACCAAGAGCTAGTAGTTATCTTTTTGTGCAATTTAGGTTCTTCACTTCATACCTGGGCACGATATCTCAAATGTGCTCTATGGACATTCATGTGCATAAAACATTTTGAGAAAAACGCTGTAAGTAAAAAGTATGGTTATGATTTTAAACATCACAAACTAAGCTTGGCAATGTTGCTTTAAAACAGCTGGTATTTTCAAAATTTTAAGCGATACGCAATAGAAACAACCAATGTAGTTAAAACACATAAAAAAAGAAGTGTTTAATCACATCCTACTTTTATGACGATCCTTTTAGATACTTAGATGTTATTAGCAGATTTTTCCTGTGACAGAAGTATATTAATTCTGTGCTGTAACTGATGAGCCCTTGTAAGTTAAAGCTAAGGGAAAGCTTGTAGAGACATTCTTGTTGCTCAGAAAAAAATCCTCAAAATTTATGGTTACCTGCACTATTTTATTTTATTTTTGTACAAAATCATGACATTTTTATACCATCTCTAAATTCTTGTTCCTGACATTTGCCATTATCTATGGCAATTATCCCAATCCAATACTTAAATTTCCAGTAATATAAACTGGTGGTGGCAACATTTTTAGTCTCTGTGCATTTTTTTTATGTGATTTATAGACCCTCCTTTAGCCTTCCTCTATGAAAAATGACAGCATTTCCACAATCTAGCCAATGGTTCAGCTGTAATCTCTAACTAGGTCTTTAAGACTGTCAATTTTTCTTCAAACTTTTGAGCTTGATACCAATGGGGAAAAGCATTGACATCATACGTGCTGGACCTGCCCAAGACTGGCAACCCTTCTCTACACTGAGTCTTCTCAGTTTGTGAGCAAAATGTCTGCAGTCATCAGCAGTAGAACTGCTGACCTCAGTTTAGGGACAGGTAAATTTCATCTTTTAGGAACAAGGGAAGCGCAGGATTGTTTCTTACTTCCTTTATTAAAAGCAGAGCCAAACTTGCTTCATTAGAGTTGCTGCTTCAGCAGGAGCAGCAAAACAGAGGCAGCTCATCTTTGGTCAGACCATGTTTCAGCCCACTGCTTCCCTCCAAGATGTATCTGTTTGAGAAATAGTCCTTGACATCAGGAGAAGCACTGGACATCAGAGGACAGGGTGGCACTAAGCAGCAAGGAGGTGTTTTCTGCGTCCCTTGCTGAGACAACAGCCTTCAGTTCTGCATGCTCTCTGC
Source organism: Anseranas semipalmata (assembly GCA_013399115.1). NCBI lineage: Eukaryota > Metazoa > Chordata > Aves > Anseriformes > Anseranatidae > Anseranas > Anseranas semipalmata. The sequence continues at coordinate 301,569 of VXAA01004466.1, forward strand.
CCAAGAAGGACCCAGACAGATGAAGAAGCAATTCCCTCGTTCTGTGTCGCACATAGAAAGGGAAAGTTTTTCTCTTATTGCTACTATATTATTTGCTGTAAGAAACTGAACTCTTCAGACATATGCTCCTAGAAACAGAATCATTAAGCTAGGAAGCTTTTAGGCAACTATCATCTAAATACTAAAATCCCACCTGCTCTATCAATATGATGAGAGGGTCTTAAGGGAAATAGTTTCCTTCCACTTTAGATGGGCAACCAAGTACTTGCCTTTTCAGAGCAGAGTGGAGGATATGCCACCATTTCCCTCAATTCTAATCCCCAGAAAGGACAACAGTATTCGGTAAACAGTATGGTACATAGAACACTCAAACACATGCTTTTCCCTGTGAAATGTGATATAGTTCATCTTGATTTTGGTAAATATTTTCAAAAACTTATATGCAAAAACATGAGAAGAAACAGCTTCTATCATTCTTAATAAACTGGTTAGAGGAACACATGGACGCAGAACTACACATATTGACACTGGCATACCAAGCTTGTCAACAGCAATCCAGCCTCCCTTTTCTTGTTGGTGCATCCATGCCCTCCAGCCTCTTGCTCCTTTTTCTCCAATTCGTGGTTCTCCACTATCCCAGAATGGTTCAAAGAATTCCACCTGTTGTTTTCGGGCAAGGGGAACCAAAACAAAACATATTTAGAAAAATATTTTTTTGCTGTTGTACACTCACTGGATCAACTTTGGTTTTCCAGACCCCTACAATCACTTATCGGGGAGCAGCTTCTGCATCTAAAGATTTTGTTAGATGCTACTTAAGCTGCAGCAACACCTGAGTACTTCGGTTATGCCTGTGGCACAGCACAACTGTCATCAGCTCTTCTCATGAACATAAAGATTGTTTTTAGAAGGTATTAAGCTTTACAGAAAGTAGAAGACTCTTGTGCTAAATGTCCTATTCTTCAAGGGTAAGGATCTGAAGTCCCCAAGATGCGGCTTTCAGAACCCAAATCTCCCTTCCTCCCCATCTTTTTGGGGATCATGAATTGGTTAAATTTGGTTAAAATAATTTGGTTAAATTAATGAATTTGGTTAAAATTTGGTTAACATAATGATGAATCAGACAACCATACTCATGTGATCAAATCAAAATGCTACAGTTGGACATAAATATGAATGGCATGAGGACAAGAGGAAAAGATCAGTAAGGCCTTTCATCTCTCTGGTTTCAGGGTGATCAACAACTTCAGGGCACCTTCCAGTGAATCAGAAGTCCAGGGTTCTAGTCCTGACTTTGTCACTGCCAGTATGCAATCTATCATCTTTAGATTGATCAATTCCTCCCCTGCTTTGTGTCTGTTTAGCTCTAATGACCATCTCTCTTCTATTACATGCTTCTGCTGTGTACCAAATCTTGTCTTGGACATTGAGACGTGACTCAAGTACAAATATTAACAACAAAATTTACTCTAAGAAAAATCAAGCTTCAATGTATCAGAAAATGCAGGGTTTACAGCAACTGCAAAATCAATCTACTCTTTATGGATTTATTCTTTGCACAAAGTGAGAAAGTAAACTGCAAAAACAGTATAGAAACAACTAATTCAAGACTGAGTCATAATGATTGTATAAGAGGGCAGAATTAAAGATGTTCCACCAACCATAAATCTGGCATTTTCTTATTTTCAAGAACTGCACTTTCCAACCTAGACACTGTCCTTTTAATTGAGGTTCCTTTCCACCCTGCCTTCTTAAGAGATTAAAACACTACAGATAATCTTACAGTTTTTTCAAATTTTTGGAAGTGTAACTCAGATTTTTTTTGTGTAACTGCAACAAATCTTCCATCCTGCGTGATAATTATAACTGAAGTCTAAACTTTTGGCATTTTAAGAGGACACTGGTATTATTTAAACTACAAGATTGCTCCATTGGTGGACAACAGCATTAATCTAGAGAGCAAAAAATGGTGTCTCAGTAGCGGATGCTGGAGAAGTTGGGGTAATAAAAGGATTTTCAACATTGTCCAGTTTTTGTCATCTACAGTAGGCCAGCTGCCTAACTGGTGTCCCTCCCCACCACACATTAAAAAGGAAGCAGCTCCCAACAATTCAGTGGGATGATGCTACACTGGCAACAGCCCACTCTCTGAATATTAGCTGACTGATTATTATTGGGGTCCACACCCAACATTCTCCTGAGGAAATCAAGAGAAAAAGTGATTTAGTACTTCAACAGAATAAGCTGAATGGAATCTCATGGGACAATTAAAAGATACTTCAAAGCATGAAGATGTTCCTAACTAAAAGTCAAAGAACTACTGAAAACATACAACAGTTGGCTGCAAGAACTGTCTAGACCAGAAGGCGTTATAGGTCCTATCAGCTTTCTCCATCAACAACGGTAACAAAACAACAAGAGCAACTCTGGGGAAAAGAAGCAGGGAAAGCACTAACTACCCAGACTTTGGTCAGCCAGCTGAATTTTCTCCACCTTTAATTAGTAAGAAAGAAGACAAGAAAAGACTGGTTATTGCACTTCCATTACATAGAGTAGAAACAGCAATTTGGCATACAACTATTTTTCCAATGCAGGTACCACCTTGAAGATCCACAAAGTAACCTGCAATTCAAAATATTTTCCCTATGTCCTTAAAATTCATCAACATTTTTCTGCTGCAGCATTCTCTGTAATGCACAAGGACATAAACCCATTAAAATGGAAATTGCTACCTGTTCCTTTGTTGGCAGATCTTTTACACTGTCAGGTTTAAAGAAGGTGAAGTCAATCAGAGCCTGAAACAAAGACACCGCTTTCTCAGAATGGCCAGCCTGTCTCAGAAAGTGGCACTGCTGAATAAATATAGCTGTAAAGTAAAGGAGATAAAGTTTTAATATTTCAAAGAAATTTTGTTGTGAAGTATTTTAATAAAGCACACAAATACAGAAAATACATACATGAAGTGCTGTGGAGCGTAATTGTTTTGGAACAGTATCAAAATCCAAAACACAGAGGTAACTGGCATAAACGCGTGTCAAAGTTGTTGTAGTCTGATCAGCTTTAAGTCCTCCCACTTTAAATAGGCCAAACAGATGCCATTTTATTTTCCTTTACGAAAGTGAAGTCTGGTCTTTTGGTCAAAGCATTCCTGCCTGAGAGCAGAGAAGCATCCCATCCCTTGCTCTTCAACAAATCATTTCTGTAACCATTGTCATACCCCTACTACACACTGAGCCTCAAATCCCAGCTTATACGGGAAAGCATAGCCTCAGATTTTCTATCCATACGTTTGTAATGACAATTTTAGGACAAAATAAAAGAGCTAGAGAAATAACAGGTATTATATATAAAAAAAAAAAACTACTACTAGGCGATTCAAGGACATTTCAGAGATATTCCATCACTCCAAATTACACTCAAGTCTGAACAGAACAGTGGCTGTTTAACAAAGTGTTTTACATTTATAATCTTAATTTGTTTGCAATCAATCAATAAACAAAAGACTTAAATGATTCATTGACAGTTTTGAGAAACAGTTACTCAAACACTGTTTTGTTTTGGTTTTGGAAGTTTTTAAACAAAATATGTGTCTAGATATATAGATGCAACAACATAGGTTAATATAAACAGATTCTGATGATTTTATCTATCAATATTAAGAAGTGGCAAATGCTTTATGCTGCTTACCTTATATTCAGATTTATGTCAGATATGCACATGGAAAAATTTGAATTCACCTAAAATATATGAACTAGGCGTTTTATTAGATTTTCCTGCAATGTCATCAATTGTTTCTGACAACAAAGACTTAATGAGACTTCTGAAGGTATTTAAACAACAAGAAGTGTGCTTAAGTATCTAATAGGATTTTCCAAAGTATTTTAACCAGTTTAGGCACTTATTCCATCAATTTTGGTATCCAATTGCCACTCAAAAAAGGATCGTTGCTTCCTAGTTTATCAGCTTCCAACTAATGAACTTTGATTAAAATATTCTGAATGAAGAGAATATCTCATCAGGAGTTGCAGTCAAACTGGAGCCAAAAATAACTTACAGCATAAGATTTTCTGCATGACAAGAAAGAAAACTATATTTGAAGAAATGCAAAGATCAGTTTTTTCTTTGTGGTAAAAGCTGAAAACAACATGCATACATATTTAATTTGGTCCATGATGCTGAGACACTTCTGGAGCTGAACCTAAAAGATATGGATGTTTCTCCCCAACCAATACGTATAATTTGAAAAACAGGACTGCCTTTCCACAGCAGGACTTCAGAATGCTTATTTTCACTTGCTTTACATTAACAGATCCTAGTAAATTTAAAATATTACAAATTATCTCCAAAAAATGTGAAGACTGATCTACAATTTTAAATAATTTTTTACCTACTTTCTTAAATGTAATGCTTAAAAAATATATTGATATTGTTTCCAAGCAGACAGTACCATGCACTGAATTGAACACTAGATGGCATAGTCCACCACTATTTAAAATTAGCTCTTAAATTTTATCATTATCAAAGGTCAAAGGTTGAAGACAAAGCCCACATACATCTACAGTGCTACCCCTCATAATTAATTTGTGAAACTCTTAGTATATTTATGTTAACAAAAAAAAAAATTGTAATACAATGTCAGCTCAAATTTAGCTCAAGAATCACAAATAGTTGAAGCACTAGGGGAAAAACAACAACAACAAAAAACCTTTCAGACCAAGAAGACCCCACTAGAAGTTTCTCCACTCCTATTATTTGCCAAAGGGCAGAGATTGGAAGCGGGATAAAAGAAAAAAAGAAAAACAAACAAAAAAAGTTCTTGACAGTGCTTGTAAACAGATCACTATAGTGCTAATACAGGACAAGAAGAAATTAAGAGTGAACAGAAACACAAGCAAAGTTGAGTTGTTTTTTCAACCTATCTATATAGGCTGACTTGCCAACAAACATGTTTTCTGAAAAATGTCTATCAATGTAACATATTAAACTAGTTAAAGGGACCTGACTGAAAAACATTTTTTTCACAAAATATTTAACAAGTCAAATATGTTCTGTGCAGGGAGAAAAAAATGAAAGAAAAACCTTTGTGTTTGAAAAATAGAAGGGCTGAATAAAACATTTGTCCTGAGAAACGTCCATTGTGGTTAGTGTACAAAGTGACTGAAGTATTAGAAGTCAGAGACAGTAATCAGAAGATTAGCAGGTACCAGGCAGTACAATAGCCACCTGCCAGCACAGGACTTTTCCTTTACAGCACATTTTCTAGTGCTTGATCCAAGATGAATCAGAAGACCACCATAAGAGATCTGAACAATTGAAATTAATTTGTAACCCAGCATTGCAATCTTAAAGTCCAGGCTGAATGTTGCATAACAGACAGCATTATTGCTCAAATAGCAGTTTCAGGATTTGGACAAAAACAGAGATTTCTTGGACTGTGCCACAGATGAAGAAGCATGGACTACTCTCTTCTAGCTTTAAAATGTATTTTAAAAGAAAAATAATCCACATTCATGGTGACACTAATATTTTCCTCCTCAGTGTATCCATAGTTATGGATACACAATGACCCTTTGAGGTAGAGAAGCATAATTGAAATGGACTATGTCATGTTCATTCGGCTCCGAATAAATGTGAAGCTTGTGCCAGAACTGAGCATGAACCTATTTCTTCCCTGAAACCCGTCCAGCATCCTAATCATCTGACTAACTCTCCTTCCAGGAATAATTATGTAATAAATTTTAACTTGTAGATAAATGCATACAATAAATACAAAAGGCATAATTGTATGGTAGTACAGTTTAGAATTCTGAATCTATTAATCGAGACTCAAGAAAATTTCACATTAGCCTTCTCTTTTCTGGATTAAAGTAATTAAAAATAAAACTTCTGAACAAGAGATAATTGTTTCTTTCACAAGCCAACCTTTTTTTCCTCTTTTCTTTTCTTTTCTTTTCTTTTTTCTTTTTCTTTTTTTTTTTAACACTTTTCAAAGATAAAAGCATATCCCTTGGCTGTTGGCTGCAATTCTTCAGCCTTGCCACTTGTACTGTAAACCACTCAGGACATTGACTTTACTGGATGTTGTATCACAAACTGCTCTGGGGAAGGGAAGCATCTGCTATATCCATATTTGGTTGGAATATCTGCTTTAATTCCCAGCTAAGAAATCAAGATGACAGCATTTTGAGGAGAACAAATTTCTCCCATAATAGATAGGAAAGTCTATTCTTTAGAGAATGTAGTCAACTCCAAGACCTTTCTGACCATACCACAAAACAGAGAGAAAGAATCTTACCCAGCATAGCTTCTTCTGTGCCAGGCAGTGGAGGATGTGATACCATGCTGCCATCCTGTACAGCTGCCAGCGTAGTCAAACATTTTCCATAGAGACTATTGATTTTTGAAACAGAAAAGGTACTGAACTGACTTTGACAGAACAGAAGATATTTCTTCCACAGCTCTGGGTTATTGGGATGTATGAAAATTAGCTTCTGCCATTCTTTGATCAAAGCTGGTGGTTCCCAGAATTCTGTGCAAACCTTCAGCCTGGCGAGTTTCAGATCAACATTACTTGGATTGCTTTCAATTGCCCTCTCTAAAATAGCTAGTTTCTTTTCTAAGATTAACTTCAGTGATTTTCTTCTTCCTTTCTGCTCTCCCATACTTGCATAAGGGCTAGGTCCTCTCATTAATTCATCCTTTAAACAAAACAAAGATTATGACAACATTAGGAAGAATCATCATGAGAATAATGCTGACATTTGTGAAAATGAATTAACAGCTCATTCTTTTCCAATAGAAGATACATAGTCCTAAACAAAGGAAACTGAAATATAATGTTAGTGTATTTATTACCCTATAATGAGCAATCAAGTCTGTCAAAACACATACCTGAAAAGAAACAAATTCCATCCAAGCATGAATATCTCTTGGGTTTTCTCTGACTTTCTTGTTATGTTCTTCCACTTTTGTCATTAGAATGGGGTTAACATTTATCCCAGACTCTTGAAATGCCTGCTGTGTATTTACAGACTCATGTTCTGCAGCCTTGTGTCCTTTTCCTTGTAGCCACACTGTAGTTGATGGATCATAAATCCCAAGAGGATTTACCTCTGTTGTGTCAGAAGGATCACTAGTTTCCATTTGCAAAAGTGGTATAAAAGCAGCTGGGTCAGATGGAGAACTTTTGTTGCAAACAGGAATCCCATCTGTGTTCAGCATCTTTACATTGTTCTTTGAGAAGTAGCGCTCAGGTCGCCTCTGTGATTGCTCCCTTTCTGATGCAGGACTGCCCCACGTTATACATTGTTTCCTGGCATCTATGCCAAGACAGGACTCTCCTCTCCTTTTATATCTTAAAAGGAAAAATACAATTAAACATCTTCTAAAATACAAGTTAGAAAAGATAACTCCTTTTTGAAAGAAAGCATGAAAGAAGTACTTTAATTCAAATTGACCCAAATAACATATGCATAGGGCTTCAAAAGTGTAAGAGCTTGGCAACTTTCTCCTTATTCGAGGCTTCAATTTATTTATTTTTGCAGTGCCATCAGAACTTTTATCATTTTAAGCTTCCTTTTAGTTCAATGATAGCTGTCATACTTGCAGAAGAAAAACAGTTTTTTCCTCCTATCACTTTAAGCCATGTAGACATACCTGAACAAAGATCAACATTTTTTAATGCTATTTAGATTAGATTATTTTAAAATGAATAATTAGACACCAGTAGTTCATCTGGTAATATCTTTCTGTAACCCTAACCCTCTCCCTATCTTATATGCCAACAAGAGGGGAAAGAAAGAGACCAGGTTGATGAAGGCCACAATAATCCTATGGACTAACTAAGGAAAATATCGTCTTGAAATATTACCAAGAATGTCATTTCAGTGGCAGATGTAGTGATGTGCAATGCTAAAATAACACTTTTCATCTCAAACAACAGCTGACAATCCAAAGGTGGCAGAAAACTGGAATGGATTGTAATCAGGGAATTTTACTGCAAAGGTATACAAACTACAAAAATAAAACCCATAAATCCCTCCTCCTCCACAAATAATTACATTTCATATACAGTAAACACTTTTCCTTGAGAACATCAAGAAAAAAGTGTGCATACATAATACATAAGCCCAGTGTCAGCTCCCTTAGATAGACTTCTCTGTTAATGCAGGGAAAAGTTCTGAAGGGTCAGCATAATACCAGTAACCCACTAAGGATATTGAATATGTAATTTCATCTATAGTCGTTTGAAATGTAGCAATGCATTAAATAGATACCCTTTGGTATAATGTCTGAGTGATCTAACACAGAATCCATTTGCTAAGAAAGTATTTGCGCTTTTTGCAAAGATCTCAAACCACTCAGGTAAACCTCTTGACATTTCTAAAATGAAAAAATTAGTACCTTCATTTCCCTTTTAGACACAGAAACAGAACAATAAAGAGATCAAAATGGACAACGAGCCAGAGATCATCTAGAACAGAATCTGGGATTTCTGACGTTGAAACCATGCTTTTGCAACTGCCCCATGCTGCCACCTCCAGATGGCAGTTCTACAAGTTCTCATGCCTGCAGTCTACTACATAAAGTTTTTTTTTAAAAAAAAAAAAGTACTTTAATCCCATTATTTCATGGCATCTTTTGTCTTCTAAGATATTTCCACCCAATGCAACAGTTAAACTTCAAAATAAGCTATTCAGATATTTTCTCATCTTCTTCATAAGAATTTGAAATGTCAAACATTTCACAACCAGTCTCAATTTAATGAGTCTTGAGTTAGTGATTTCATCATAGTTTGAAAACCAATACAAACCAACATATTGTACCTTGCAATGTCCCCTCGATACAGGGATTTGTAGGCCCAGTTTGCAGGGTCTGATTTCTTGTCTATTCTGAAGGTTTCTGCTGTGAAAGCCTGGATATCATCAAGCCAAACAAAGCGGTTGCTGGTAAGATTTGATGTTTTATCACCTAGACTGAAGAAAACAAGAAGTATATTCTAATTATTTGTGTACATATTCGGCATTTACAAAACCAGGAAACACTGCACTTCTGTAGTTCACAATAATTTAATTTACCCAATATCTTGGTACATGATCCATTATTGCAAAGTCAATCAAACACTGGGAAAGAAACAACTGGCAATACACTAACAGGGCCATCAATTCAACAATTTCAATTTCAATTGCCCAAATACATATCTAGATATACTATGAGCAAGAAGTATGAAGCACATGGCATATAGCAATAAATGCTATATTATGCCTCTGCCTTAAATAGAATATAGAATAAATAATAATAATATAGAATAAATGCTATATTATGCCTCTCCAAACTGTCCAAGTAAAGCAAAGATCCATGAAAGGAAACAAGATGCTTACAAATACTCAAAATAAACCTCTAAACGTCTTTAAAAACGTTTCATTACAGCCATACCATGTTTTGTTCTAAAGAACAGAATTTCACACATATTTTAGTCACAGTTTTTCAGAAATGATTAAACAAGTATTTCTACTTCTTTTTCATTGCTTTGAACACAGGTTTAATCATCTAAAGCTTGGAAAAAACAACCCACCAGGGGCAAGAATCTCATTCATATAGTTGAAGAGACAAGTACAAAAGCACAATGAATCTACATCTTGCATAGTATTAATAAGTACATACTTTGCTGTTGCTTCCTTTTCACGATTTCTGCCACTTCCTGTAGCTTTGTCCTTGATATACTTAGTGTCCAGGTCCGATTCACTGCTGCTGGAGTCCCCTCTGGCTTTCTTTTTTGTCTTGTAGTGGTAATGCTTTGTCTTTTTCTTTTTCTTTTTCCTTTTTTTACTTGACTTTTTCAGATTCTCATCTGAATCACTTTCCCCTGACAACTCTGATCTTGAAGTATTGCTGCTTGGAAACAAGTATATTTATCCATATATACTTACATATCTGAGTAGTAAAACTGTAAAGAGATATCACTGTAAGAAAGCTCATAATCATTTCACCCTTTACCTTTACTCTGCCTGTATTTTTGGAGAAGAGAGTTAAGAGTAATCCATACAATGAAATATAATAGATCTGCAGTAAATTATAATATTTTTTCAGCTTCTGGAATTGCTGACAACCAGACTTAAAATTTTAATTGTCAAAGGCATTTTGATGTGGGATCTATACAAATATCTATCTCTTATCATCGCCGAATTAAAGAAGATGACTGAGCTGATAAAATTTCATAACAACTTTGCTGAGACAACTTAGGTTAAGCTAAAAAGATGAGAAATCTTTCATGGTGACCTGCAAAAAAAAAGTCTGTACCTTTTCCTTATTTTATTATGATTCCCATAAAAATATCAAAAAAAAAAAAAAAAAGTATTTTAAAAATCACTTCCAGCTTAGAAATTCAAATCTCACTTCTCAAGGAACAAGGTTTGGTGACTACTGAATTAATGCTATCATATAATATAATGGAATAACAAACACTACATGCAATAGACAACTGACTTACTTAGAGATCACACAAAGGACAGCTAGCTTTGGCAAAATACTTGTATATCATTGCACATGGTACATAGACTCCCATACTTAATGATCAACTGAAACAATGGAGGTACTCACTTATGAGCCAGTGTTCCCTACCCCCTTAATTAAGACACGAGCTCTTTTTAACCAAATTTCCTAAATTTTCAGGAATCTTTCAATAAAAAGAGGACCGACAAGGCTCAGCATTCTTAATGTGTCAATAAAAGAAAATGCATTGTTTCAGAAGCAAGGCATCTCCAGAAAGAATCTCACACAAACCAGTGCCTTTATATAAGAGTATGAAGAAAAAAGAATCCATGGGAGAACCCATCAGCAAGTCTTAAAAACAAACAAACAAAAAACAACCAAAAAAATTCCATCAACTATGTTAACTATATTGGAGTAATGGTTTTTATTGAAATGAGAGTGTACACCAGAAAAGATTTTTTTGACATACTCTTTTTCAAAGGTTAATTAAATATGGTGGGTTTATTATATCATTCTATCTGAAGGGTAGTTTGTAAAGTCCTTAGTTTTGTGACATTAAAATAAAAGTAGAATATATGACTGATAAACAGAACAGTGATGGCATTTCATTCAAACAATACATGTAAATGTAACCATAAGTATATGAAAGGATGTATTCAACCGTGATTTTTATTATAAAGACATTCTGCCTCACTACCACCAAAAGTCAACATAAAGCAGGAGCTTGTATCAAATTAAACATGACTAAGTTTTCAAACTTGGCAAGTGCAACTGGATTCTATTAATTATTAGGTTTTAGGTATAGTCTAGATATGTCAAGTATAGCAACTATTCTAGTGAAGGTATTAAAATCAACCAGTTCTTCAGCAGACATGGTGCTTAGAGCACATTTCTGTAAAAGAATATAATCAGCCTCTTCAGTGATCAGCATGTTCTACACAGCTGCAGAACTTGGTATGTGTCATATTTCATAAATTCACATCTTCAACTAGTTTTTAAAAAGTAAAAAAATTCCTATACTTGACTGGGAAATGGTTGATTGAACTGGTTTTCACAGAGAAATCACAAAGATGATGCTTAATCTTTACGTTCTTTCAAGGGTCATTAAGGACATTCAAAAGCTAATGAAGAATCATGATCACTCAGCTCCCTTTCCCTGCCAAAATAACAATGATTTAAATGTAGCTGTGAGAAAAAGAAAATGGTAATGTAATTACAAAAGTATAATTTCTCATTATTTTAAGTTAAAAGACATGGAAGCATTATTAATACTTTTATATATGACTCAGCTCAGGCCTTTTTAAATAGTGAACAGTGGAATGAAAAGCAGTACTAAAAGCTCCTAGTTTTGGTCTCACATAGCCAAAGATAAGCAGCACATAAGAAAGAGGCTAAAGAGATATTGAAATATATTCTACCTTAGTAGTGGTGATTTTTCAGGGCTAAGATTTGCAACTTCTGTAGTGCGTTGATGCAGTAACAGTGCATCTTCTGTAGAGAAGCTTGGGTTACTAAGCCAGTCCAGTTCTGCAGGTGAAGAGAAGTGTGAGATCAATACAAATTAATTTGCTGTGTTTTTTAAAGTTGGGGGTTAATCTAGTCAGCAGACAGCTAAATTTGCAGCAAATGTCACTAAGTCATGTGTAATAGTAGAGCATATTGGAGAGCAGTCCATGAAATTTCCATTTAGCAGAACACTAGGTTTCAACCACGTAAAATATTTAGGAGCTGGGATCTTCTTGTGACATCAATCTAAGCTTTTAAAAGACACTATGCAACAATACTTCAAAGTTCATACTGAAAGCAGATAATATATTTCATATACTGCTACATACTTTAAGCAGATAATACATTTCAGATACTGCAATATACTTAAAAAAAACTCTCTCCAATATTAATTTTTAACCTATAAAGATTCTAACTTTGAGAGTAAAATTGAAAAAATTACAGAAGAACTTGATTACTTGAGAGGTGTAGTTAATGAGCATAACGCAACTTATGCAAATTTAGAAAATTACAAAATGTACTTCACTTGCTGTATGGAAAATACTTTTAACACAATTTTATTGATAGGGACACCCATTACTGATAAGAATACATAAGTGTTTTATACAAGGTCAAAACATGGCACTGGATTCTCAGTTCTCTAACCACTGTGATACCATTACCCTTAGAAATAGTGTGAGAAAAGGCTAATTGATGTTCATGTTGATACATCAGTCAGCATTTAGCATTTTGCATCTAGACCTCAACTATTTCAGCTATCAGATCAGGTCAGATGTTGACAGGATGTGGAAGGTGGATTTTTTGCCATAATTTTACTGATATTAAAATTCTATAACAATTTTCATAGAATTTTCATTTCTAGAATTCTTTCAAGTATGTGAACTTTTCTAACATTAAACAAAAAATGTTATTTAGCATAAGTATAGAACTTAACAGCAGCCTCTCTGGTGCCATTCCACGGGAGATAACAAATGGAACAAGTTTTGTCTCCCTGCCTGTTCTCCATGCTCTTCACAACCATTTTGCCCCAGTGTTCTTCCTGTCACATTCTTGTCTTTGTGCTTTTGACTACACTGACCTTTAATCCTTAAATAGCATGAACTCATTGTCTGCCAAGCCATACATCTCTGCTCCTTCAAAGTATTTCTTTCAGAAATGTCTCTTCATACCAAAATTCTTTCTTCTGTCTCATGTCTCTGAACTGCTGTCCACAAAAGGATTTAAAATGGAGCAGGCTGCAGAACAGTTTGTTAACCTAAGATAAACTCTCCAAGTACATATAATCTAGCAAAACTCCAGCTCTCAGCTCCCAAGGGACTGCCCCAGCCAGGAAGAACACGCGCCCCGGGAGGGCTGCCTTCCCCGGGCCATGCTGTGCAGAGAAGAGCCCGCAGTTCGTGGCACTGCCGGCACCGGCCCACGCTTCCACAAGCGCCCCAACCAATGCGCGGCAGAGCACTGCCACGCACCGCGTTTTCAGCTCACCAGTTTCAGCTCACCAAAACGTAGGAAGTAGAGTGAAAAATAAAAAATCAGCTCTCAGTATATGCATATGATTGTATCCTTCTGCCTGGCAATGGGAATCACCACACCGAGGGCAAATGCGACCATACTTTGTTGCAAATCAACACCAGAATCTTTTTTTTTTTCCTCTGAGGAAAATACATTAAAGCAAAGTTAGAATAAAAATCAAGACCATAAAACCACAATCCTTACTTATATAAAATATGATAAAAACCTATTATTGAATTCAATTGAATTTAAATTAAGCCACCTTGGCACAAACCCCTTCATTTTAAGTATGTGTGTCTGATTCTAAAACTGTAAATCTACCACGAAGCATTCTTCCAAAACCTTTGGTGAGCTTAAAGGTGAAAGATTTATGCTGGATAATATCCAAGCAACATTTGACTCACCTATCAAAATAATTATTCCCCCTCCTGGGGAATAAAGTGTTCTGTAATAATAAGTTAATTTGTCATTTCAATCCTGTAAGAGATGTATTAAGAAACAACCTAAAATCAGAATTACTTCTTAGAAGAATTTTATTTAGCGTTTTTCATGAAATTCCAAAATGTTTCTCTTGGATAATTCTGTAACCATTCCATATGTGAAATACAAGGGACTTAAATAACTTCATCCACCCGATAACTGTATAACCAAATAGAGTTAATTCAATAAATGTCACATGGTAGAGTGCTGCCTTACGCCTGAGCTTTCTCAAGTATATTTATTAAATATGATGTTGATTTAAAAATTAGTATCTTCCATATATTCAATTATTTCTGCTCATTTTGGTATTGAAGAAGCGGTGTAAAGGAATGCAGGAACAAACTGCAACCCTACCATATGTTTCCACTGGTCACACTCTGGTCTTCCTTACGCATATACAAATTCAGAGAAGATAAATCAGTCCAGAGCACTCCAGATTTAAGTAAACACAGCTAATCTGTGCATAAAATCTTTTATTTATTTACAGAAAAAAAGAAGAATTCAATGCCCTTAAAAAAAATCCATCTTTTGATTTGTGTAGTATCACCCAGAAGCCATTTAGCTTTTTTGATAAATTACTGTTTCACCTACCAATGTGTAATAAGTCATTTACTAGCATTATTTATTTTGGCAGAAATTTATTTATTGTAAGGTAGTTCTGTATTGAACTGAATGAAGAATTATCCTTCAAAACCACTTGAAATATATTAATACCAATACTCATGACACTTCCTAATAAAACAATGGCTTAAGCTTTTCAGAAAAAAAAAGTAAGCTAAGGGAGAATGAAGTTAAATAATTTCTTTTTAGCATACAGAGTTGTTGGTGATGAAATTCAGATTTCAAGACTTACGATATCCAGACCACTAGTCTAAGTCTAAGACATGTTTAACTTTAAGATCTTGACCTAACATCTTCTAACATGTTGTACATCTCAAAACAGGCTTTTCATCAATTTCAAGAGCATAGTATCTGGTCCTCCAAAGATTAACGCAGATAATGCATTTTTCAATATTACTTGACCGTGTAAACACTGAAGATACAGAGCAGCCCAAAATAGGAGAAAAATGTCTGCATACAACAAGTATGCTAAATTTTATAACCTTGAGCATTAAGGCACTACTGTTCCAAGCAATTTCCAAATGGAGATACTGATCCTTAGCAGGACCATAAAAACTCACTGATATATTACTTTTTAAAGTGGCATTATTGATTACATTGACAAAATGAACAGAGAAGAAATTAAACACAGAAAATAGTAAAGCTTCATCTGCTTTAGAAGACACAATAAAACCTGGGGCTGATCAACCATAGAAATTTCCCTGAGGAACAAAACACACTTGGAGTCTACAAGTCAGTTTAAACAGAGGCTATTCCTGATTTGGCAGATGAGTGGAAAGCAGTTATCTTTAAAGGCTGTTCTAAGGCAGGAACCACATTCTTAAATAAAGAATGAGTTGGCAAAATTCTCACTTTCCTCCTCCTCCCTCAAAAAAGTCAATAAAATAATCTTGCAGCTTACGAAAGAATGAAGCCTGGACTTCTGAATTGTGCCCTACATCCTTTACACTCCCCACTACTGCCACAGCTTCAGGAATTATCTGCGTTCTATAGACCCTTCTACTTTCCCACATCCCTTCACTATCAGCTGGGCAAGAGGCAGCCTGTGCTGTATCAGAGCGTGATCTCTGCAGATGTTTATTACCTGGCTAATGTGCATATGCTCAGTGCCAAGCAGTTCAATTCACGTTACAGCCTCTCTCTCAGCAGCGGCACTTCTCTACATTTACCTTTTCTAAGTGAACTTTGATTTTCATAGACCCCTATTTTTGCCACTTTTCTCTCCCACTCATAATGAATTTTACTGAAAGGGTTAAAAATCCTGAAGGGGAAGAGAGAGATTGAGGAAGCTGGCTGGCAGACAGGTGCACAGCAAGCTTGCTTGAGATTCATTTCCATAGGAAATTTGCATTAAATATAGCAAAATAGCATGTACTATCACCATTAACTTCTATTAACAAACTTCTCAGATGTTATTTTTACTTAACTTTACCTGCAAGCATCTGTTATTCCTCTACAGATGTGAGGTCACTCACTAAACTTGGTGCAATATGCTTACGGCAATAAGCACAAGCAGAGTAACGTTTATTTTTGATAGTTCAAATTATTGTTTTAGTGTCTCACAGGAAATCTCACCGTGAGAAATGGAGTCATGAATGTTAATCCCCTGACTGCCTGTAGCTTGGTTCTACCTGAACAGATGAGATCAAATTGCATTTTTTAAATATTGAAGAATCACACTGCAAGAACAAACCCCCATAGCACAGTCAATATGCCTCTGTGGACAAACCAGTGAAATGTTTAGAATTCTCCAACTACAGTGTTTTCTGAACAATTTTATCAAACTGACCTAAGACTCTGGAAAGAACTGAACAATTTTTTCCATTACACAACATGCAAGTCCAACCTCCTTGTAAATCTCCAGTGAATCAGTTAGGTAGATACAAACATTTCAAACATCAAAATGTATTCCAAACTTTAACATTCTACCATTTCATTCTGTTTTCTTGTCAGATGTCTAAAAGCTCTAGTATTTTCACAGACCAGATCTGTGTTCTTATAGAACATAAAAAATAAAAAACATAAAAGAATTCTTTTGGGATAATATGCATGCACTTGTTACTCTTATATTCCACCATCCATATTCATGAGCACAACAGTAGAAGTAATCCAATGGCATTTTCTTATACCTTTCCAAGCAAAAAAAAAAAAAAAAAAAAATAATAATAATAATAATACACTGCTTGTCTACAGGGGCAATTTTTAAGAGTTACGTAAAGACCCTTTGTTGCCTTTCCAAATGCTGAAAATGTGCTTTTGGCAAAAATCACTGCATCGTATTAACTATAGAATACTTCAGATTGCGTACAATGCTGTGCATAATGCCTACTGCTGTCAGTAGGGTTAATTATTACCACTGCTCTATTCAATATGGCTACTGATACATTTGTGGTCTATCTTTTACCAAAAAGTAATTAATCTTGACAATATGATTGTAAGAAACCATATACAAAATTACTTTGCACTCTAGAGGTGGCTGCAACTCAGCAAGCTAGCAGGACAGGATGAGTGCAGCAATACTTCTGTTTCAGATAGCACATATATTTATAAATGATTTATGAAAGTTTGTAAGCATATCAGGTAGAAGTCAGAAGAATGAATTATGGCAAGAATGTTTACATTATTCTCGACTTTTATGATAAAACTACAAAGCAGTCCTGAATGACTGCAAAAGACACCTCAGTTTTGCATATCACGCTAAAAACCACACACTGGGTGATCTCTGTATCGTGATGGACTTTGGCTTCATACCAGCTCTGAGGAAAGAGAGTCATCTATCAGAGAGATACCAAAGTTGCCCGTCAAGTTCTCAAGTTGTCACAAGCTGAACGTGTGAAATTTGATATATGCCACCATAAATGTGGTTCTGAGTTTACACTTAATTTTTATAACTTATACTGAAATGTGATAGTTAAAAACAAAGTACAAAATTGCCTAAGACATAAAATGAACAAATGATGGTCCTTAAAGTTTTGTCAATAATTCTGATATAAAAAAAAACTTCCAGTAGACAAAAACATATCTCATAAACAATGCTAAAAACTGAAATCTAGATCTGAAAATAAGTTTAACATCTTTTTCTGTGTAACTTGACCTTCCAGACAGGTGGTCTGTGGTGACACAGACTGTATAACAAACCTAAAGGCTCTATTCCCATAGTTTTAAAATATAAGCAAAGGCCTCACTACAAGAGAAATCTCACTGTACCTCTGCTTGGCACAGCAGCTCCCCTCTTCCTAGAAGCTGTAATTTGGGATCTCATTATGTCCACTGTTCCCTTCACCAAGTGTCGTTACCAGAAAGGCTCCCCAGAAAGGCTCAAGCATCTCTGTACTGGCAGACTGAGTATCAACAGGTGCAATACCGTCACGGGAAAATGCAGAACTTGTCAGGACATGGGAGGAAGCTAACCCCAGCGTGTATTCCTAGAAGTTTCAAAAACTCACCATACTAACTGGACCACACATACAAGAAATTTACCCTAGGCAAACTGTTATCTTAGAGTTTCCCCTTGCTGTGGTATCTAGCTGACAAGCAAGTGCAGTGAAAGATGGCAAGCAAAAAGCATTGTTCAAAACGTCTCCCAGCAGAATTAATATATGTTGTGACTTATCGCATGCTTTATAGAGTTTTGCAACACACCATGTAGGGTTCTTTACTTATTTAATAAAAAAGTGTAACTTGCTAGACAGCAATGATGACAGTCAAAAGATCCAACTGAAACATAATTTCAGTCATAACCTTCCAAAAATGATCCTTTACAACTAAAATTTGACTTAATAAGGAAACTGAAAAAGCTGTATTCTTTTTTAAGTTATCCAAGGTTAATGGGGAAAAGAAAACAAACTCATTTACTGCATAAAATAAACCACACCTTCTCCACCACACACACAAAGCTGACATACATCTAGTTTTCAAAGATGAGTATTTCTACAGCCATGCTTTCCAGCACCTACCAGCAGATAGCTGGAAACCTGCACACACCCAGAACACACTTGAGAACCTGTCAATGAGAAGCCAGCACCATTTTGATGGAGGTGCCCCTATCTCAGGCTCTCCCCAAATTTACATCGCAAAAAGGAACTTTATTCAGAAGTACGCTAACTTTATTCAAACCGACAGTGACATCCCTTGTGTATAGTAAGTTTTCTGTCGGAGTTCTCCTTCGGAGAGCACACAGGATTGCTGCTGCGGGCGAGCGCCCACCATGTGAGCACAGACGCGCACCAGCACTGCAAGCGAGGGAGGAGCCGGAGGCGAGGGACGCTCCACCCTATGAAACACCACGCACAGAGCGCGCCCGGGGGCGGGCCGGGCCAGGCAGCGAGCTCCTCTGCTGCGCTCCCAGGTCTGCGGAGACCCTACGGACAAACCGCCGTTGTCGGGGTGCCGCGCACGGGGACCCCGCGCAGGGGCGGGGCACGCCCGGCCCGGCCCGGCCCGCCGTGCGGGGTGCGCGGTGCACGAAGCTCCGTGTGACGGTGAGTGGAAGCGGAAGGGCTTCCCGAGGGCCGACCCGCGGAGCGCTGTTGGGAGAAATAATTCTCCAAGGACTTTACCTTTTTTGGAGCCGTCGTTGCTGCCGGTTGAGGTGTCCCCAGGCTCGGCGGCACCGGCGAAAGCCGGGAACAGGGCCATATTGCAGCGCACCGCCGGTACTAACTGCCCGAACTGCCCCGCCGAACTGCGGGGCAAGATGGCGCCGCGGCGCCGGGCATGCTGGGAGATGTAGTTCGCCTGCCCGAGTTCCCAAAATGGCGGCGGGGCCGTGGTGGCTGCTGAGAGAAGAAAGGCTCTGTGCTGGCGGCCTCCTGCATTCTCCGAGCCTCCGCTGATGGGAGTGGAGAAGGGGACTACTGTTCAGCCCGCGGGGAAGAGGCGGGGATGGGGTTTCCACAGGCAGCCTTTCCTTCCTTGCCACCCTGCTTTCCCTCATGCAGCACGCTGGGAGTGAATATCTAGACTGAATGTCCGTGTGGCCAGAGAGCCCGTCTCAAACGGTGGTAGTGGGGGCTTAAGGAAGAAATAACCTCCCATAATCAGCAGTTTTTAAATCCCCTGATCAGCGAGGACACCCGTCACATTTAATAGCATCAGTGAACATGCCCTCCATAGAGGAACTGGGAAAATAATGAACACTTTTATGCTTTTGACTTATTGGGCAGGATGTTACACTTAAATTACATATTTTATAAAACAGTATTTCCTTTTTGTCTAAAGCCCATTGCTTAATTCTTTCATTGTGAGAAAAAAAAAAAAAAAAAAAAGCTTCCCTATTTACTTTCTCTGCACAGCTTTATACACTTATCATAACTCATTTCAGTTTTCTTTCTTCTGGGCAGACAAGCTTGCTTTTTTCTAAGTATATCAAAACCACTCCATAATGTCCTCATTGAATTTTTCTAGTTTTTCTAACTGCTACGCTAGTACTGCTGCATTACTAGAATTTCATGTAGTAATCAAGCCATACATGTACAAAGGATGCATGTATTACATGGAATTATAATGAGTGGTTTGGTTTTGGCTTCTTTCCCAATGCCTTCTGATTATTCTGTTTCTTTTTGACTCTTCTGAGCTACAATGTCTCTTATAAGCCTATTCCCCAATTGCAAAAGATTATAAGTAACTATGTGTATAGCTATTAGGATTAGTTTCCTACATACACCACTTTGCACTTACCAAGCTAATTTTTTTCTGTCATTTTATAATTTGTGAAATACTTCAGCACCCTTCCTCAGTCAGCTTTCCAGCTGATTATCCTGAATACTTCTGTACCATCTGCATACTTTGTCAACTTCTGTACCATCTGCATACTTTGTCAACTCTATGTTTGCTGCCTTTTGCAGGCTTTTTGTAAACGTTGTACTGTCAGATCCCATAGAATTCTGTGGGTGCCTTCTTTCTATGGAAAACTAGAAAACTCTTTCTTAATCAGTGTTTCCTACCTTTAATTTATTGTTAATCTATAAAGTATTATTCATTTTTTATTAACAAGGGAGAGGAATGTGAGACAGAGGGAGAAGAGGATTCAGAACAAAATAGTAATCATTACCACCGATAGTCTGGAAGTCATCAGATGTATGTGGTTAAGAAGAGCAGGGCCTGACTGCCAACTTGAAAAGAACTGACTTTAAAATTTATGCTCACATAATGATGTTTAGCAATGCTTTTATTCAAGTGTGTTAGCATCTGTCAAGTTTTGAAGTAAAATATTAGAAAGTGAAAATGCAGTGTGTAATATATAGAAATATATATCTGCCTAAAACTGATACAGAAGATAGGAAGAAAAATCTAAAATAATCACATTACCAATTTGTGACTTAAATTCTGAAGAGACGATTTCAGAAAGAATTATCTTGTTGCATGCAATTTCTAGCCCTTTTCCTGAGAAAAGAAAGCCTATGTAATTATGCAATTTGAACAAGCATTTGTCCTTCTGTCTGCCTGGCATAATTTCTCCAGGTAGTTTTAGAACTCATGACCAATTTTAACCAATTTTAACAGGATGTTACAGGTTATCACATTAATGCAAATTGCATGACAACAGGTGGCAATGTAGAGCAGGATTTTCAGTGGTAAGAAAACTCCAATGTGCACGCAGTTCTTACTGGGAATCTAAACTACTGGGAAAGTTTAGTCAGAACTCTCCTGCTCATGGAAATATTTGTTTTAATTTTATTTGGATAGGTATTGAAATGTGTAATTGTTCATTCTGTAAACCTCAGTACTAGGAAAACTACTGCTTATCTATAGAAAATTAATTACTTCCCTATTTTCTTAAGGACCAGGCTCAAAGCCCACTCAAGATACTGATGCTCTAGATGCAGGATAAACTAAATAGATTTCATTTTGAGAAGAGAGAGGATAAATTAAGTAAGGGTGTTGTTATTGTTGTTATACATATATTACTATGAGATCAAAAAATTAAAGATGCATTTAACACTACTACAAGCATATTTAACACTACCACATAAATGCGGGCAACATTTCCCATTATCACCAGTGAAAATTAAACTTGTGTGAACTTTGCTTTTAGATTATCATATTTATTTATACAGGTAGTTCCTATTTACTATTGGTAGAAATTGGTTTTGTAGTAAAATCTTCTTTGTTGACATTTCCTTGATCTACTGAGTAAGCAATGTCAATCCTGATGAAATGCAGTCTTCTTCAACATACTTAGCCCTGCATTTAAGAAGTTATGTTTTGCAGCTTTTGTCTTAAAAATGCTGCAAAATGCATTTCAATAATGTTATACAAATACTTTACTAAGCTTTTATAGGCAAAAAGTACAATTATAAATACATTAAAGAAAATGTTGTTTTCTTCAACTAAGTTGAGCCAAACCTTTTCTTAGGATTTTGTGGAGAAACTGACTAAAACACCTCTTGATATTTGACACCTAAAATAAAAAGTTACCTGAGACACTCAGCATTGTTATTTCAGTTCTATCCCAGTAACAGCAAATCATCAAGATTTTTACAACACAGACAAAAACACAGCAGCTGTCTACAACAAGAGTTCCTTAATAATAACTAACTAACCAACTAGAGGAACTAGCAAGTTCCTCTTGTATTACCTTACTTAAAAACACTTTGGTCAGCTTTTTACATTGTGCCTACCTATTTAGCGTATTGAAGTCTGGTATAGTTGTTTATTATTATTATTGTTGTTATTATTATTATTATTGTTGTTGTTGTTGTTGTTAATCCTTTTCAAGGATTTTTATTATTATTATTTGAAAAGCCTTACGGTGGATAATGTACTGAGCTGCCTAAGAGATGTGACAGTTTTCAGTAGATTTGTAACTTGTGGTCCTTTGTATATTTTGACAAAAATCATAACATTCTACTTAAGGGCAAAACCTCTCATCAGTTCATAACATTTTCATTATTCCAATTAGATTGTAATAGATATTTGTGAATCTGACATCTGTGAAATGGGTGCCACATGAAGCAGTAATTCAGGGCCCCTCACCAGGGCCTGGAAGGCCACGGTAAGCCAGTTTAGTTCTTGGCCTCACATATTCACATTTTGCTCTGTCATGCTCTCCACATCCTAACTTTACAGCCTGTGATATCATGTCTCTCATAGCTTTCATATTTTCTGTTGCTTTCTCCACTCTTTCTACTTCCTCTGTAGTAAACCCTGTGGTTAGTTCTTCCTTCCACCCTGATGACCAAGGAGTCCCTGTAAGGATTAGGTTAATCTCTCTATACAATACCTAGAGACCGTGCTCTTTAAAAAGGAGGGTTCGGTCTCATATGTATAAACTTGCAGAACAAGCCTTACAGTACAGCACTATAAACAATGTAATTTAAAGCATATATAGTGGGTGTCTTGAACAAAAGCATTAGAAATAAAGGCAACCATTTGGAGTAAAGGCTATACTGCACTGATTTAAAGAAATAAGCATCCCTAAAATATTATAAAATTTTCTAAGACTGTAAGAGCAGAGGTCACATTAGGGAGGACACAAAATGAATTCCGACCACAGAGCAAGAGAGATAATTGGATGTATTTATGTGCACTCTCTTTGGCTTCCCTGAATGACTCCTGCAGGATAGATTATCAGCTTCTAGCTCTGTGCTCCACCAACCTTCCCACACCTCATTTACACACCACCCAGTTCTGCTAGAATCATGTGATCATGCACTTGTATCATTGTAAGGATGCTCATGCATCCTTAAAATCATTCTTACTCTAGTAAGAAACTGCATGTTTTTAATGACACTTTTACAATTTTCCAACAGTGAGCAAAACTGGGCAAATGTAAAAGCAGGGTGTTATAATTGTATCTCCCTGCAGGGATACCTACGGAACACAGTGAGGTTTCTAATAACAAAAGTTCCTTTTCTGATGGTGTGCCAAGTTTCCAGGCTTCCTCTACATTTTCCCAGTCTCTTCTCAAGTTTCTTTCACTGACAAGTCCTTTTGTCTATGCCAACACTACTCAGATGTATTGAGATCCACTGCGTGTTTTTACCAAGGGCTAATTTTTTATTGAGACCCACCCAGCATGCAGGAATGTGACAGCTCCCATTTCAGCTCCACCAGGTGCTGCGCACTGCCGCCAGGCTGTGACCCCAGCACTGTCAAGTGCCAAGTCTTGCCAGGAGAACGAGATGGAAGAGATCATCTCCTGCAGGAGCATCACGTGTCTAGGACTTGAGTGATGTCCTGATAAGGTCCCTGCAGCTATTTTATTTCCTCAGGAAGCGCACCCTTTCCGCCCTTCTCTCTGGGTGCTGCATGGGCTGGCAGCTCGCTTGGGACCATGGGTGCTCCCCAGGGTGCAGGGCAGGGCCTAGCAGCCAGGGCCCGTCCCTCCACCCCAGCCAGGAGCAGGGCAGCCCAGGGCACTGGGGCAGCCCCAGTCCTGGGCATGAGGCATCTCCCTGGGGATGGGGTCGGGATGAGGCCAGGCTGGGAAGTGGGCTGGTGGGCGGGCCTGGCTCAGCAGGGCCATTGGCCCTGCCGGGCCAGGCTGTGGGGAGCTGGAGCCCAGCCCTGCTGTGGCCTTGCTGGGGCAGGGGCTGATGGCACCGGAGTGATGTGGGGTCCTGGGACATGGGCAGATGAGGGGCTGTTGGGCTGAAAACTGCAAAAAGTACTCTTTATGTTGGGGAATGTGGCTAGATTATATATAACTTCAGTACTTTGGAGATCCCTCTTCTTTTTGTGCTAGTTACAATGTGCTATCTGCATTGCTAAATAGTCCTTTGGTTTGCTTTACTCTTTTGAAAGATCTAGCTCTGGCTTAAGTTTGGCAAATCTTCCCTTATTCCTGTACCTCCTATTCCAAGCCTCCAAGTCATAGCTTTTTTTCATTCATTCATTTCCCTTCTCCATTCCATATAGACCTTTTCCTTGTTTTTCTCTCACTGCTGAGGTGGTTGCTCATCCAACCTCCATACATGGAATGTAAATTCCAGACATTTTTTGCATCTCTGAGTTAGATAAATTCCTGATCTCTGTCACGTTTAAGCTGCTGATTTATTCAGTCCATTCAAATACTACTACAAATTACCAAAAATTGTTGTTCTGGTATTAAAAAAGCCCTCCAAAACTTTAATAATTGAAACAGCTTTGTTTATTTTTCCATTTTATTTGCACTTGTCAGCCAGGCAGGGATGGAGAGGAGACTGCTCTGTTTTTACTTTAAATGCAACCAGCTCTCTCTCCACCATTACTATCTATCTAAAATTAGTCTGAAATAGCATCAGTTTGTATTCATTAAAAAAATGCTTGGTTGTCACTTGCACAAATATCTGGGCTGTACTGGTATTAGTAGTGCATGTTTTCCACTATGTATCTTCATTTTTGAATCTCTTTTCAGCATCCTCAGAAATATCCCTCATCCCTGTATTTCACCAACAACTGAACTGTGATGCTTGCAGGAGATTTTCCTTTCTTCAATCTCCATTTGTGCTGCAAAATCCCATTAATTTAGCTGCCAGCAAGATCGCAAACTTTCCTCCAGACTTTTCTAGAAAACTTCAATTTCTAAATAATTTCACATAGGTATCCTTTATTGGAATTGAAAAGTTTTATTACCAGACAATTTGTATAATGCTTGAATTGTATGCCATGTCATCTCTCTGACAGAATGCTGACTGCTGTCACTAGACAATCAATATGACCAGAATTGAAACTGGTTGATTTACACACAGTAAAAACAATCTACAACATAATGAACTGGAATCCTGCTGTCCTGAACTATTACAGTGCTCTTTCAGCACGCTGAGGATTATTATGCCTATAAAAACACCAGCTTAACATACCTACATTATGGATATCATCACTAAGTCACAATAATATATTAACTGGGACTAATCAACTACATATTTATTAAAATGAAAACCTCTATTTTATAAGCAGTGAAAGTCCTTTTATACAAACTGCAATTATTCTACTGAAGTGCTGTTACTGTTGACCTGAAGAGCAGCAACATGCTGTACAACCTTGAGAAGAGAATGCATAGGCAAGTACACTTGGTAAGCACTATAACAGCATTAGGAAATCTAATTTTCATGTAGAGAAGAAAGGACATTAATTTTATTTTTATGGTCCTTCTTCAAAGGTACAACCATGCTTCTTCCATACACTTCTTTTTCACCTTACCTGTCCTTCAGTGTTTTTCTACACTCATTAAATTACATAAAAGCAGTACTTTTGGCTCAGAAGGCTGGAAAAAAAAAAAAAACAGCTGTACATGCATTAAATGCATTAAGAGGAGAAGTAAGGGTGGTAGTAATTCAAACCTAGTTCCTGGTGCAATAAAATAACCTAGGACAGAATAATTTGAACATCCATGTACCTTCATCAGGGTATGAGTGGAAATATATGTCTATACAATTTTATATTTGATAGCTTATTTTATACACATATGCATGAGTGCAGCAGTTTGAAATTTGCAAATTTCCAAGAAAATTAATTGTGTCAAAAATCTACTAGTGAGTCTGTATCACAAACATGTATATACACAACTTCGTCATAATGCTTGCAACAATCTTCCCCACATGAGCAGGAGGCTGAACTAGATGAACTTCTGAAGCTCCTTCCAATCTGACTTGTGCTATAACCCTGTACGTATTCTCTCTCCCTCCAGAATTCTCTCTCTCACACACTATTTCATATCCAGACATGCAAAAACAAAAGATAATCCTTTGTCAGATAGCTTGCAGTATAAATCTGTCTCCCATATATACATATGTCCTTTTTGGTACACAAACTCTGGATGACCACCACCACACATGACCAGTTGCTTACAAATGCCAAATCACGTTGTTGCCTTTCTTTTTCCACTCACTCAGCATTGTACAATACTCATTTACCTCACTTTCCACCCCAAATACTCTCTTCCCCCTCAATAAATGTTACTTTATTTTTTTCCTCCCCTAAGATTCATCATCACTTTCTCTCAGCTCATCAATTTTGTTTAAAGTTGCTGGGCTTCCATGAACCCTGAGCCTATTTTCACAAGTGCAGCCATTATCTGAATATTCTCTACCCATCTGGCCATAAGTAAGTCCTTTTTGGTCAGAGGATTTCTCACCTATTTTTCCTATTTTTATGACTTCAGTTTTGGCAGCATATGAAATCCACCTCCAGAAATACAAGCTTGGACTTATCACTGGGATATAACTGAGGGATTACTAAGATAAAGGAACAACCACCACTCCAGCAGTACAGGTTAGACCTCAACAGCTTGCAAAAGAAGCATTATGTGTAGTTCAGATGGGTGAGGGAATGTGATAAATATATGGAATGTGAAAGAGTACCTTCTTTTTCATTTGTATCTGTCTATCAATCTGCCTGTGGTTACTCTGCTTCCCATATACTGTAAGCATTTCTGCAAAACAGCAAGGTGGGAGATGTTCAGAGTGGCCTTGAGAGATAGGACCTCACTAATTATCTAATCATTCCTGAGAGGTCAAGCAATGGAAACCAAAGCCCAGCCCATAGCCAACAAAAAAGTGTTCCAGAACTTGTAATGAGTGACTCCGTGAATGGAGAAGCTGAAGATTGATGCCTAGACCAGTGTTGTTTGCTTAAAAATGTTTTTCAGTTATGATTGAAATAATGTGGAACACTCTTCTTCAAATTCTTCTAAGTCAATGTGTTTTAAATATATGTAGCATACTGCTGACCTATCTCTAATAACAAAGTCTCATTTGCATTTGAGGCGACTGGAGTGGTTCTAGCATTTCTTTTCCCATTATAGTTTAAAACACTATCAAACCTTCCTCTTCAATTTATTGTGCTGGTCTCGTTTGTTAACAAATTTAGGATACAAAGTGGTAGAGCCAACCCACAGCATTTATTATTCA
Organism: Anseranas semipalmata; assembly: GCA_013399115.1. NCBI lineage: Eukaryota > Metazoa > Chordata > Aves > Anseriformes > Anseranatidae > Anseranas > Anseranas semipalmata. Next base: position 329,012 of record VXAA01004466.1, read on the forward strand.
CTTAAGTGGAAAAAGAGCATAAGCAGAAAGCCCAATTTCTCATCTAGATGATCTGTAAAGGTTCCTTCCAACACAAACCATTCTTTGACTCTATGATTTACAGATCATATTAACAAACTAAATATGAAAAACAAACAAACAAAAATTCTTCCGTAATATACAATCCCATGTGTGTGATGTATCCATGTATGTGTAGTCTGATCTGCTGTAGCTTTTCCTCAACACACAGCTTGCAGGCAGCACACTCCCTGCAAGACTGACATTGCTCAAGGCCTTAGAAAACTACTGCATTAACTATGGCCCAGGCTGATACAGAACAGAACAAGTGTTACCCTAGAATATTAATTGCTCATGGAAAACAATACTTAGATAACAAAGCTTAGGCACACAGTCCATGTTGTTGTCCATCAATTGTTGATTTTCATTGTTGATGTTGTTTTCATAGGTTATTCTGCTCCTGACCATAGATTTGAAGAAAAATAGGTCATTTTGCTATTTGAGATGTTGTGGTGGGGGCAGGTTAAAATACAAAAGGAAGAAAACATTAAAATTTATCCTACTATAGCTTAAACACCTCTGGAAGCCTATGAGGCTTGATCCCAGAATTTTATAGGACTGAGGTTTTTCATGATTTAGACTACTAGACCAGAAAAATAATTAAGAGGTCCTTTTAGTATTGGGTCTCTTTTCCTCTTCAAACAAATGAAAAGCTTTGCTTTTCTGAGGGAGAAGTATTGGGAAAATTACCCAGTAAATTCCCAGTACCCCAAGTGTATTATTCCTCTTGATCACAAGCCACCAGAAAAAGAATTGACTTGTGAGGGGCATGTAGAAATGGGAATAAAGTGAGACTATGTGAAAAATAATTACAGCACAGAAAAGGGTAAAAGGGTCAGAAAAAACATAAAAATCAACTACATTATTTATACTGTATAATTTAGTATTATTTGTCCAAAATATCTTGTACCATTGGAAGAGTATCATTTAAATATAGAAAACCTCTAAAATGCTTCTATGACAATTGATTATTCTTCTTATTTTACCTTGATAAACAGCCTTAGTCCATTAATTTCTATCTGCTCTTTTCATTATTATCTGTACTAAGTATGAGCTGTGCTCTGTATAATTTAGCCTAGCAATTACATTAGGTGGTTATTCCAAAATAGAAATCATATATTAAAAAAAAAAAAAAAAGAAAAAAGAAAATCCATACAAAACCAGATAGAAATGCAGCTAACACTGAAATACTTAGCTTACCATATTTAAGCAGCTTGTTAATGACTAAGAAATGACTGTTTATCAGTATATCCAAAACAACTCCATTAATCTTTAAAGCATAGACAGCCATAGTAGACAAACTTTAAACTCGAAGCAATGTATCTCCCAGGAATCATATCCTTTGATTCCTGATATTTAGGACTGTTCAATGTCCTTATATCCAAATAACACTGAAACAATATTCCACCACCTTTGCTATCGAAAGGGTGACTGTGAGTTTTAGGATGAAGTACTTCTTTTGAGCTAAGCGCAATGCCATTCTAAGGAAGAAAGCACACTGTTTTGCTTAAATCAAAAACTTCCTGGCACCTGCACAGTGAAATAGGGAAGCTGCACCCCACCCCAAACTATGTTAGGGCCGTTGGCAGATGCACCGCGAGCTGTATAGCCTCGTATGAACTGGGGAATGTCTAAACATTGTCAAAGCAACCCTCATTTGGGAAGAGCTGTAAAGCAGGCTCTGCGAGGTTCATCCAAGTTAGTTTATAGAAAAACTATACCTAGGGTTTTTGAGTTGGTATCCCAAATTTCTTAGCAAACAAATCAGTAGCAATATACTGGAAAGGAAAAAACTCCAATGTTTACATTACAGAAGTGCTTGAACAGCCGTAATCATTAACAGAGGCCACACGGTACTAGAGAAACACTACTCAAATATGAACCCTGAAGATTTTAAGACCTAGACTAGAAAACATTCTATTTTAAAATGCTAAGATCAGGGTTTTTCTTCAGCTGCTAGAAGTAATTACTTTTTATTGCTACTCAGTAAATAACTATTTGAGAAAGGTAAATTAATAGGATTAGCAGTTGCAGAGAAGCCTGGAGATAAGCGCATGCAGATAATCAGCACAGTATGTTCAGTGAGTCGTCAGTAGCACAGACAAGTTGGGGGGGAGCAGGGAGAAACTAAAGAGGAGGAACAAGAGGGAGGAAAGCAATAGGAAGGGCTAGAGTTAGCAAATGAGAGCTGCTGAATGCCATTTGTAAATTAATAGCCGTAGCCCAGCAGAGAGTCTCCTGGTAATAGAATTTGCTCTTCTCGGGTCAGGAGAAATACGATCTTTTCAGGTGATCTCTGTTGCTCAGGGATCTCTTTCCCTGGGGTTGCCAGCTGTGTTTTGATAGCCAGATTGGGTGCAAGATGTCTCCAGCGACAGATTCTGACATCTTTCTTCCCTGTCTAGGAAACAGCTCGACAGCCATCAGTTCCTCTGCTTGTCAAGGGAATTTCTTCGCTCCTTGGCAAGGTGCCTGCTCTGTACTTATTCCCTTTGTTTGGATTTCTTTCCTTTTTCAATGAAATTTTCTGCACACAAGGATTCTCACCCTCTCAAGCAAACTCACGGTTAAATCTATCACATGCCACTCCTAGAACTGACTTTGGAAATGATCTTTCTCCCTCCCACCCCCAAATACCATTTTTTTTTCCTCACAAGGGTACTGGATCAAGAGGAGGCAGCAGCAAGGACAAGCAGGGATTTCTCTGCAATTTCTAGCCTTCTGACACCATGCCTGTGGGACAGAGAGGCCCCGAGGCCATTTTGTTTGTAGCCTTTTCCTCATTGAAGGCTCTGACAAAGGTCCCCAGGACCCCCGAGGCTCTATTGTTTTCCATTCCCAACGAGCCATGAAGTGTACAGCCTTATACAGCTTGTGGTGAAGCCACTTAGTTTTTACAGAGTACTGTGTGGTTTGTAATTTTGCAGCCCTGCAGTATTCTAAGTGGTGATTAAGTACTAAAACAAAGAGATTATAGTTTTCATGTACTAAAATGAAATCATTCTATTTATTAATGCCATTCCTAAAAGATTATATTTGCAGGGGAGAAAAAGCCTTCCCTCAAATCTCCACTTACCTACCACTATTTTCCATATTTTAACATTTCACCTACTCATAGCAAACACGTTTGGTGATCTTGGAAGCATTGCTTTTACTTGAGATTACTCCTAATTTACAATGGTATAGCTATTAGTGGAATTAGAGCAGTATAGCTGCCCTGTGGCTACTGTTTCACAATAAAAAATTGCAATAGTAGCTTAAAGCCTCCTAATACCCTCTCTGTTCTTCAGCTGTGCCAACATAACTGTTTGTTGGGCTTCTTAAATAAGGCTCATTAAAAAGCTGTCAGTGCTAAGCCAGGGAACTGATTATATTTAAAAAATATTATTGCTTTTGACAAGGTGTGCTAGCACAACTGAATGGGTGGCATGCCACAGACAGAAGAGGAAGCAAAAAAAAAGGAAGCCGGAATACCTCAAGCTGATACTGCTGCTTGAAGAGCAGTAAAATAACAGCCTGAGTGAGATCAAAAGCAAGAGCAGGCTTGTAATACCCATGGAGCCAATTCTCAACTATCTATGACTAGATTATCTGCGTTGCAGATTATCCATGCCACAGATGTAAAAGCACCTCACATCCAGCACAGTTATTAGCTGAGGCCCAGCACTGTACAAATGCTGCTTGCAAGACTGTTCCTGGTCTGGAAACAATACAGGCATCTCCATGCAGGACAAAGCCAGAGAGAATAAAGTCAGTCGAACCAAAGTTGCCTCTGTGAAGAAACAGCTGAGGCTTCTCCACAGTGTGTTTCCAGACTCGGGAGTGACAGACAGCGTGCTGCAGTCACACCTCACTGCTTCCCCTCAGGAACAGATCAAATCCAGCCGGGCTTCAGGCCAACTGCAGCCGACTTGATGTGGAGGCAGCTGAAACGATCCCCAGCACGCGGGATTGTGGGAGGCCTTGTAGGTCAGGTGAATATGATACACATGCACGGATCCAGTGTGGATATCTGACCCAACAAACTCTCCTACAGGAAAGGAAGGAGATAGCATTGAAACATCAGCAACAAGAAGCCTGGCCAGTTTCTGGAGGAAAGTATGGGAGCAGAATGGAAAGGCCAAAATGTCATAGGTGACACCATTAGTGAGGCATTTACACTATAAGTATTACTTGCAAAAGAAAACAGGAAACATTGCAATTACAAGTAGGATGTTCAGAAGCATTCCCTCTGTGGCTCAGCTCCAACCCTACTGAGCTCAATGACAGAGAGGGTCCAGCTGAAGCTATTTTTTTGCTGTCTGTTATAGTGCTTACACAAAGCTTACAAGTACCGTAGTTTCCTGCAAACCATGATGAAACAATCAATTCTTGGTGTGGAAGTACATTTTCGCGCCAGACAGTAGCTTTGCAGCTGATAATTCTGTATTATTTATATTGCACCATAAACGTGTTTACCTTTTGGGATTATTTTAAAAGAATATAAATTGCCATAGAAAAGCAAGACAACTTCCAGGTGAACAGAAGTATTTTTAATCGAAGGTAATAGTTATCACATTGCCTTTAATAGCTCATCAGAAATTCATAATGAATAATTTTAATTCTTTACAAATACTCAGATAAGGTACACAATTCTATTTAAACAGTTAGCTTTGGGATTTTCACTTTTGTGTGTATTTTTTCTGCCTCATATAAGCAATACCAACAAAGCCAAACAGGCTAGGGGTCTCTTCCTATGTTGCAATCTTGTGTGATATTATACTGTCTAATAACGCCGATTTTTTTTTGGCACAGAGTTGGCCAGTTTTCCACATCTTTAAGGTTGTTTCCACTAGGACAATAACGCAACTTGTTATGATCACCTTTACTCATGAAGAATGGGCACACCATCCTGTTTTACAGAGCACAAAGGAATTCAGATGAGTAGAAGCAATTTACTTACCTGTAGCTCAGAGACTCTCTGAAGGCAGCTGTATTGTAAAAGTCTTCCTTGCAGCATTTCTGATGCCACACAGACAGAATTATAGCTGCTTTCAGATCACTTCCCCAGTTCTGAAATTATTTCTAAATCCTCAGAAAATCACTTCAACTGTCTGACCCTCCTATTGTCTGTACCTACATGTGACCCAGTGTTAGTACAACATTTTCTCTTGCCTGTATCTAAATTGAAGTAAATTTTAATTGTTCCTTGTGTATTCTGAATGGAAAGTGGCTCACATGGCCAGTGCTTTCAACGAAATGGTTGACCTGTCCAATGGTAAACACAGTAGTATGTTCTTCAGGCTTCATTTTTTCCATATTGTCAAACAAATCCCGTTGGAATTGCACAGAATCTCTTGGTTTAGCCAGATATCACAGGCAATCCCATGTGGCCATCCACTGAAGCCAAGAGAATTACTGCAGGGATGGATTTGGCAGTATAGCATTTTGAACTGAGTTCCCTTAAGCAAGAAATCAGCACAAATGTACAAATCTGGCTGTGTTTGAAGGTTCTGTTTTGCAGCCATCTGTGCAGGCTTCTATTGTTAAACAGGAGTAAAACAAATTCTGGGCTAAATTATACCCATTTATATATGCGTTTAGGTAAAAAAAAATACACAGAATTAAGAAAGATGAAAATAACAAGAAAAAGCTGTTTTGAATTATTAGAAAATCCACAAAACAATATGCTTGAGTAAAACACTAAGCACACAGCTTAAGATACATTGAGATTGCAAATTAACATCGGAATCCCAATACGATTTCTTAAGCTAAAAGACGCAGTCAGCCGAAAGCAGTTTACTGTGTGTTGATTTTTTTAGACAAAACATTAAAAAGCTGAAACATTGTCTCCTTTGTAATGGTACATAAAATCTTGTATGTTTTTTGTAGAAGAAGTAATGTACTTGATTACTGTTTGCCAAATCAATGAGTAATTACATGGTGAAACATACTGCTACAGAAACCCACTGAGGTCAAGAACAAAATAAATTCTAAAAATGTACATGAATAACAAACTACTTTGAGCTGCAGTTGTTAACAATAATTCTAGAAGTGTTATTACATTTCATGCTTCAAGTTTAAGAAAATCACTTACTGTTTAAATCTCTGCAAACAGAGTTTGTTTGTTTGTTTTTTTTAAATACCACTTTGCACACAAACTTGATCCACATTCTGCTCTCACTCCTATTTGGGACCAGCTTCTGATCAATTTAAGCAGGGGAACCCAGTGAGTGCTTAAGCACTGAGTGCTCTCGGATTAAGACATGATCAATAATTCTGTTGACTATCATTAAACACAGTTAAACATTATTTTTGCTTCTTTAACATTCTTTAACTTGCAAGGAATGACACAAGAGGCAGATACATACTCAGTGGAGCTGTGGAGCAATCACCACCACAAAAGTAGGTCCAAGCAGTCTCTAACCACTCCTAATGCAAAGCCTCCCTGTGTCTCCAGTATGGTCTGGCATAGCGCAGTTATTCTGAACCAACAAGTGTAACCCAGGGGTAAGCTACCCTACGCCCGGAGTAGCGTAATATTAGCAACTAACACCAGCCAAGAGGGGCAGTGTCTCGGTGCTGTCCAGGCCAGCAGCTCTTGCCTCTCCAGCATTCCTGCCCCTGCCGTAGGAACCTAGCAAAGCCACCTTTCCCTAGACTCTGGGAGAAAGATAAGGCAGGAAATGTGACATGGGTGGAATGGAGATGGATGAGGGAATGGAGCTGGCCTCTTATTGTGGAGATGAGAGAAGCAAGTTAAAATTTAGGGATGGGGCTTCAATACACGATGGACATAGGTGGACAGAAGTGGCATAAGCAGGCTGGTATGGAAGCATGTATCTTCCTGTACATCCATGTAGGCAGGCCTGGGGATAGAAGTTTGATGCTACTCGCTGCACCAAAGGCTTGCCCCTATCCAATGGGTTAAGCCTGCTCTGTGTCACCGTCTGTGTTGTTGTCATGGAATCTATGCCAGGATTGATAACAAACAAGTTGTAATTTACACCCAGGAAGTTAGTCATATGTTGTGACTGACCAACACACCCCCACAATGGAAGAAGACTTAGAGCCATGAACTCCTGCCATAAAACTTGTGACAGAATCATTGAAACCATTAGAGCAATGGGGTGTAACAGAAACAAAACACCCACCATATAGCAGCCAGGTTTTCTTGAAGCCAGACAGGACCTGGCACATGACTATTGACTACAGGGCATTAAATAAAGCAACTGGCCCTTTAACAGCCCCTGTTCCCAGAATAGCGCTATGAACACGCTTTCCCATGGATGGGAGTGTTACCTATACAAGGTATGTTCTTTATGATCCTGATACAAGAGCAAGACAAACCGTAGTTTGCATTTACCTGCAGTGGAAGACAACACAACCTTAATCACTTACCCCAAGGTTTTAAACATGGTCCTACCATTGCCCATGCCATGTTAGCTAAAGAGCTAAAATCAATCATTCTCCCACCTGAAGTAACAATTTTACAATACATAGATGTCATTCCAGTTGGAGGACCAGAAGAGAAAATAGTTCAGCAATGCTATCATCCAGCATCTGCAAGAATTGAATATTAGCATTCCTGACTTTAAACAGCAAGGACCAAGTCAAGAAGTTACATTTTCAAGTACATGATTGATAGGAGGACAGAAAACGGTTCCAGAATCTGTATTAACAGAGATACGAAGCATTCAAGCATCTTCTGATAAAAAGGAGCTATGAGCTTTATTAGGAACTTTTGGGTTTTGTGGGTCACACATTCCCAGATTCTGTATTTTAGAGAGACCTCTGTACAATCTGCTGAAGAAAAACACAGTGTGGGACTGGGACCAAAATCATCATGAAACACTAAATGCTTTAAATGATGAAATTTTACTAACCAGTCTGTGGGACCCATTCACCCCACGTGCCCCTTCACACTTCATAAAGGCACAGGTGATGAGGGATGAGGGATATCAATGGGGATTACAGCAACAAGATGTGCAAGGTAAAAATGACTACTATTACTTTTGGCTCTAAATTGCAGCAAGGCTCCTAACTACACTGCATTTGAGAAAGTGCTGTTAGCTGCATGTGAAGGGCTGCTAACTACCAAGCTATTAACTCAAGAAAAGGAAATCAAGTTACATGCACCCATTGCTATTTTAAAACCAATTTTACCAACTGGTAAGCCTCTACCCTTAGCGGTAGCACAGGAAACTGCTGTGCAGTAATGGGCTTTGTATATACCTCACTGGGTGACAAGTGGTGGGCCAGATAAAGAAAACTGTCAGAGAGCACAGAGCAAATTACATAAAAAACAGCCTATGCTTGTACTCTTAACAACAATTGTACTGTTACTTTTTGTAACCTTGATATTGACCTGTTACCTTAAAAATTGAATAGCATACATGATTGAAACATTAACTCAAATCACATACTAAACTTGTAAGTAATCATTTTCCCATATAAGTATATGCTGTCACCCTCACGTTGCACAGGCAAGAGGGCTGGTCATTCATATGATGAAAATATTAAGCTCACTTATAACACCAGTATTTGCTGAATATTGGTCTGAGCCAAGGGGTGGAATGTGACCAACCGACATGCCCACAATGGAACAAGGCTCAGAGAAGATGAGGAAAAAAAATAATTACCTCAGGGCAGAACATAAAGAATGACCACCAATTATCATAAAGAAAGCAGAACTTACCTCAAGACAAAGGGGGCCAGAGGGTAACCTCTGTTTTAGAGATACGACTGTACTAGTAGGTCATCAGGTTGTATAAACAGCCTTCCCTGAGATAACTCAGGGAAGAGAGTAATGTCTTCCTGAGCTAGCCAAGAAAACACGGCACAGGGGAAGCACATATGTGGCTCAGCCAAACATAAACACTGAGCAACCAGCGTGATGAACTTTGGAGAAAACAATGGGCTTGAGCTGGCTTCAAACCACGTATTCCTTCCTGGTGACTGGGGATGCCCAGCATTGTGCTGGTGAGCATACAGAAACTGGTAACAGGAGTCACATTTTTACTGTGATTCATCTGTATACTGCAATTGCAACTTTACCCTTGTGTTGTCATTTCAGTAGATTGCTATATCACTCTTCTAAATCAAAATCCCATGTAACACCAAATATATCAAAAAGTGAATTTAGTACTAAAGATTAGAAGGAGAGGAGAGGAGAGGAGAGGAGAGGAGAGGAGAGGAGAGGAGANTCCAGTTGAACAGAACTGGACCTAGAATCAAGCCCTGGGGAACACCACTGATGACCAGCTGCCAGCCAGATGTAGCCCTATTCACTACAACCCTTTGAGCTCTGCCATTCAGCCAGCGTAGGGTGGACCTGTTCAACTCACAGATGGACAATTTGTCCAGGACACTGAAGGACTATATCCATTGCCTTCCCTTTGTCCACCAAGAGGGTGACCTTATCACAGAGGGAGATCACATTACTAAGGCAGGACTTTCCCTTCATGAACCCATGGTGACTATGCCTGATAATAGCTTTGTTCTTTAAATGTCTTTCAACAGCACCCAGGACAATCCCCGTAACTTTTCCAGGTACTGAGGTTAGACTAACAGGTCTGTAGTCTCCTGGGTCTTCTGCCATGCCCTTCCTGTAGATGGGTATAACATTGGCTAGCTTCCAGTCAGCAGGGACCTCTCCAGACATTAAACCCTCTTTGTGTGGATTACCTAAAATAACCTGGTCAGACAGTATTGGACTCTGACACATATGAAAATATGATCTTACAATCAAGCAAGACCAAATGGGGGAGAAAAACATTTTTTACAGGTGGGATATAACTGAAAAGGTGAACACTGTTTGTTCTTACATCAAACCAATTATGCTAAAACTTTTATTGTGGTGGTAGGTAGTATTTCACATTATCAAATTCAGTTGACAGTAATCTAAACAGCAGTTGTGCTCAGTGTCTGTTCCTAGCAAAAGTATCAGGATCAATATGAATGTTTGCAAATGAGACTGAATGCAGGAAAAATAGTATAGGGTACTTCCTAGTACAGGTACAACAAAGCAAAGTCAGACATCTTCCTTAGTTTCCAGGTTCTACCAGTTTTTCCAGCAACCAGAAAAACTCTGTGAAACTTTACTGAGTGCTGGACAATTTGCTTATCTTAAGTGCTCAACTACGATATCTGACAGTATCATAATAACTTAGAACAATCACTTTCCAAACTCACCTCAAACTTTTCAAAAGCAAAGTAATAAGGTCTTCCTGAGGAATCCTTTTCAAACTAAAAATAAATTTGCACCATAAGAAAATAACGTATAATAATACATACTTGATGTACTAATTATAACACAAGAAGCATTTGTTCTTGGCTGTCCCAAAAGTCACTTATCAAGTTTATGACATCAGCTTTTATTGAAATAGAAAATAAAAACAAATCATTTTAGCAGCTTTAATAGCTTTGCCAAACTTTAATCACTTGGGCTGAAAATTTCCATGATGATTGTCTGCCTTGGCCTGTATAAAGTTCAATCAAAATTGTTCATAATAATACTCTCATAATAACAGATACAGCGAAGTCCATATAGCAATTAATAATTTTGACTTCAGAATAGGGCTTGACTAAATTGCAGCAAATATGGCATAGTCACGCTCCAAACAATGAGTCTAAAGCAAAATTCTGAACACCTATTTACTAAACAGCATCATCGAACCTGAACACTGAATCAGACAATGGTCTGAGGAAAAAAATAGCATACAATGATGCCGTTCAAGGCTGTCATATAATTTAAACAACCAGCTTCAACTTCAGCACTTCTCAGCTTTTCCATGCTTGAACTTGCAATTGCAATGCTTTTATTTCACTGTCCGTGTTTATATGTGTACACTTTCATACATAAATGCAATAAATATACATATCAAATAGAAACAAGAAGTCAAAATGGTGCAAGTTTTAGAAGAAAGAACACATTACCTGAAAAGGAAAAAATTCAAACTATTCTCCTAATATGAACATGTAGTTCCATATTCTGTTATTTGGCAGTACCATTCAGGCTCCATAAGATGGCAGACCTGCATATACTTAGCAGATGTTAGTGTAACGACATTGCTGTAAATACATTGCTTTTAAAATGGTTGCTCTAAATGGATGGTGCATGTTCTTATTCAGGCTGTTTTGACTGTGATATATTTACAACTACAATGAGCTTTGGTTATTACTCCGTGTTAACTTTCCCGTGGTTATTGATGGTTTTGGACACGGCCCATACACACAAAAGAAATGTACCACTATCACCTAGAGTTGGTTTATTTGAAATTACCTCAACTTGCTCACTGTAACTCTTTCTAATAAACATGCAATTGTTAATTACTCCCATTGATTCATTCTAGCAACCTGTGCTCAAAGTAATCTAATTCTTAAATATAATTACTGTCCTGAACACACTAAAGCTTTAGTTCATCTTTTAAATAGTCTCCTTCACAAGAGACTATTTTGGGCAACAACGATTTACATGTTAACCCTGAAATTGGTATATTTATTCTCCATTAAATGATCATGTCACTTTTAAAAACTTTTTTCAGGTTCTCTGACATTAATGTAGTTCTATTATTTGTACAGTCATTATCATAAATTAATACTACAAATTTGGTTTATGACTAATATACAATGTTTAAGGTTGTTCTGGAGAATACTATGTTATCACACTTTACCAGTGCTTTATACCCATTTCCTTTCCATTTGTTAAGACCTCAAACTGTTTTAGACCTAAGATTTTCAAAAATGAATTTTTCAAAAATGCTAGCATACTTTAAATGACCAGGTAAGAAATGGAATGAGCTTGCAATCTCACTTTTATGTTTCACTTTAGCAAGCCCTCGCTCATAAATGTTATAATTATAATTACACAGGCATATAATTTTCCCATAAAGGTTTCATTCCACTTGTTCCACTTGGCTAGGACTACAAGTGAAAGTGCCTAGATTGTTTTTAATATTTTGAAAGAATTCTTTTGGAAAAAGACAGTAAGAAGTGTTCCTGCCAGCAGGAAAGCAGTTTGTACTCAGCAAGGCTGTGAAAAGGAAATCATGATAATTTTAAAATAAAAAGTGTTCTACTTCCTAGTGAGCGAATGGAATAAAGGAAACAAATTAACATGGATTTTAACTCCAAATTCTTCCAATAGCATATCAGGAATGTTATCCTGAAAACTGTAGTTAGGAAGAAAACTTTTCACTAGTCAAGAAATTGGGCCGTTATGTTCATATTCAAATTTGCAAATTTTCATATGCTAACATATGCATAAACATGTTCTTTAATAATTGCTTAGCAATGAAACCTTATTTAAAATACTGTTCCCTGACACATTCACAGACTTCTTGCTGACTCACTCTTCAAGAATGGGATTTTGAAAGAGAACCACAAAACACTCCAGTAACAAAAACTGAAGAATTTAGATAGTATTATGAGTGTCTGTAACCTACTTCCACATTTAGATGGTTATTGTATCTAGCTCTGCAGATGTGCCAGGAATCTTTTGCTGGTTTGAAACACCCATCATTTTTAAAGCGGTCTTGTAAGCCTCCTATTTGTGCAGAGAAGGCTTTGCTGTTCATTTGCTTTGTTTTGGTGTGTCGATGCTTCTTTCAATTAGACATGTACAGAAATCCCACCCAAGTGGTTACAGCGTGTCCACCCCAGCCTGCAGCTCCCCAGGGAAGCGGGCTGGGGGGCTTCTGGCCAAGGCCGAGGAGCCCGAGACACCCATCAGTGCCCAGGAGCCTCAGGTGGAGGCAGGCCAACTCCACATGCCTCTGCACAGCTCTTCACTTCAGGTCTAATTTTACAGAAGCATCTCCTTGTGATGAAAGATTTTGCAGTGTTTCAGCAAGATATTTAAGAGATCACTCATCACTTTATCGTGCATATCCTCCTCCAACTGTCACTCAAACTGCCGCTTCCAGCAGCAGTCCAACAAACACTCCTCCTGCTGATAGTGGAAGGGCAGAATAAGCAAATTTGTGCTGCCACGTTTTGTACCTCTGGCACCCCGTGTGATAGAAAAGCAATGAGAAGAGAGGCTTTGTCTTTCTGCTGTTTTTTGATACAGACGCCCAGCCCTACAGAGATAACTGACTGAGGAAAAACGTCTTCCTGCCAGTGCTGGCTCATCTGAGCCAAGCAATTGCTATTGCTGCGAGCAGCAGCACGAACAGGCGGGAAACCTAGCGCTAAGGCTGCTGACACTTCCAGGAAGGGCCGAAAGCACTACGGAGACCTCGCAAGGCTCTGCGGGCTGGGGCTGGGGCAGGGCCATGCTCCCAGCGGCCGCCGCCATGCCCGCCGCCGGCCGCCGCCGCTCCCACAGAAGCCCTCCAGTACACGCACTCCAGCATCTTCACTTGACGCATTGCAGGTACAACGCAACCAATCAGAGGACTTGACTCTTACCAGCTAACCATTGCAGAGCCCCTTTAGCCAATCAGGCAACCCTTGACAAAGTGCTGCCTCAGAAGCCTCAGCACCGCTTCCGTCGAGAACCGCCGTGCAAGAGGGGAGTAACCTTCCGCGGAAGGATATAGGCCCTGCCGCCAGCGGAGGTGCGGGCGAGCGGCTGGCTGTCGCTGGCTGCCAGCTGCCCGGGGAGGCAGGCTCGGCAGCCCTGGCGTTGTTCCCGATGCCGCAGCCGCTGCCTCTCCCTCGCTGGCGCTGTGGGACCGGGCAGGGCGCGGGGTGCTGCCGGCGGACCAGCTGCCGTCTTCCCCCGGGCAGCTAACGCCCTCTGCCCCGGCACAGAGTCCTTCCCGCCCAAGCCTGCTGCGGCCCCGCTGTCTGCAGGGGGAAAAAAAAAAAAAAAAAAAAAAAAAAAAAGAAACACCNCATTCCACTCGGGAGGTTGCAGGACGTTTTGAAAAAGCAAAGGGCTCTGTGCTGTGCTGCTCAGGTCCCTGCTGTTGGTTGCATTGTTAATCGCCATCAGCAGTCCCTGTGTGGAGACCGGGAGCCTGGAGAGTCACCAACACCGAGCCGAGCCAAAGCCTCAATTCAGACAAATTCTAAAGTGACTTCAGAGACGCTGCAGAGCTGCCTGTGCCAAGCCGGCAAAGGGCATGTGCTAGAGACGCAGCTGAGAGCCATGCAGCGTCTCCCAGTTAGTTGCGCACGTCAGCCACAGCACCTCCGAGCTGACGGGCAGGGCCTGCCGTGGCCCCTCGCAATGGGGTGCTGAGGGACATCCGATGTCTCACTTATCACCTGTAGCAAGTGGAAATCCCCTGTACATTGAGGATTTCTCCTCTATAACCATCCTTTGGGGTGCCCGGTTAAAAATCCAACCCTTTCCCCATACCCACAGCTCAAATAATAAAAAGACTTTATTTTGATGTACAGGTTCAGATGCAGCTGAGCCTCTGTGCCAGCATGATGCTGCAGTTGCTGGCCTGGGACAGCGGTGCAAGACCCCTTACGTTGCTGAACATCCAGCTGGAATAACCCGCACAAGGGCCTAGCAAGGGTATCTAAAGGGGCTCTCTGCAGGACGCTCCTGGCCACACTGGAGGCTGTGGGAGCAATGCAAGGATCTCGGGACAGCCGAAATTCTAACGATGGCATTTTTGCAAGAATTAAGCTAGATGAATACTTGGCACCCATGGACCCATTGCAGAACAGAGTTCATTTTTTTGCAGAAGCCTGTGGGCCAGCAGTATGTCCCTGAGGAGAGAACAAGATGAGATGAACTAAAGAAAGAAGTGGGAGGAGGAGTAGGAAGATATCTATGTTTAAGTGATTTAACCCCATAATAATAATAACAAAATAGTCTATTTTGAGTCTTTTGCTTTTTTGCTTATTTGATGCTGAATATCTTGTTTCAGTTGCATATTAGTTAAGGAGATTGGTGCTCTGTAAGCACCTAAAATAGAATATGGAGATAGAGACAGCAGAAGCAGAGTGGATGCCAAAGTGAAATGATCTGGAGTGCTGAGCGCTGCATCAGCCCACACACAGGCCCACCCCAAGGATAGTGATGCAGAGAAGTCTTAGATGGTGCTCCCTGCTTGGAAAAATGATGTCAGTATTGGCAGACCCAAAACTAAACTGAAGGCTAACCAAAATAAACTCATTAAATGTACTTCCCTGCTATATAGCATAAAAATCCCATTCTCGGTGCAATGCACCTTTGTGTTAGGCTTGTGCTCTGTAACAACACTGCTGACAGCTTCACAGCCAGCACATAACAGTGCACTTACTAAATATAAGTACTTCATTAGCATCTAGCATACTTCTGCTACAACAAAAATAATAGCAAACAGCCATAGTGGGGGGAAGGTCAATGCTGCTTGCCAGGAAAGGTGTGCACAAAGTGTTAGATGCCTGGGACAGACCAGAATTTTAGGCATATTCTTATTTCACAGAAGCTGACAGCCTCAGAGTAAGGCAGGCAGAACAGAGATTTAATTAGGTAGCTGATGTGAACTGTACACTCCCCAAAACATTGCGAAGAACAGCAGGCCCCATGACACAGCTCGATTTTGCTGGTTTACAAAGAAAGACAGGTCTTCTCTTTTGGTACCACATCTGGGATTTCAGCAACGAGCTGAGGTCCTTTAGGATGGAGGCTCATGCATACTCTGAGGATCAGACATTTTAGGAGGCTGGCCTTCACATGTGCTAGTGCCCCCAGACATAAGAACCTGAAGTTTTAGAAAAAGAACTGAATTAAGGGGAAAGATCAAAGAAAAACCTTAACATGGAAGAAAGAGCCTGTATTCTAGAGGCATCGTATATTCCTGTCATTTACAAAATTCTCTTCATTAAAAGACTTTAAAGAAGACGAGCCTGCAGCAGAGGATTTCCTAGGTAGGGCCATGCCAGGTTCCCGGGGGAGAGGCAGTCTGCTGGCTCTCCAGCAATAGGTTGCAGAGATTAGAATTTATTTTTACAGTTTCTCAGAACTGATAGTAGAAATCCATCTTCTCTTCAAGGTTCTTGGAAAACTTAGTTTTTTCTTCCCTTTGAAAATAATGATTGGGCAGTTGGAGAAGTCATTTCATTATCAGGTGGGTTTACCAGTGATGCAGGCACAAACAACATAAAAGAGCTGTCCAAAGAAGTGTAATGATTCCACAGCTTTCTTCATGTACTTAAACAAATGAGAATATCACCTGTCAAGGATGCTGGCTTCTAGCATCTGTCATTGACGAAGTATGTTTAATACTTCTCACCTCAGCTCCATACTATGGTGGGTGAGAATACTGGGTATCTCTTGGATGGCAGTATTTGACATCCTTAAGTCAGGTGGTTTTGATCTCACAGCTGCTTATTGCAAGGAGTCTGACAAACTGTGTTTCAGATGCACGAGAGAAAGGAAAGGAAGAATAAATCCCTAACTGATGCAAATTAACATGGATTTATTGACTTCAGGGCATGTCTGCAGTTGCTGAAAACCTGTACTTGAAACTATGATTCTGATCGCCCTTGAACTCTGTATTTGCAGTTGTTGAATTTTTTACCTCTAGCTGTAGCCATGGAGGTGTATAACAGCCCTCCTATCTGACCCAAATAAATAATTTTGACATAGAGCTAATACATAATTATGATTTGGGGTTAAGTAAGGGAGACATGGCCATCAGAAGCATCTGTGGATTTTACATACCTGTCTGCCTGTGCCATATATATTTCTATTAGTTTACCAACAAAGATCAGAAACAAGCGAAATTTAAAAGAACACTTTTGCTTACTGCTTTACAATACTGGGGCCTGATTCTGCAACTGTTTAGTCATATACCTCTGCTAAGATGGGAATATTCAGATGAAAATAAATTACTCATGAACAAAGGAGAGGTGTAAAAAACAATACAAACAACTCATTTTATCATTTCCATTATGTAAAAAAGCAATCTCAAGTAACTTTGAATGTTTTTTCCATTGTAGGTTTTTTGTTTTGTTTTGTTTTGTTTTGTTTTGTTTTTGTGTGTGTGTTTTTTTGTTTGTTTGTTTTGGTTTGTTTGTTTTTTTTGTTTTGTTTTGTTTTGGTTTTGGTTTTCATGTGTTAAATAGAACAAGCTGAAATGAGAATGAAAGGTACAGGAGTTGAACAAACTGATTTCCAACCTTTCTTCAGGCCTTAAATTCTGAAACATATTTGTTTATCTTTGTTTATCATGCCACGTTAACCTATATTTTGGTTCAAAATCTGTAGCTAACAGCAACAACTGTTCGGCTTTTATCTATTAGTTATAACAGAAATTTGAACTTAAAAAGTAATACAGGTTTTGGCCCACTCAGTTTTCCAGCATATTCTTGAAAAATTAAATGCAAACTCAAGCCATTCCTAGTAAGGTGAATTTGACTAAGAATTGTTTTACTGTTTGTTATATTGTCATTTAAAATTTTGAGTAATCTGTGTCTACTGAAATTCGAAACAGAACTTTTCCTGTCGTTAGAATGACTGTTCCCATACGTATCTTTCCATACAGGATATTTCTAAATATATTTGCAGTTAAAAAAAAAAATCACTTTTCTTTGGCAGATATATTAACTTGAATCATTGTCAGGGAATCTAGTTCATATAAATGTAACCAACAGTGAAGAAACACGACCTAGGAAATATTTAGTATGTTTGACAGTTTAACGTAAAAATACAAAATTCTTAACAAACATGTATTTACAAATATTCTATCCTCTTCTACATTTGATTCTTGAAAAATAGCTAATACAATTTGGCTTTTATCCATAAAAACACAAATGATAACAAAACATAAACAATAGAACAAATGGAACGAGTAACTTCTGTTTATATCATGAATCATCCAATGTTTACCTTTCCATGAAACTGGCAATTACAAAACCTGAGAAGGAAAATCCTGTTTTCAGATACTCTAACGTTTCTAGCAAACTCTTCATAGGGCTATGAAGAAAGGTTGTTTTTTAAGACTGTGTGAAAAAGTTTTGTTTTTTTTTTTTTTTTTAATTCCTTTTACATTTCAATTGTAAGAAGCAGGGAAAGGTACTTTGGCTGAAAATAATTATTATTTTATAATGTTTAATCTGCAAGGTGCATGACTGCGTTTATGTACGGGAGCAGCTCTGTAATTCTCATCTGTGCAAATCTTTTTAAGATAGGATCTTTATGGTTCCCAACTCAAACTGCCTTAAGTTTAGAAAATGAAACTTTTCAAATTATTGGGCCTCAAGGGTGCCAATTTACATAGCTACATAGAAAAGGACTCACTAATTTAATTACAATGTGTAAATAATTTAGTTCTAACCAACAGCTAAATCAGTTTTATATCACCATCTAAAATTTTACAAGACAATGGACTCTCAACATAAGGCACAACTACTGTTATTCAATTATACAGATGGCCTTTCAACTCTTAATGCTCAGAGATCTGTAATTGTATGTGATTTTAATACATGCCAGTGGGAATGAGGCAAATATAAAGAAATTATGAACATATAAAACATTGGGGAGTTCCCCCCCCTTTCAAAAAAGAAACAGTAATCTACAGGAACATGTATGTTCCCATTTAAAAGAGCTACCAGACCTGGAATCTTAAATGTTAAGATTAAAGTAATTTTTATTTTTACATCTTGTATAAATGTGGTCAAATTCAACTCTGTTCTAGCTTTTTATTTCAATGGAGTTCCACCCACTTATTTGCAATCTTAGTGAAGCTCACAGAGTATTTTTATACGGATACTGGCTCAGTTTTTCACAGCTGCCAATGGCATTTAGAAACATTAACTTTGTGGAAAATGGTCTCCCAAAGGAACGTTGGCTATATGAACAGAATTTTATAGAGAGGGTAAAAAACTCTTTTCTGATATACCAACAGAATTCCAATTGACTTGAAAATGAATACAACAAATTCAACTCCAGTCTAGGTAGCTTAAAGATTTAACTGGTAATATTATATCAATAAAAACTAATTATGAATTTGTTCCAGATGCACAGGTATATGCACAGGCACTTACATACTTGATTTTGAGTTCTTATACTTCTAAATTATTATATAATGGTTATCTATCCTCATCGCTATAATATCAGCCTCCCAGCTGAGCATTACATCATATCTCAAACTTGTGTTTGTTCTCACATCCTTTTTCCAAGGGCAGATGCCTGTGAATGGCTTCGATTTTGATTTTTGTTAAATTATGTATGTATGAGAAAACAAATTATATGTGTGAACCCACTTTCTTTGGTACTTATGTTAACAAACCAAGGCTGAAAAACACACCTTGCATGTACGTGGTAAGGTTTATTATTTTTCTGAGTTCCTAACAGAATTTTCTTCTATCTTAGGCTACTTCCAAAGAATAGACGTATAGACCTCTACAGAAACAGAGACCAACACTGTAACCTTAGGATCATATTAAGACAAGTTTTAGCGGTGTAATAATAGGTAGAATGGTTGCAAGTCTTTGGCTGGACCTAATAAATTTGTAAACTCATCTTTTGTTAATATTACAGCTTAAACATAAATCAAGAAAAACACGCTTAGTGATACAGAGTAAATCAGTTTAGAACAGTAAATCTTAACCAGTCAGAAATACTTGGTGAGAAATTCATCTTAATAGCTATTGCATAGCCCTCTGTTCATTGAACAACTCAGTAGCAATGGGATGGCCAACTTGCATGGTTTTAGGCACAACTACTGAGTAATTCCATGGCCCAGTTCAGCTCCTGCTGAGATCCAGGAGATCTTGAATGAGACTGTGTAAGATCCTGGCAAATCATTTGACATTGTATGTCATTGGAATGACAGGGGCATTTCTTGCCTGCCCACAACTGAATGTAAATTTTAAGTGAACAAAGAATACTGATCAAACTCTAGCTGTACAACTGAGTGAAAGCAAGCTTACAAGGAACGGGCAGATGCCAGTTTAGATGAGGTTTTCTACTTTAAATAAGCAGCAAAACATTAGTGTTCTGTTTTGTTTACATTTATCATTACCATATGTCAAATTAGGAAAAAAAATTCCCCTTAGTCAGAATGTTATTTTGGAGTATTAGCTGTGAAATACTTTCAAATCCAGAATGACGCAATTTAACAGAAACTACCGCAGAAGCCATCCATGTGGTATCTTATTTGATCATCTTGAAATTTTTCTTAAATAAAGTGAGACTATATTCCAAGTACTCATAAAGTAACTTTATCTAAAAATTCTATTTTTCGTATAAATGATTTATTAGCATAAATATCGAGAGTTAGCAAAAGTAGTCACACAAACACACACACACAAAAGCAATTAAAAAAAAGAAATAGGAAAAAATATATAGCAATCCTTCTACTCAACGGTCCTGTTAATCTTTGGCAACATTCCCTGAATATGACCAAGAAGCTTTTTACTTCACATTTCCAAGTTTCTTTACATACATACAAACACTGTAATGTTGATATTTTGTAAAAGAACGTACATAAAGTTTAATTACATGTCTCATAGTCTCTCCTCAACAGATATAATCTAATCCCTTCACTTTTTAACAAGTGAAGGCTTTGTTATCAATAGAAGAACGTATTACATGTACCTAAAAAATTTAAGGAGATTGAAATAAGGCACCCACATTCTAAATTGTCAGATTTAAATGTTGGTGATATTATTCTCCTAATAATACCTTCAGCCTTCCACATTAGAAACATCTTGGCCAAAGACCGTGAGATTGCATTAGCTATTTATTTTTGTGAGATAACTGTATAAATTTGTTAGCCCAATATTTGTATAGAGTTCTCATTTCAATAATGAGATCTTCACTTGTGTAAGGCCAGCACAATGAAGTGAATGATTTGTACAGGAACATTCTTCACGCATCCCCGTGAGACTCGGGGAGTTCCAAGATTCACTTATCCAAGCAAAAGCTCTTGTAGCCCACATCAATCAAACATTGTGTCATGTTTTCTGGAAAGAAATTAAGTTGGGAAAATAAGAGCTTAATATTGTTGGTCTGGTTTGAAAACAAAAGATCAATTTGCATGTCCTTCTATGCAAAAAAAAAAAAAAAATCCAACCTCACTGCTTTGTATTTAAATATATATATATATTTAATACAGGAGGCTAGACATTCTGCATCTAAAATGGAAGCTGCCTATAAAGCTATCATTTGCAGACCAACCAGCTACAAATCAGTTTTCTGACACCATTTCATATACTACTTCTTACACAAATGTTAGCATGGTTTTGAGACCAAACTATGACACGTGAAATATGCTATCGTTCAGTCTGAGAAATATTTCTAGATTGGAAGTAGATAATAGTTGTGGTTGCCAACCTATCTTTGTATTCTAGAAAGGCAAGCAAATAAATTGCAACTACATTGGTAGAGCTATTGAAATTGTTAAACAAACAGAACCTAACCCATTCTGCCTTTATGCATGATTTTTCAAAAATGGAAGAATAGAAAAATGTATTTGAAAAGATTTAGTGCTATACTGCAAGCAGATCACCAGAATTATGACCACAATGGAAATACTACTAACCTTCCAATCCAGAGAGGCCCAAACTACAACCTTAACTAAAAATATCTTGAACTACAAGGAAGCTCAAAATCTAAGGGTACCTGTCACAAATGGAACCAAGATCCTTGATTCTAGGGTAGGTCCTTGTCTGCTTGTATGCTTCTGTACCTATTAAAAAAGGTACAATGTGAACACTACCGTATTTACCTGGATTATCATCAGCTGGTGGACAAAATCCCCAAACCCTGAGCAGACAGAGGAGAAATGAAGGAAACGTTCGACATCAGGCCATGCTTTTGCTGCCTCTCACTTGCAGACTACAGCAGTTCTGCTGAGAAGGGGCTGAAGTGACACGTCAGTCGTAGACCATCTGATTCCGGATTTAATTTTACCGTGATCTAGACTTCGGCGCTTGACAAAAGCCCTGTGTTTAAAGAAAGGGAACTGCGCTCGCTTTAGAGCCGCACACCAGCTCTACAGGCCCTTTCGAGCCCCCCCTTGTCGCCCGGATTTCCCCGGAGAACACGCTTTAGCAACGCGCATCCCCCTCCACGCCATCCTCCTCTCCCAGGTGCTGCTGCCGCCGGGGATGCCGCCCAGGAACA